>CM039679.1:210934209-210985580 GCA_022537955.1 Schmidtea mediterranea | reverse complement strand
AGAGATTTATTCACCAACAGAAAACGAAAATGATATTACAACGGACGATTGGATGGATTTGTATGCGCATAAAAGAACCATCATGAACAGTAGAAACAGATAACAGAGAAGAAGAAGATAAGAGAATTAGAGACGCCGACTCAACAGGGGCGAATGGATATTGGATAAAAGACGAGGAGCTACAACGTCAATAGGGATACAAACAAACGAACAACCCAAACGTAGAGACAAGAGAAAAGGGATAACGGGGAGTACATATGAAAAGAAACCAAGAGAGGACGACCAAATCGAAACCAACCCAGCAACGAAAAGGGAAAAGCAAAGAACAGATGCAAATGGATCAGTAACAACGAAGCTAAATAAACTCAGCCAAGTAACAATAGCAACACAAAGAAAAACTGACTGGTCCAAGAAACAAGGAGCAAAATGGATTAATAGCATTAATAAGCGTATGCTAGGTTTAGCGAATCCAGAAATAAAAGAGAACTGACTAAATAACAATAGGACAGAAGCGGAAAAGCTTTGGGCAGCAATAAACCAGTAATAACAAAGATCATGGATAAAAAAAGTACGGACCACAAACCAAGGATCCAGAGGAACTACTACAATAATAAACCACCTCACAAGGATCAGGACGAGTCCAAATTAGAGTATCTTAGTAGGAATGCCTACCTGAGTATAACACAATTAGCACAATCTACAGAAAGCGAAACACCCGAAATACAATCCAAATGGCTACGAGTTCGCAATAACAGACATCTAGGGAAGGTAATCGACATTCATCTTAACTCAAGGTGGATGGAAGCCTTTATAAAACTTGGTAAGTGGAGACGATCAACAGACATGTGAAACGATTTAAGGAATTACTGACAAATTCGAAAACCCAATAATCAACGCAAGTGATCCGAGAACAGCCAGAAAAGGGATGATGCAATTACTTCACAACAATACTTATATGGATGATGTGCATAAAAGGAGTGGACCTTTCGTTGTATACGATTGCGATAATTGTAAAAATCGGCGACAAATATTCGCTAAAGGAAACAGAGGAATGTAAAGCCGCAACCCGGAAGATTACAAAGGAAACAGCTGTAGCAGTTCATATAATGGTACAAGAAGTAGATTCATAAAAACAGAAATTCCGAGAATGCCGTAACAAGGAAAATAGTAGCATTCCCTTGTGGACACCATTCACATTCAACGATCACTAGAAGCCGGACAGAAACGACATAGTCACGGGTAACACCGAAGGATGTGAGGAAGGGATTCAATACCGGAATTATTAGGATATAGCAGGACGAATCCAATAGCAGCGGAGTGGAAAATAAAAACTACTAGATATATGCCCAGGAAGAATAACGGAGAGACGGATCATGTGAGAGGAGATACATCTACTCATCAATTAGTTAAAGGCACGTAGTAGTTGATAGAAAGTTACCAAGTTGAAGTTAGAAAAATTACCAAGGTACTTCGATCCAGATTACGCAAGCAATGAAAAAATACCCACAATGTTCTAGCCACAGACTCATGTACGCGGAATTCAACAATGTTTATAACGCAGATACCAGAAGCTTGTCGAGCTTTCCCTATTGAAAAGCGCAATATTCGTGAAGTAAAGGACAATACATAGCGAAACGAAACAAATACCCAAGAAGAATGCAATGGGAAGAATTGCGAAGGACCGGAAAAATCGGAAGGAAAAACTATACCACTCATATCGGATCAGAAGCCACACCAACGTAGTAATATTCAACCGACAGTACGATAGGAATGAGATTCATAAAAGGCAACATGGTAAGCAAATGCGACGAAATGGTGATCAGCACAAAACTACAAAGAATATTTCTATCACGATCAACAATATGCCAAGATTGCAAAAGCTTAAAATAGGCCCAAAAGATGTGGAAGTTATACCTTTACATGAATAACAAAATGGATTTTTTCTATACCAAAGGCCTAGCATCAACAGAGAAAATATAATTATGACCTTGATAAAAAACGACTGTATCTTGAATAGAGAAATTTTAAAAACCAAGTTAGTATGCGCTTATTACAAACCCAGACAACGCAATTCCATTATTACGCTCCAAGAGGTATTTCGGAAGAATCGTAGGCGAAGTTGATGTTACACGTAACAATGCAAAAGACAATTGCAAGATTACCAGAAAATTCAAACGATCCCAGAGACAAATGCATAAATGACTAGACAATAGTATACAAAGGAAAATCAGATTTGCCTCAACCAAGTCAGTAACCAGAATTGAAACCCAACTAAATTCGTACCCGAACATATGTTCAGCTGCAGTAACTATACGGACCTATTATTGGACAGGAGCGGAAAGTGGTTCGTTATCCACAACCCGAGTGTAGTAGCGCCACCAAAGTATTTGGACTCCACGGAATTAGCAAGTGAGCGGATTTTTAAACCGGTAGCATATCACGAGTGGAAATTTATCAAACAAAAGACTAGAAACGTGTCGAGGAACATCTACTATTTCCAGCACAAAGACAGGCAAATATTATCAAAGTAATCGTGACGATAACAGGAGGAAATAATACGGATGAAAACCGAACTACGAATTATTATTATCACCAGACCCATTTCCAGCATGAACCAAAAAACATGATTGAAAGCCATGTGGAAGATCTTTAATTCGGACAAATGATGGCAGGGAATATTTTAGCGGATCACTTATGATTATCCAAAGTGAGAGTGCATTCTAACGCAAATGTTGCATGCTTTGAATATACAAAAGGAGAAAAGGAAAATAAAATTGGAAATGGCTAATAGGATTCTTACCCTTTCTTAGCGAAGACAATGGTACTACATGGACATTCGAAAGATATCCATAAAGATAAAGAATTAGTAGGAATTTTGACCAGAATGAAGGGCACCGATCGAAAAGTTGGACGAAAATTCAAGCAATAATGAGACTGGAAGCCGAAGAAAGAACTAGAAATAAAAAACAGAAAACAAGCAATTGGAGACGATGGCTAGACTTTAAAAACGACAGTACGGAAATAGTGATAACGATGACAATCAAGGAGGAACGCAGATCTAACACAAGAAAACCAACAATGGGAAATCAGGAAAATGAACTAAATGAAACAATACAATATCCACCACCAGTATACGAATGCTTGAAAATCAACGTACCAGGTTCGATAGAGAACATACAATGCCAAAGCCAACAACGCCTACGTAGCATGAACCCCAACACCATACGAACCAATTGGGCAGAACTAATACCAAGAACTAGCCGAGATCGAAAAAGTCGTAAGAATCAAGATGGTTAGAACGCAACAAATTAGCTATGCTACGAAAACGCACCAGCAGGACCAACATTAACCGATACAATAGACATTAAACGGAATCGAAATAAGGCAATGATTGACCCACAGAGCAAACTTCTCAGCAATAACAAGATGGACAAATTCAGGAAGATGATTTATGGCCATGCATCGAAGAAACAAATATGAGTGTACTGTAAATAACCTTGCAGTAAGCGAATCTGTATTCCAGTCGATAGGAAAAATTTGGTCAATAATAGAATACTAAGACGTAAAAATCAGCACTACCTAGCAAGTCATTCAGGGAAAACTAAGCGCAGATTGTAATAATCGGAACATCGTTTATGCCCGGACACTATTAAAGAAAATAATACATCGCATCTGGATCAATGGAACTAAGAGGACAAAACGCAAGGATATGCGCATTTAAAATCGGGAAGTGAGGATGCTCAGAAAAGATAATCGTACCAGGGACTACCCAAATGATTTGCCCTAACGTTAAAATGTAACGAAGGAGACCAAAGGCGAAATGATCTTGAACCTAACCACAAATTCGAGAAAAGAGAGAATACCACTAGCCACGAAGGAAATAGTATATATAAAACGACCAATAAGCGAATCCCAATTAACTCACCCCAATTTCGATGAATGAAGATAAAATATCCATTGAGATGAAAGATTAGGGAAAATTAACTCATGATGGATATCGAACTGCCAACGACGAAAACCGAAGGAAAAGAGGATGAAGAATTATGGGTAATCGATAGCAAATTGTTAAATGAGAAAGAAAAGGAACAACTACAAAAACTGTTAATGGAAATTCAAAGATATATTCGCAGATCTGATCTTATATCTAGGCAGAGCTACGTAACACAACATACAATACCACTAATGGATGATACGCCGATAACGTACGACCATTATCGACTAGCAAGAAGCCCAGAATCGGGTCGCAGAAAAAGAAGTCCAAAAGATGCTAGACGCGAGATAATTGAACCGAGTTTCACCATGGCAATTCCCAGTAGTGATGGTTAAAGAAAAAGGATGAACCCAGAGTTCTGTAATAGACTATCGACGACTCATGCAGAGTAACGAAAAGAGATACATACCCACTGCCGGATATAAACGAAATGCTACAAACATTACACTGAGCAGCCTACTTTACATCGTTAGACTTAAAAGTGATATTGGCAGATAAAAGTTAAAGAAGAAGATCGAGAGAAAACTGCGTTACAATAGAAAGACTTATACCAATTCAAAGAGAAAATGCCTTTTGGATTAACCAACGCACCAGCTTCTTTCCAGAGGTGCATGAATTTCGTGGAACACATGGCATTAATCAATGTATGGTATCATTGACGATTTATTGATCTATTCCAGCACTTCGAACAAACATTCCTCAAGGATATACGAACGTATTCATTCGACTGCGACAATGGAAACTAAAACTGAAACCCTCGAAATGTGATTGGGCCAAAGAAGAAAGTCACCTTTTCCTAGGACACAAGTTATCGGCAAAGGGCAAGGACCAGATCCAAGGAAACATCGAAAAGTAAAGAGACTGGCCCATTACCAAAAACCGTCACGCAGTACAAGAATTTCTTAGGCTTATGCGGAATTATCGAAAGTTCATCAAAAACTATGCACATCGCAAAAAACCCAATACAAGAAACTAACAAAGAAAGATACACCCATTCACATGGAAAAGTAAACAAAAAGACAGCATTCGAAACACTCAGAGACAAATTAATATCAGCACCAATACTAGTTTGCACCAGACTTCAAGAAGCGCGTTCTTATTTAGCAAACCGACGCAAAGCGGATTACGCATCAGGAGCAGTCTAGGACAATGGGATGAAGAGAAACGAGAACGAGTTATCGGATTACTACACAGTTAGGACCATTCAAGAAGCATGAGAAGAACTATCGGTAACAGAAAGAGAGGCATTGGCTATAATCCAAGCAATTAAACACTTGAATATTTATTAGGGGTCACGGATATATATTACCACAAGATCACCACCATAGTATGGTTAGGCCCAGCATAAAGAAGCCTCTAGTCGATTAATGGAGTGGGCATGCCCACTGCAAGAATATTACCGTATATTAAATTTGAAGCAGGAAAAAGCTAACGCGAACGCAGACTGTATCGTCAAGATTCATGTTTGAAGAATTAATGGACAGGACGTAAGACAATCTGTCTGATAATCGCAGGGAGATATCGATTTCACGAAATTGAAGATATGCAACAGAAAGAGGCGATGATGAACTAAGAACGATAATTCAATTTTAGTGGAGAGCAAACACATGAAAATTCTTTCTGACAAACAATGTTAGATTTAAAGAGCATATGGAGAACACAAACATAGCGTATACCTAGAAAAGGGATTGGTTTACTACTGATGGATGGCGAAACGACTTATGTGCTTACAGAAAGCAGACGAAAAGAAGTATTAATCAATATCACGACGGGAACTAGGAGGACATATGTCCGCGAAAAAGACGGATAAGGCCAGACTAACGTCAGAATATTACTGGCCAAATATGGGAGAAGATGTGAAAAGAATGGATAAAGAACTGTTTAACATGCGCAAAACCAGAAAAAGCACAGGAAGTAAACTGAAGGCACACTAAAAACCAATGCCATCCGCCAGAACAATGACAATGATCGCAACTGACCGGTAGTAGGACCACTACAGAACTAACAATGGAAACATCTATATATAGTAATAACTGATTATCTTTACCAAATTCCCGGAAGCATTCGCAAATCCCAGTCAGAAAGCCAGAAACAGTTGCAAGATACGTAGTAGGAAGAAATATGTTGTAGGTATGAACGCCAAAGCAGATCCAACGGACAAGGAACAAATTCATGAGCGAAATAAGTAGAGGAAGCTAACAAATTATTTCAGAATGCGAAACTAAGGACTTCGCCAACTCACCCACAAACCAACGGACAAACGGAGAGATTCAAACGGGATTCTAATAGAAATGAGTCCAAATTACGTGAGCAACATCAAAAGGACTGGGATAAATATATAAACCTATGCCTCATGGACGTATCGAATGTCAATACACTCAGCAACAAATGAGTCCATTTTAAACTAATGTACGGCAGAGAATGCCAACATGCAGATTATCTGAATATCAACCGCCATATCGCAATATATGGGAAATTGACGACTACGTACAGGATTTAAAGAACGAATTCAAAGTAAGATATGAGACCGCAGGCCATGAACAATTCGATTTTAACCAAGAAAAGCTAGGAATTACACGATTAAAAACGAAGATGTACTGAGAAACATAACTTTAAAGTTTAGGAGACTGGTATAATAGCAGCAACACCCAGAAATTATTCAGAGTAGCTAGAAAATTACAGAGAAGCGGCAAAGGACATATGAAATAATGTACGTAAATGAAAACAACGCACGGGTCAAATTAGTCAACAACCCGCTCACGAGACCTATATACGTAATGTAAGTAGATGTAAGCGATACCCCAAAACAATAACCAAAAACCAGAAAATCGAGGTATGAAGCAGATCACAAACTCAGCAAACTAAGTATTAATACGGCTAATGTTTAAGTCGAAAAACAGGAAACACAACGAACAACCAGCGAATTCGAAGGAGAACCGCCAACAAGACGAACCAAGACAACATTGGACCCAACAAAAGTTAATTGTAGACAAGTAATGGACATAATAGTCAAGTTAATGAGAGAAATAATGCCAGAATGGGCCGAAGGAAAGGATGGATGAGAATATAAATTAAGCGGAGAGAATTGCAATAGAGTATGCCAAAGGAGCCAGAAGTCCACCAGAAATGAACCTCATAAAAGAAAAGAAACGATGATATTACCATGGACAGACGTAGAAGGAAACGCTACCATTGACACTTGCGTTAAACAGATAAATACCCAAAAGAAACATTAAGATATCATTCCGACTTCATGGAGAATGCGGACAAACATCCAGCATAAAAAACGAGGAAGGACAAAACCCAGTTAATGTAGCAGCAGCACAGATGCGTCCAACAACCATTTGAGAGAATTCTAGAACCGGATCAAACAATTTAAAGAAAGATAACGGAGAAAACAACGTATGCAATAACCACTAAAATCAAGAAAAACAAGTGCGGTAAAATTCATCAATCAAACAATCGACAATAATAGGGAAAGGAAATGATGGGAAAAAATATCCAAACACTTTGGAAGCATCGACGCCACAACAAGACGAAAGCAGCAGCCAGTTTTAATGAGTGGACCTACGAGAATTCACCATTGAGATATGATTTAACCATATAGTTCGAAATAGAACACATTCTTATTAAAAACGAGACATATATGCCCTACTATTCCATTTTCCAAAGACAAAAAAGCAATGTTAAAATGGAAAAGACTTAAAGTTTACCAAACAACCCATTTAGAAGCAACGGAATCGGTGACAGAAAGCAAGCAATTATACACTATAATACAAGTTGGCACCGAAAAACAGAATAAGATGTTCAAAAGGCAGCAAACAAGAATAAAGAAATGGATGACCTAAAAGCCAGGATAATAGGGTCGTTACGAAGAAATAATCGAAGCAATAAATGTCGAGGACGACAATTTTAAAGAATACCCGGCTCATGAACAAAGAATAATGACGAAGACAAAGAGGACCAGATAAAACAGACCAGATATGAATAAATCTACGCAAGAAATTCACCAGTACCAAACAAGAAGAATTACCCCAAAGAAAACAAGAAAACAGAAAAGGAACAGAAAACAAGAGCAACAGCGAGGAAAAACCAAAAACGAAGAACACCACTACATGATAAAAGCCTACAACGATCAAAGGAAATCAAACGACCATCCCTACTACAGAAACTATGATACTAATCACATCATATCAAGATGAGGAAGCCAATAAGATACCCAAAGAGAGTTGACATCATTTATGTTTACGGTTACAATAGACGACAAAGGGGAATCACAAGCCAAGGAATATGCCTTCACTTTGGCAGAGAAGACCAGTATAGCTTTTATTTTGGATCATAGGAAAGCCAGGCGGCATAGATATACAGCCACAGGATGCCATCATCTTGCTGGATCGCAAAACATATGCAAAGATACGGAAAAAGGGGAAGACAGAGGTATAGAAAATTCAAGTAGATCCAGGAATAGGCAATCTACGATGACAACCGTAGGAACTAAAAAAGATTTAAACAATATGCTGTACGACCATTTAGTCACCAATTGTTGGAAGGAAACATGAAGAAGGACAAATCGGATGGAGAACCTAAAAGCGACAAAAGATACATCGTATTGTGAGGAAGTAACAGAACAATAACCTGTACAATTTAATCAAGAAACACTAAAGAAAACGAGTTATAACAGAAAGATAATTCCAAAGGAAAAAACCCATACAAACGCAAGAGCCAGAGAATTTAAATAATAGTAATGTAGGAACAAAGCCAACAAGGAAGAAGAGGTAATAGTCGAAATAGGGACAAAGAATCCATCACAGAATCTGTGTTATACGAAGCTAACAAAAACGGAATACGTCACAAACCGAATTACAATGCAAGACGTACAAAGAAGGAAAGGATCAGAAATATCGCATCCCAACAAAAAGAAAAATCGGAAAATACGAGGTACACATACGAAAAGGAGGAAATATCTTCTGGAAGACAGTAACAAGAAAACCACAAAAACTAGCCTCGACAAACCAGCCAAGAAAGGAAACAACCAAAAAAGAACTACCAAGGATAAACGCCAAGAAAATTAGGCACGGACGACAGTCACCTATCAATACAAGAAAGTACTACAACTCCAGAAATCATTGAAAAAGGTACAGCAAATAATAGAAACAACCACCGCAACAGAAACAACGACAACAAAAATCGAGGAAACCACCTACGTAGTCAAAATGATTTGGATAACAAGCGCAGTAGCAAGCGTCATAATAATACTGATAATAATCCAACTAACAAGAACCACTAACAAGTGTAAACGAAAGCCGAAAAGGAAAAGGTTATGGCCAGCAGTGGAGAAATTCAATTACGATATCGAGATACAAGGTAATACAGAAGAAGCGGACGAATACGAAGCCTTAGAAAACGTAAATCAAGCACAAGTGGAATCTGGATGAAAGACTACCAATTATAGGGATATCACAAGAGTGTCAAACGAATTCGATGTGTATAAAAATGACAAATGAGAGGTACGGGATATACGGACACTACGTATAGAGCCCCTGGAGACGATGGTATAAAGCGGAAAGAAACATTGTATATAGTGTAGAATATTAAATAGTATTAGTAGTAGTATTATGTATAATAGTGTATAAATACAGTTAAAAGCCCCAAGAATAAATAACTAGTCAAAAGAGAAAGCGTGTAAATTAAACAAAGTATCATAATTAAGAGATGGACCGAGTAACGATAACAGACAGTATCAAGCCAGGATACCACCATTCGTAGAAACAATGCAGCAGTCAACAACCGCAAATGTACCTATTGAAATAATAGAGCTAGATAGAGGAATATACCAAGATCAAGGAATAGAAACAATATGGAGACAGCAATGCGAACTAATGACGCAGATAACCAACAACGCCCAAGCACAATGGAATAACACCCATATGGTACTAACGGAAAGTGTAAATCGAGGTTTACACCAAGCAGCCAGAATAGAAACCAACAACGAACCATATAACAAACTTCAAAGAATGAATGAACAATGAATAATCAAGTTAGATGGCAAGCCGAAGAAATTAGAAGGTTAAGAAGTAATCAACAAAGTATAGACCCAGCAAGTTGGGTCGAATGGATAGCAACCATGCCCGAATTCACTCCGGAACCAGATTCAACAGAAGATTAAAATAAAGAATACCGTGTAAATATGTATAAATAATTAGAATAAACAAACGAAACAAAGATGTAGAATAACTAGAAATTATTGTAGATATGCAAGCAATCACCGACAAAATTAGAGGAAACGAGAATCCATCTGAAGCCATGAGACAGATAATGAAAGAGAGAATTAAAATATTAGATAACCTAGAAGAAAGAATGAAATGCTGTAGATGTAAAGGACTATTGATCGGAGCAAGACAGACGAGATGCGGATGTAGAATATGCACAGATTGTACGATAGAACTAATAGAAACAAAAATAATAAAATGCCCCGGATGCGACGAAACATTCGAAGGAGAAGACGATCCTACAATATTAGATAAAGCCACAAACAAGGAGGTAACCAGCCTAAAAGTTCAATGCAAACTAAAAGAATGTGAATGGAAAGGATTCATGAGGGAAATAGAAAATCATATAAAGGAGTGCGAATACGACGAAATACCATGCGGGAAATGCCAAGCCAAGATAATAAGAAAGAATGAAGAGGAACATGAGAAATCGTGCATTATGAGAGACGAAAAATGCGAATTCTGTGGAACTACCGACAAATGGATAATAATAGAACAGGAACATCGAAACCCAAAAGAAGAACGAATATGCGAAGCATACGAAGGGATATGTACTAACGACTGTAATAAGAAAGACAAAGTTAAACTGAAAGCACATTGAACGAATGTACCAACAGGCCAATAAAATGCCCATTAGAACTATTCAACTGCCAAACACAACTACCAATCGCGGAAATGCAGAAACATATGGCGGACAACAGTATCGAACATATGGAGATCATAACGAGAATGATAGGAACGATCGCATGGGAAGTACAAAACCTACGACGGAATTAGATTCACAAAAAGCTTGATAAGAGAAATACTAGAGTCCAGACAGAACTTCGAAAAAACTAAAGAATCTACACCTAAGAAAATGGCAGAAATGGAGGAAAGAATCCAACAAATAATCATCAGTATACAAAGGACTCGAAACAACCAGCCCAGTTAGCCAGAAAATTACCGACAACACCCTTCATATGGAGAAATAACAGGATTCACGAGAAATTACAAAGAGCAAAAGATGGAACACAGAGAATCCTAGATAGTCCACCAATGTATAGTTGGAAGAATGGATACAAATTGGGTATTAGACTATATCCAAATGGGATGGAAATGCAACAGGCACCCACATCAGTGTTTTCGTTAGAGTAGGAAGAGGAGAATATGACGAACTATTAACATGGCCTTTCAAGCAGTATATGATATTAACAATGATGGACGAGAGGAACATCGCAATCCAATCAGAGCAGGAAACGAACCGCAAATGGGAAGACCAACAACTGCCTGGAATACGGCAGTAGGCACGCCATTCTTCTACTCACAACAGCGATTAAGAGGAGAGGATTCATAACGAGAGGACAGTTTATATATAAAATTGGAAGTAGAAAAGCCGGATAAGACGTTGTAAAAGAGGGAAGAAAATGTAAATAAAATGTAAATAAAAGTTAATAAAAACCAGATAAAAATATGAATAATCAGAAAAATCAGAAAACTAAAAATTCAAAATAATAACGACGTTTATAACTAGATGACAAGCGGAAACAGTGAACAGAAAATGGTAGAGATAAGAGATGGATCAGAATCACTTTGGTCAAAACTACGGAGAAAACCAGAAGAAGAGGAGAGAACCAATATATTAACTGCAGCAGTGGCACATTACGCAGACTACAATGTAGAAGAATACCTCAACAACTCATGAAGAAAATATATTCGGTAATGACAGTAAGAAACGAAAAGTTGAAAAATGAGGAACAGAGATACTTAACATTCAAAGATAATAAAGTATTCACCGATCAACAAAACAGAGAAATGGCCGCACAAGGATTTTATTTCACAGGAACATCAAAATATACCGATGAGGTTACTTGCATCTTTTGCAAAGGACAGCTCGCACAATGGGGAAAAGGAGAGACGGCAAAACATGAACATCGAGAGAAATTCCCAAGATGTCCATTCATACTAAACATGAACGTAGGAAACCAACCAACAGACAGACTCAAAGGAATCCAAAGATTGGAAATAGATAAAGACGAAAAAGGAGGGAAAAAGAAAATAACGATAACCAGAAATTTTGAGGACCCAACCGAACTAGCAGATGGAGGAGAAACTATAAAGAGAACATTCGAAGAAAGGATAAAAACCTTCAAAGGAAACCCAAGAGCAGCAGAATTTGCCAGCCAAGGATATTGTCAAATGGCACGAGGAATAATGTGCGAAGGATGTAAGAATCAACAACCAATGCCAGACCAAAACGTTAGAAAATTGAAACACAAAGGAAAATGTATATATAAAAAAGAGAAAGAATCAAAAAGCGTAGAAGTATCAATCGCGGACCAGCAAATAGAAGATATACTAGATCAACCGAAAACCAGAACATTAATGCTATTATCAGGAGTGAACACAAAAACAATGAGAAAAATAATCGGCGAAAGATTAACTACCAATCTAGAATGGTATGACTCGACACAGGCAATAATCAGAGCTATCAAACGATATCAAGAAAAATCAAAAGAAAACCTCGAAAAATCAATAATAAAGGAAGCTATATTAGATCAACACCAATGTGTAACGTGTTGGCAGAAACACGTCGAGATAGTATATACACCCTGTGGACATATGGTTAATTGCGAAGCATGTGGATCCAGAGTAAATATATGCCCAGTGTGTAGAAAGCCAATCAGCAGACGGATCAAAGGATTCCGGTTTGCTGATCAGTAAAGAGAAACAAGACAATGTATAAAACGTGTAAATAGAAAGGGAGTCATAAAATGTAAATAAAAGTAGCAGTAGATAAAACCAGTGTACCAAAATCAACAAAAAAAACCTAAAGATATGTATAAAAGAAAAGAAGTAATCAACGTTAATATTTAGAACCAACAATGAATCAGAACGAAATATTACCGCAAACAAATAACGAAACCGAATTAGAAAAAGGAAAATCCAGAACAACTTCAGATAATCTACAGAATCAGCTAAAAAAGGCAAAGGAAGAAGCCGAACAATGGCAACGAAAGACGATGCAATTAAAAAAGATGTTATTAGAAGTAGAGGAAGAATTAATGAAAGAAACGATTAAAACAAAAATGATGAGAGAAAAGTGGGAAAATCAGATGGAAAAACGAATAGTGTACCCACAAGGGAAAGAGAAACCTTATAAAGAACGAGAAGAAGAACTGATGAAGGAATTTATTCAGAATCAGACGAGAATCACGAATCAAAGAAAAGAGATTCAAGCATTAGAACAAGACAAACAAGATCAACAAAACGAAATAGAGAAACTCCAAGAAATAATAAAAGATAAAGAAGCAGAAATGCAAACAGAAGGAGAAGAAATTTGTAAAATCTTAAACCAAACACAGGAAGAATTGGAACAAATACGAACCAAATATTTGGTGGAAAGAACAAAGAGAACGAGCATGGAACAAGCCAAGGAATGGGCAAAAAGGCAAGCGCTATATTGGAAAACCAAATGGCATGAGGACAAAGAACGATCAAGAAATAGATGGGAATCTCACGCAAGACACTACGCGCAACAAATAGATGAAGAGAAAGATCGAACAAGAACCTACCAAGAAAAGTGGGAAAAAGCAAAGATAGAGGTCAATAAACTAAGAAACCAAGGACCTAAACCATCAAGAAAGATAAGAGAACCAAAAGACGATAGACAAGAGAGAATGATAATCCAGCTAACAGAACAAGCAAAAAGATGGAGAGGAAAATACCGACTGTTAAAGATTGAAAACTCGAAACAATGGGAACATATACAGAAACAAGATCACGAAATAGTATGGCAACAAACCAGAATGAAGGAGACGTTAGTAGACCAAGAGAGGACTCTCAAACAAAGACAAGAACAACAGATAAAAACGGAAGCCAAAGAAAAATGGATCAAATACGAAGCTAAGAAGTGGAAAGGGCAATGCGAGGAAATCAAAAGAGAAATGAGATTACTACCCAAGAAATTACTAAACAATGAAGATTGGGAACTATGGGAACAGATCGAAGAACAAAAACAAACAATTGAAGATTATAACGACCAAATCCGAACAATGGAAATTCGAGAACGGTATAGAGAAGGTTCAATGAGAAGGTTCAGAAAGATCGAAAGAGATTACGAGAGAGAGATTAAAGAAACAAACAGGAAATTAGCAGAAATAAAAAATCAACTAACAGACGAAAAGCGGAAAAATCAACAACTATGCAATGAACTAACCGAAGCCCAACAAGATGTAAATGGACATCGAGGCGTAGTAGTATACAAGGAAATTCAATTACGACACCAGCTCGAGATAAACGAACAATTGAGAGGACGAGTAGAAACAGAAATCGAGATAATAAAGAAAAGCTACGAGGAAAACGAACAAAATCTAAAGAAAGAAATCGAGAAACTAAAAGCATTAGAGAATACTCACCATCTAGAAGTGCGAGTAGAAGAACTAACAGAGAATGTAGATTACCTCACCTATTTATTAGATGAGGAAATACAAATTACAAACGCGCTGCGAGAAGAAGTAGTCACGTTGCAAAACAGACCACCAATTTTATTGATGCCATTATACCCAACGGAAATGTTAACCCAAGTCCCCACCGAACCAGATGAGGGATTTGGCGAAACTGAAGAAACAGACGTATAGAGGAGAAAAAGGAAGTTGTAAAAAGTGTATAAAGATAGAAAAATAAAAATAATAAAAACAAAATCGTATAAAAGTTAAATTAATGTATCTTTAGTATGAAGTCAAACGAAGCAGAAATTCAAATGAATCAAGAAGGCAACGTTAACGATTATGACAAATATCAACCAACCCCTATCCAAATTGTACAGCCAATTGAACAAGACCCACTAGAATATTACAGTAAAAAGTGGAGAAAGGAAAGAAAAGAGTGGAGAGAAACAGTAGATGAGCGAGAAAGAGTAGCGGAGAAGTTAAGACAACACCTGATCCAGGCAAGACAAACAGTAAATACCGTAAAACGAGAACTAACAAACGAAAGGAGAAACGTAAACGAGAAAAGGAAAGAAAACGAATGTCTAAAGCGAGAGTTAGCGAGAATAAAAACCCAAGTAATTTTGGAAGACTATTGGAAAACGGAAGCAGAAAGATTGAGAAAAAGCAGAAAAAGCGAACAACAATACCTAATCCAGTTGGAAGAAACCTGCAACAAAGCAAGGGAAATTAAACAGAACCACCAACAAGCCCAAGAGGAAATCGAAATGTTAAAAGGAAAGTTACAGAAACAAAAAACAGAAAACCAAGAAACAGAAAACCAGTAAAATGAGCTACAAATATAAACTCGAGAGAAAACAGAAGACTGAGAGAAACCTAAGAGTTCAATTAAACCACCAACGAAAGATACTCAAGAAAAACAAGGAACAACTAGAAGAGCTTCCAAAACTGACAGAACGATTAGTAAAGACACAAATATTGATAATGAGATTCTCCGAAGCAAGGGCGAAAGAGGAATGTATAATGCACTCACCACCGGGTGAGCAGGGAGAATAACGAGATCCTAAATAAAGCGCAAATCTACTGTATATAGACAAAACATGTAAATAATCTTCAAGTAACCAATGTATAATAGAATGAGAACTGAAGCAAATATAAAGAAACTGTATATGATGATGATGGTAACAATAAAGCTATGTGTAACCGAAAACCCCTTAGATATATGCGGAAAATCTCACCCATTCCGAAAAGAAGATAGTACGTGTGCAAGCTACAAGGAAATATGTGAAAACCCAAAGAGCGAAGAATGCAAACAATTAACCCTACAATGTGATCAATGCCCAATAAAAGAAAGCAAAGATGCCAACGACAAATGGAGACAAAGTATGAGACAAATGATACAAACCTTATTAGATAAAAAGAACGAGAGATCTGAAATAGAACACGAAAACCTGAGTATGAGGAAAATCCTAGATACTATAATCAGAAAAATCCAAAAGATCACTGAAACGAATCCAGAAAATAAGCAAATGCAAGAAATCCTAAGAGATGTCCGTTCAATCAAAAGACAGCCACCAAATAAATCCCAACAAGTATACGAATCAAACCTAACGACACCACAAAATTCAAATCGTAATGATCAGTCTAACCCTAAACATTATGTCATTGATATGCTGTCTTATAACCTGCCTGAGAATGATCAATCAACCAAGACAGAACACCTCAACTCAGAAAAACCAAGAATTAACCAGTCAAATTCGTAATCCCAAAAGAAGCCAAGAAATAGAAAGACTCTCGTATATATCGATAAATAAGCCAAGCCAATCCAAGCCAACAAGAGAAGAATATCACTTAGAAGCAGAAACCAACGCCATCATCAAAGACAATCGCGATTCATTTGAGACTAAATTTGAAAATCACTGAATAATTGTGTATTAACGTAACTAAAAAACTGAAACTGATTTGACTTCAATTTGATTTTTTATATAGTAGTCGGACTATAAGTCCATCTGAATCTTGGAAATTATGCATACCGTAGAAACTTTTTATGTATGTGGGTATTGAGGTCACGACCAGATAGCTCGTAGACCCAATTGAATGTATAAAAGTAGGACTTATACTTATGACATTGCGGGACGCAATTTTATGGGCCCCCGAGTGTTTTATGTTGGGCCAGTACAAGCTTTTGTTTAAATGGATTGGAAACAGCACGCAAATACAACACGCACATTTCAAAATCGGACCCTTAAACATCTAATAAACACCTAAAAATGCGAGAAAAACACATAATTTAACATATAAAATAGAAAACATAAAATTAAATTAAAATATTAACAAACGCACCAAGATACGCACGAATGGACATAGAAATAACATGATAACAAAAGATTTGACCGAAAAAGTGACAATTTACGAAAAATTAAAAGAGTTCATGAATAAAGTGAACAAAAATAAAATAATTTTAATCAGAAATGATTGAAATTAAAAATAAATGAGTAAATTGTAAAAGAAATCAAAAAATAATAATAAATTAATTAGACACATAATTGCAAGGTCAAATTTTGTTTTAACGCATAAAAAATAACACGCAAGGTTAGGGTCACAGAACAGGTATAAATACCAATCCATTTTCACAAAGTTTTAATGAAAAAATTACTTTTCACTCAGTGAACAAATTACTTTTGTCAGACCAATTCAAAGGAGCAACTCTCGATAACTGTTTTCATTCTGCGAATCAAGTATCTTAATGTAAGCTCTACTTGATCGTATGTGTGGGGACCTTTTGTCGTATGTTGATATGCATGAACTATGAACGAGCTATGATGAAATGGTTTCAACAAATATATGTATTTATGAAAAAATGAATCTTCAGTTTAATGAGTCGAAATTTTTCTGGCCCACAGCCACACATCACACAAGAAAGTAAAATCATAACACAACTAGTCACACTGTGTAAGTGCGGTTTCTCCGCCTACAGTGTGTGCCCGTGAGAGCTCTGTCGTGCGTAACGACGGATCTCGAACGTAAATATTCTACCGTATAGGGGCAGTGGGAAGATTGAGAGCTAGACTTTTGGCTAGATCTCTTTCACCCATCTCCCGTAAAATCGACCTAAATATTTAATTACACATCGGCTAAAATGATAACACCGAGTAGTCCAGTGGGCACTCGTAAAATCTAATATGAACACAAGAACTTTAGGACTAAAATTAAGGCTCGGGTAGTGGGGACTTGAAAACGATGCGATGCAGATAAACTTAATAACTAAATGGAAATTAAACTAAATTAATTTAAAGTAATTGAGTCCATAATATTAATCTAGATGTGACGTAAATAAATTATTCAAATTAAAATAATGAAATCATAACTAAAATTGTGACCAGAACATTCATATGAGAAGACTTTTGCAACGTAATCAGGGAATAGTAATTAATTAAATAAATGATCCAAAATTAAATACTCACGTAATAAAAATCAAGAAAAATTTAATAAGTATTAATGATTTAAAGTATCCTCGGATCTAATCTAAATTAGTGAATGACTTATGAGTACGAAGCCAGAGCAAATGGGGTAAAGAAACGAAACAGTAAACGACAGAGTCGAGATAACTGATTCCGAGAAAATTACGATAGGATATAGACCCGCTAAAATTTCATAACAGTGATAAAAATTAAGGCATTAGACATTGACAAATGATAAACCCAATTAACGATTAGCGATGAACATTTTTCACCAATTGGAAGATAAATATACGATTCATGAATCCAAGAATAATAAAATTTATTAGGTCACGAATAACTGATAAAAAACGACCAAAATAATCATATTAACCGTACATGAATAAATCAATTAATAGTTGTACACAATGATAATAGAACAAGATCACAAAATACCACAAATGATGCGCAGATGTAAACATAAGAACTCAATTTTCGTGAAGGGATTCGAATAACACAGACTTGCCACGAATGATATTGAATCCTTGAAGTCGAATAAAATTAGGAACACCCTGAAATTAATGAAAGCGATAAAATCAGAAGTTCCAACCAAGAGAACAAACCATAGTGCAATAACATGTCCCAACTAAAAATCCAAATGAAGGTTTAGACCCTTTCCTAGCCATAATATCCTCTTCATTGAATAACGGTCATCAAGTATTCCGCCCAGCAGTTTCTCCCTAACCAGCACGTACAATTGAATCTTCTTTCAGTAATGACAATAGTCCAGAGCGACTTGTAGTGTTTTCTTGGATACATCGTCGTCGAATGAGAATAGTAATTCGAATGATAAGCACCAAAATTCCAAATCGACATGTGAAAATCGTGATTAAATGCATATTGATACATAGACCCAATACAGATCAAATTGTTTGTTCATACGCCAAGTAAACTACGAATAGGTCATAGTCCGAGATTACCGCGGAATAAATCATCAAAAATCTGACACAAATGACAAGTCGATGACGATGATCAAAATCAACTTATCATAACAAAGGAAGATGAAACGATCAATAGAAATGAACTTTTACCGCCGAACTAAACAAAATAAATAATAAACAGTATCAAATAATCAACAATAAATAACTAAAATAATTATATTAACACTCCACCGAAAAAACGAATAAATTGAATAACAGATCATTCCCCCCACCACGCCCTCGCAAATAATTTACGAATATAAAAGAACCCAGAAAAAAACTCACATTTCATACCACGTAAATGAACCACCTAACTACTAGCACCGATAGTGGACGTGTTCGAGCTCGAGATTCTTTACGAGACCGGATCTCAAGAAATGATACTCAGAGGCCTAGCGAAAGAGAAAAATCAGGTAAATTCGCACGTTATGCTTCAAATTTTTATCATAACAAAATTCACCCTAGTAACACTCGATAGGAAAATAGCATAAATCACTAACGCCCATGTTTTGCACACGCAGGCGCATCGATAAGAATGATGGTAATTAATTATTTTCACGTTTAGATCGCAGAGACCCGCATGGCAATTGGAGTGACAATTCTCGAGTGACTCTACAGATCCCGAGCGCTTCTGCCGCTCGATACCGACAAGTTCTGTGGGATAACGGATATCTGTTATCCACTTACGGAGACTCCAGTTGGCCAAGAAGATCGGAATATCAAGCTGAAGAGATCGAGTTGCCAAGTATCGCGATTAAGCGCGAGCCGGGCCACAATCCAGCACGAGAAGCCCGCCAACGAGCCGAATACGCGGCCATGAAGATGGAAGAACTCGAAAGAAAGTACCACCGGAAAGCAGTGTTGGCCCGACAGCGACTAGCGCAAGTGAACAGAGATATCGCAAGTGGTGCTATCCCGAGTACCGATGGATTCCCGCCAGAATATGGAGTGTCTTTCGAACTAGACGACCCGAGGCTAATGCAGATGACAGCACCGACAAAAATGGTGATACCGGAGAAACTCGTGCAGTCAACACTTCGAAATCGACTCGGATCTCGTCAAACCGGCGATCATACCTATGCGAGCAGGCATCCTCAATGGAATCCCAAGCACAACAATCGAAGGAGTGAACGTTTTAATGGTCAGGAATGAGTTGTATCGATATGTTTTAGTTTTTTTTTTAATAAATGTTTGTGTCTCACGGGTTATTCTATTTTTTAGTTTTCTCAAGTAATTACTTTGACAATTAATGTAACAAAATGAGATATAAATTTTTACTCTTTTTGCAATAACATTCTAAATATTTTATAGATGATAAATGATAGGAAAAGATAGAACGTTTTTTGTCATTAAACTTTGACCACCCAGAGTATTAACACTAATCAGCTAAGACGCATGAGACGCAGCCGATAATACACCGTAAGAATAATTAATATAGAGGATCAATAGAGTTGAATCAATATTGTAAATGACTGATCATTTAAGTATTGTAATTTTAGAAACGAAAGCCACGAAAATATTGCACCAAGAGCTGAAAGGACTCAGACGAGAAAATCAACACCTGCACCGACAACTTCTACAACAAAGCCGAGAGATGCAACAGCTGAAAGCCACTTGGGCCGAACCGGAAAAAATGAAATCATTATACCAGCGCCTCACTGCCGCACAACAGGGCTGGAAAGAGGAAAGAGTGTTGAACCAGGCGCAGCGAACACAAATCAAAGGACTGGAGGTCGCCTTGTCGGCGTGCCAGGAGGGAAGTGCAGTGACTTACCCTCTGGTATTCGCTCCGGCACAATTAGCCTATCGCGACCAAGAAAGAGCCCAATCAGCTAGCAAGAAGCCCAGATCACACGCTCGACCAGGTCGAACCGAGCGGTTGCGAAGACGCGCCCAAGGAGTGGCCAAATGAAGTGATAAACTCATGTTTGATGATAATTTCATTTGTTTGTCATTAAATAAAAATTGTTTCGTTCATTATGATATTATTTGCCAATAAATGTAGAGACGAAAAGTATTAACTAGAGAGTGATAAAGGGGACCTGAAATAGAAGACGGACATAGGCCTTCTAACGGCAGTCCGCTGAACCCGACATAGGACTAACCCTTAGCAGTTCTGATATCGGAACTCACCTTTGGACGTCCTGTGACCAGTGGTTACATTACCAACGTTGCCTAGCAACGGGTAACTATTGGAGGGAGCAAAAAACTATTTTATATGATTGGGGTGAAGGTCATCCACACCACTAACCCCACACATATAAGGTGCTTGATTTCGTATTGTGGAAATTTTTGACGAGAGTTGCTCCTTAGATTTGTAAATTATCTAGCGAAAAGTAATTTGTTCACTAAGTGAAAAGCATTCCAATTCTGTGAAAATGGATTGGTATTTACACCTATTCTGTGACCCTAACCTTGCGTGTTAATTTTCATGCGACAAAACAAAATTTGATCTTGATATTACTTGTCTAATTTAATTCTAATTTAATTCTAATTTTTATTAATTTTTTTTAATTTCATTTGACAATTTATTCGTTAACTTTTTATTTTTATTATTTCTGACTAGAATTATTTTATTTTTATTCGATTTATTCATTAACTCTTTTCTTTTCAGTAAATTGTCAGTTTTCGGTCAAATCTTTTGTTATTATGTTATTTTTATGTCAATTCGTGTAGATCTTGGTGCATTTGTTGTTCTTTTAATTTACTTTTATGTTTTTTCATTTTATATTTTTAATTGTGTGTTTCTCGCATTTTGAGGTGGTTATTTGATGCTTATGGGTTCGATTTTAAATCTGCATGTTATGTTTGCGTGTTATTTCCAATCCATTTAAACAAAACCTTGTACTAGCCCAACACTTTATTAGAGTATCTGATGGGAATCCTTTGAAAGTGGTCGCAATTTTAATTTCTTACCCAGCAGGTATCCAGCATTAGCAACTAGTAACAAGGGGTAGAGATCACTTATATTCGTATGTTTATTGTGCTGGTAATAGCAACTGGAGAATATAATAATAGGAGTCCTTGTAACCCATCAGTAATTAATTAACATCCAGGATGGTAACAATTGCGCTGAAATTATTTAAGTGTTTACACATTAAAAAAAAGTTACTGATCTAAAATATTGGTTATTATTTTTGATAAAACATTTATGTTTAGAAATACTTACAAAATTATAATATTAACAAAATGTTATTATAAAATATAATCTGTGAAATCAAGTTTATTTAAATTAATTAATTAAATAAATTATAAGCATGCAATGTAAGAAAATTGATTTTAAGCTGCGTTTTAATTTAGATAACATTAAAATTATTTCTACTTCAAATAACGAGACAATAATATCATCGTACAGTTTACATGAAAAAGAAATTAAAGTTTTAATTTATAATTATCATGAAAAGAATTCTGAATTGGAAGTAATTTTTTCATTTTGAATATATTCTTATGTTTATTATGAAATTAGAAACCTAAAGTATCGTCAATATTTTTAAATGATGATCTAAAATGTTACGAATTGATATCAAATATTAGTGAAATAGTTATATACGCTTTAGTGAAAGACTCAGTGTTTAAATATGTTTATTCCAAAAGTGACATAAAAAAGCATATTTGTGCTTCTGGAGATAATGGTTGATTTTAAATTATTTTAAAATATTAACTTGCTTTAGTTTGTCTAAATTCATTTTATATTGACGCAATGCGAGAATTTGTTGGGATTAACTCGACATCTATTAAAATAAGTAGAAATGGATCAATATTTTGTATTATTTCAAATAGTAACAAAATACAAATTTATGACTTCAAAACGTTTTTTGATAATGTCAATAATTCATGTTCTGTAATAGAAAGTTTCGACAAGGCTCAGATGATAATTAAAGATATTTCACCGGATGCAAGTTCATTAATTACGCAATCTTGTACTTCAAACCTATGCATATTGTGGGACATTGAGAAAAACAACAAAACAGTGGAATTAATTTTTTCAAAAGAAAGCCAAATTGTTGATTGTTTATTTGGTCGAATTGAAGCCGTTTCGCATATTTATAATATTTATGCTATTTATAACAGTAATGTATCCAATAAGTATTGGATTACCGTTTGGAATTGTTCAAATCATTCCATTAAAAATTCGCTATGCATTGAATCTAGAATATGCAATTCGATATGTGTAAGCAATGAAGGTCGTTATGTGGCAGTTAACTGTTTCGACAGTAAAACAATTGATATTTTTATCAGTTTTAATCTTCAGAAATTATATTCATATTCAAATGTATCGTGTGACGATAGCAAATGGCTTTGTCATTTTCTGCCATTATCGTTTTCCATGGATCAATTTCAGCACGAATTTGATTTGCTTTCTCTTTATACATCGAAAAATTCGACTTCAGTTTTTTGGTTGTATGAATCTATGAAACAAAACTATTCTGTTATTTGGCCGATTTCCGCTGCTGTTGTTTTAATATTCTCACTTTTTTATGTTGCTTTTCAGTTTGGCCTATAATTATTGATTTTTCTTTTTTATGTAATTACTGTTATGTTATTGCAATTGGTTATTTTTAATTGTTATTTTTCAACATTGGCAATTTAGGTATTTATGTTTTATAGATTTGCTTTTTGTTGACTGACTGAAATATTTGGATGATTATTTTCGAAATATTATAGAATAATTATACACTGATGCTTCAACAAAGGGTTTTTAAAAGGCTTAATATTGTGTACAAGCTTATAAATGGAATTTTGTGTTATTGAGAACGTTTGATTTATGAGAAAAATAATATAAAGATTTTGTGACAATCTAAAGTAGTACAATTATAATTCTATAATATAGGTTTAAAGAATTGGTTGAAATTAAACAGAAAAAAATTTTATGACATCATTAGAGATTAATCCTGGGAATTCTATTAGCCTCATGTCTTTTCTAATTCACTCAACCGGTCGTTCGTTAATTCCGCTACAATTTCTACTTAACTTTATTACAATACACAATTCATAGGAGTAGGGATAGAAATCGTTGCAACCTTTTTTATGAGTTTCCGTTAATAATTTTGATCTTAAACTTAATTACTTTTAATTAATCGTTTATTACGTTTAAATTTATTTTAACTGACTTGGTTATCCCGACTTACTTCGAAACAATATTACTCCGGCAAATTTTTACGAACTCTTATCGCAGTTCCTATCCAATTATTATTTGAATGGTTCTGGAATTTATTTAGACGACCCGTATTTTTGTGGTTTCCCCTTTTCTAATCACTTTAACCCTCGTGATTTCCACCTTTTCCCTGTTTTTATTATTTTTATTTTATTTATCTTTTTTTTATATTTTTATTCCTACTATTAGCCACAGAGCTACGGGTATTAATAGAATCCATAACTAAAACACGTTTATTATCAAAACACAAATATTATTAAAACAAATTATATCGTTAATTTGTTTGAGGAGTTTCTAAAAAATAATAATTAATGAATAAGTAAGGATTTCAATCATACAATCAACATGCCCAACATCATACCATTATTTAAATACAAATTACAAAACGCCTCACATCCCCCCCTTTTTGAAAACCTTTAACCACTCAATATTTCTCGTGACGGAACTTCCATTTTCCAATTTTATTTCATAACTTCGATCATGAATCTGTTTAGTAATCACACCTGGACCCATGTATCTGTTATCACCTTTATTTCGAACATTTACTTTGATCAATACGCAATCTCCAATTTGAAATTCGCGATTTGTCGGTTGATTGATTTTTTCTTCTTCCACAATCTCTGAGAACCATTCACTATAAATCTTTTTTCCAAACACCATTTCAGCTGGAGTCTTCCTAATAGTTTTTTGAAAAGTTGAATTCAACATAAACTGAACTTCGGGAAGAATATCTACCATGATTTATGTCTTTTATCTTTGAGTGTTATCTGTATTGCATCTCTGATTGTACGGAATTGTCTCTCAATCTGTCCATTTGCTGAGTGATGATATGGACTTGAATAATTAATTTCGATATTGTGGAATTCTGCAAAATCTTTCATTAGCTTTGATTCAAATGATTTACCTCTGTCACAGTTTATTATCCTTGGTGCTCCATACTTCATTATCCACTCTTCTTTCAGTAATCTTACCACTGTTTTTTCATCTTGTGATTTCACTGCATGTAAAGAAATAAACTTACTATGATGATCTATAATCCCAAGAATATATCTTTCTCCTTTCATTGCAAGTTGTAATGGACCACAAAAATCTACATATATTATTTCAAATAATTTCGAATCACTTTTGCAAATTATTTCTTCTTTTGTTTTAGTTGTATCAACCTTTCTTTTCTGACAGTTTTCACAGGATTGTACAACATTACGAATAGATTGCTCCAAATCTTTCATATCAAAATTGTTTGATACATACATTTTTACTTTATTAGCACCCGCGTGACAGAGCTTTTTATGATATTCTATGATGAATTCAGACTTGTTTTCTTCTGGAATCCAAATTTTATTATTATTTGTCATAATCACTCCGTTGACATATTTATAAAATGTTTTATCTGGCATCAAACTAATATTTTCTTTTATATTTTCAATTTCTTTCGAGTTCTTTTGCCATATATTTTCAATATTATCAGTCATCAGTGTCAACAATCTTGTTTTTAATTTACCCGTTTTAGGATTTCATGAATCATTTGACATTGAACACATGTTTCACATTCTTTTCTAGATAAAGCGTCGGCATTATTGTGGTTATCACCTTTTCTGTATTGAATCTCCATGTCCAGACCACTAAGATGGTTAATCCAAGTTTGAAATTGTGGGGTAATAGCTTTCTTTGTCTTCATCATAAATGTAATGGCTTTGTGATCCGTCCTCAAAATAAACTTTTTACCATATAGATAATGCTTAAAATGACCAGTAAAATAAAATATAGATAGTAATTCCTTTCTTGTTATACAATAACCCAACTCGTGTTTATTCATAGCTCGGGATCCATATGCGATTACTCTTTCTTTACCTCCATCTTTTTGAGACAGAACAGCACCAATGCGGTCAAAACTTGCATCTGTATCCAAAATGAATGGCTTAGAAAAATCTGGGAACTTCAATACAGGTGTAGACGTCAATTTCAGTTTTAAATTTTTAAATGAAGTTTCACACTCATCAGTCCACATAAGCTTCTTTTGTTTACTTCCACATAACGCTTCTAATACTTTGGAATCTTTGGTGTAATTTTCTATAAATTTGCGATAGTAATTTGCCAAGCCTAAAAATCCTCTCAAACTTTTACGCATTTAGGTCTTTCAAAATTTTAATAGTTTCAATCTTGCTTTCATCCGTACGTATTCCATCTTCACCAATGATATGACCCAAAAATTTTACTTCTTTCCTTTTGAATTGACATTTTGCTGGACTTATTTTAAGATTTGCTAATTTAATCTTTTGAAAAACCTTTTCAATGGTACTATAATGTTCATTCAATGTCTTTGAAAATATAAGGATATCATCCAGATATACAATTGTTCCATTCCAATTTAATTCTCCAAGAACCAAATTCATAAGTCTTTGAAATGTAGCTGGTGCGGCTGCTATTCCAAATGGCATTCTGTTAAAGTAATATTGCTTGCTTTTTGTCGAAAATGCTGTTTTCAATTTTGATGCATCATCGAGTTCTACTTGATAATAAGCATTGCCTAAATCAATTGTCGAGAAAAACTTTGCTCCGTCAAGAATATCTAATAATTCATCAGTATTTGGAATGGGAAAAATCGGTCTTTCGGTTATATTATTTAATGCACGGTAGTCCAAGCATATTCTTATATCACTACTGTTTTCTTTTTAACACATACTAATGGAGAATTCCAAGGAGATGTACATTCTGATATAATGCCATATTTCAACATTTCTTGAATATTTTCTTCAATTTTTTCTATTAAATGTATAGGTTGTCGTCTTGGGTTTATTACAATCGGACTACCTTTAGTAAGTATTTCATGCTTTAATAGTTCGGTTTTCCCAACATCCCATTTATGTTTCATAAAAATACCGTCAAACGTGGAAATTAAATTATTTATAATCTTATCTTCACTTATGGGGTTCTTAAATGAATCTTCCATAATTGTATTTATTTCGTCTGTACGGTTTTCTATTTGCAATTGCATTCCAAATCTTTCGAGAAAATCTATACCTCCTATTAACTTTGGGTTTATATCTTTGGCTACAACGAATTCTACTTTTTTAATATCAGAAATTTTATCAACTTTTACATTTAATAAAGTTTTACCGCAAATTTCAATCGGGCTATCATTCGCACATCTTAATTTTAAATTACTTGTAGTCATATTCAAATTTCCAAGTTTTTTAAAAATATTATAATCAATCACACTTATTTTAGCTCCAGTATCTAATAGGCATACTAATTTTACATTATTAATCATTACGGTAACACTGGGCCTTCCCTGCATTTTATCGTATACTATTATATCATTCCGTTTATCACGATTAAGAACATTTAGTTCATTAGACGTTAGGTGTGGGTCTTTAAAAACTTCATCCATACAAAATTTATTAATGTATATATTAATATAATTTCTATAATCAAAAATACCATCACAACAGTTATCATTCAAACTATCACAATCATTCAAAATCATACAACCCTTACTCATATCATTAATTACCTTTAATTTATTGCTCCGATCACCTCCTCGTGTGGTGGAGCATTCCCATTTGGGTACTCAAAATCAGCCTCTGGATCCTCGTCACCGAATGCAGCCACTGATTTATGGAATTTTCGATGTCTGCCTGGAAATAAGTCATGGCACTGATGTTTGAAATGTCCAGATCTTTTACAATGGGCACATTGAATATTGGAGCATTCAGATCTTCTATGACCTTCTTCGTGGCACGCCCAACATCGCAAAATTTGATTTGTTCGGACATGATCTCGCGAATGAAATTCCCTGGTATTATAAGGCTTACTCCTATTCATAGGTCTCCATCCATTTGAAATAGCATATCGATGTTCTCTGGTAAGATCGCCTTTGAATCTTGGATTATGTTGAGGTTCTCTTGTATATTCATCTTTGAATCTGGGATTAGCTTCTCGTTCTCGAATTGGTCTGTTATCATAATTATATCTTGGTAAGCTCTTCTTAACAGCATCAGCATAGCGTTGTGTTTTATTCATTGAAGCTACATCAGCATGAAAATACATTAATTTCTTTTGAAACTTGATCGTGTCTCTTTAATCTTTCTTTCATTTCATCAAATGATTTTAAATCTTGCATTTTGAGATCTTTTTTAACTTCTTTATCTTCAAGCGAATTGAATAGCAAAAATTTCTTTAGTTCTTCTTCATCAAGTTTATGCTTCAAAATATTTTTTGCAAGTTTCTCAATTTTTGAGCAGAATTCTTCGGCAGCCTCATTTCCTTGACGATAATTTAGCGCTTCGTTGAGATCATCGATAAGACTTCTGTTCTTAGAAAAAGCGTTTCTTAATCTTTCTGTATAATGCAGAGTTTCATTAGTCAACTCATATTTCTTCGTTGAATTGATTGATAGAAAAGCTTTGACGAATTTGCTTCTGTATTCATCGACATTATTTTTCATCTCGAAGAATCGTTCCGTTTCTAAGATAAAATCTTCCACGTCTGAATCCATGTCATATGTTTCTGGTGGCTTGATAAAATTTGCAATCGTGGTCGCCATATTAGCCACAGAGTTACGGGTATTAATAGAATCCATAACTAAAACACGTTTATTATCAAAACACAAATATTATTAAAACAAATTATATCGTTAATTTGTTTGAGGAGTTTCTAAAAAATAATAATTAATGAATAAGTAAGGATTTCAATCATACAATCAACATGCCCAACATCATACCATTATTTAAATACAAATTACAAAACGCCTCACACCTACTTTACGGTTTTTGGATGATATTTACACGATGATTCCATTGATTTATACAACTTACCCATATTTTTATTTATGGTTTCTTGTTTTCTTGATTTCTGCTTTACAAATATTGATAATATAATCCCACTTTCCTGTTGAGTCGTTTCACTTTTGAAAATAATATTTTAGTTTATTTACATATATTGATATTTGCTTCTCTTATTACAATCCTCGTCATTCATGGGCTTTCTAAACTGGTGTTTTGATCCTTCATATTTTCTATTTTTCCTCATCCCTCCATTTTTGATCAACTATGCTCATGTATTTTTCTGAGATTATCTGTTATTGTTTTATCTGTAATGATTTTGTTATTCCTTTTTGCAAGTTTATTTCATATTACCAGAACCTCTAATTTATTTTTAACGATACTATCTACTTTTCGTAGATTTCCAGTAAGCTGTTGTTTATTTCGTGAAATTATCTACTTTTCTCCTGTTGATTTTTCTCCATATTTTGCCATCAATCTTGACGGTGTTCCTGTCCCTCATATCATTCACATTCTGGTTGCTTATAAGTGAATTTATGTTCTACCGTTTCTAAAAATTCATAATCTGTGCTTCTATTTTCCATGTAGACAAG
Source organism: Schmidtea mediterranea (assembly GCA_022537955.1). NCBI lineage: Eukaryota > Metazoa > Platyhelminthes > Tricladida > Dugesiidae > Schmidtea > Schmidtea mediterranea. The sequence continues at coordinate 210,955,944 of CM039679.1, read as the reverse complement.
CTGTTCATTTTTCAAAGTTTCTGTCAATATTTTCCAGTTGTTAACTGTCTGCGTTTCGGTGAAATTCCGTCACAACATTTATTATTTTTGATCATTATTTGTTTCCATCTAGAATCGTCATTCATGCTAAGTTAAGTGTGCTCTTGAGAATATTTATAGTTTCTTAATTTTCTTTGACATTTGTTTTCCGTTGTAAAATAATCATTAGATCTCAGCTTCGAATGATCAAACAAAGTTTTTTCACTTCTTATTTCGTAATGATATTTTCTTTCTGTATTTCTTTCATTCGTTAGTTTGCTTTCCATGTAGATAGGTTGGTCGTTTTTCATAGTTTTTTTGTTTTATTTCTTTCTATTTATTATTTCCTGTAATTGTCTGAGATATCGTCTCGGTGGTTACTTTCAAATGTCTTGCTTCTCCCGTTTGGTAGCCGCTAACTCGTTTTAAATCCTTCTGTTGGTGCTTTTACGAATTACTAGTTGTCCAATGTCATCTCAACGTTTTCTTGCTTGTTATTATTTCTAACAGAAATTTGTATATTGTTTCCTTTGTTCCTTTCTTAGTCCCCAAATTTGTACTTGATGGTCCAGTCATTTGTTTCATTTTGTCTTGTAGACAAATCCGTCGTTTTCCATAACTTTCCGCTAATCTCTCTTTTTCTTATGGTCCCAGATTTGTATGTGGTGTCGAGTGATTTATTTCATTGCTCTGTTTTTCTTATTTTGTAGCCAATTTGATCGTTGTCCATCGTTTGCTATTATGTTGTCTCGACATTTTCTGTTTAATTACTCGATTTTTGCATGTTGTATCCTGTGGTTACTTTCTGTTGATTCTTAACTTTATTGCTTTGATTCTTCCCATTAAAGAACTTGAGCCCCAAACTTGTATTTGGTGGGCGAACCTTTTGTTTCATCACTATATTCTCTCGTCACTATATTCATCACTATATTCTAATCGTTTTCCACATTACTTTCTCTTTTCTCATTGTTGTCTCTCCGGTGTTTGGTAAAATATTGTCCCGACATTTTCTTTGTTTATTATTAGATTCTTATTTCAGTTTTCTTTGTTTGCTTTGACAATAAAATCATTTTTCCCGGCTGAGCCCCCAAATTTGTATGGTGGGTTTCTGGGTGTTTATATTTTTGAAACTATATGGTTGTTACTCAGACAACCCCATACAAATATCTTCGCTTACCACTCGGCACCCATTGCAAAGCAACGTTGGAACTGTGTTCGAGTGGGTAGATTGTCCGCAAAAAATGAGTGCTATTGCTAATGCTATAATTGACCGAACGATCCATGGATCCAACGACCTGCCGATAGAAGGTCTGTGCTCGATTTCGATTTTTAGGTCCGATTATTCTCCTATCTTCTTCAAATGATAACCTATACTGTCATATCATTTATCATTACGTCTATTCCCATAGCCCTTCTTATCATTGTTCGTATTGGTGGGTTACAGGGTTTCGAATCTCGCTTGTCGTTCTGGTTACCCTAGTAACACCATACAAAATGATGCTGATCGCCACTTGGCACCCGTTGCTAGGCAACGTTGGTAATGTGTTCAAGTGGTGGACTGCCCGCAAAAATTGAATACCATTAGCTAATACTATAGTTGCTCGGGACAATCCTCGGGTTCACGAGCTGTCGATAGAAGACCTATGCTCGCTTTGCTCTGTCCCTCATAACTATTCAAGATTGGGTTCTTATTTGCCTGCGGAGAGATGGTTGTAAGTATTCCGATTGACACCTATGTATCTTTATTATGAGAAATGATTTGACTACGACACGTTTATTGAAATTAACACATGTAGGGATTCAACGTGAGTTAATGAGATGGAATGGCTGCTCTGCGTCGGGCACGCTCTTTGCGTCCTGGCCGACGATTGTTGGTTGGAGTGATGGGTTGTTCTGCTGGCTTGGTGGTTGTCTGCGGCATTTGGGTTGGGGCGAAGATGAGCGGATAAGTTACCGCTTCACCTTCCCGGCATACCGCTAGGGCGACTTCGAGTCCCCGAATCTGCGTGCGCAGGCTCTGGTTGAGCTGCCGCTCTTCTCCCCAGCCTTTCTGGGCCGCTGTGAGTCGGTGGTAGATCGTTTTCGTTTTTGCGGGATCCGTCCATGTTGCTTTCATATGTTGCATTTCGCGGGTTAATTGAATAATCTGGGCCAGTAATTCCTCATTTGCTTGCCTTGCGCGGTCCAATTCGGTCTGTAGGATCCTTAGAGAGGACATCACTGTAATTAAATGGGTCATTTCAATTTATGATTGGTCAAGTTGAGTAATCTTTAATTGTATTAAACAAATTAAGAGTTAATTCCAGTTATATGATAGAGAAGAAGACACACAAATTTCTAACTATTATTAATCAAGCACTACATTAAGTTGTCTCTGTTATTTCAGTTGTCTGGTCCATACCGCTCTAGGCTTCTCTTGAGAGCTTCTACAGTGTATGGTCGCCTGGTGTCTCGAACTGGACGGTGTGGATAGGCGACGGCGATTCGGCCGGCAAGGATGTCCTCCATCACGTTTGCAAGATACATCCTTGCCTTGACTACTTGCAAATCCACCCGCTCCTGCACCCGCTCCCATTGGGTGAGGAGGTCCTGTGCGTTGGAAAAGATCTCGGCGGCTGGGTACTGTTGTCTTTCGGGTTCATGCGGGTTGTTATTCAGGTCCTGTGCCTTCCGAAGAATAGGGTAAGGCCATTGTGATCGGAGTTCGGCTATGGCGCCTGCGGCCTGTGGTGTCTTTCTCGAATGCTTTCTGCCAGCTGATTGTACGGTTGTCTGATTGAGTGACATGATCTGAAACGTTTTATTATTAGCTCCGTTAACTTCACCATGTTAATTTATCAAATAAATAGGCCTATGTCACTGTTGAGTGTGTCATTTGATTTAATCTTATCGAGTTCTAGTGGCTTTCTATTTGGTCGTGATTCTTTCGAAACGGGCGGCTTATGCTAGTGAAATTAATAATACACGGGTGGTAAGTCTATTGATCAACTTGTTTATTTAATTAGGCAGGATAATGTTAAGAAATTGCCGAGTTGATATTAGGGGTGGCGACTATATTGATGGAGATAGCGTCGAATGCAAGTGGGGATTTTAAGAATTTTGTACCGGTATTAAATCTTATTTTTTTTCGTTTATTTATTTTCCATTTTTCGGGCTTTCTAATATAAAATTTGTTGTTCGACCGAACAACTCTTATCACCCTATCTTAGAATACAAGTTTATGGATTCTTTAAATCTAATATTGACGTTAATTTCATTTAATCATGCTATAATTAGGTGATCGTTTGAAGGCGAGAGCGGATGTCGAATCGATGAAGCGTCGACGTATGTTTGGCGTTTTCACGTAACTTCCGGCGGATCTTGAAGCTTAAACGGTTGAAAGGAAGTGAGACTGTTTGTTGACATCCGCTGATTTATAACATTCCATTTTCAGGATTATCGATTGCCAGATTAGTCTGAACTCACGTGGGTAAGCTATTATGTAGATTGATCTAAACATATCTCATCACCATTTTTTAGGGAAAACTAGGTATCTCGGTTGAAGCCTTCAAACAGATGGAATTTTTATGCCGTTGCAATGTTTTCGTTTTATGGAATTTATGTATTCGACACTTTCTCGTGAGTTAACTATTTTTGTAATATTCAAATAAAACTTTTTTCTCATTCTAAACGTTTTATTAATTTGATTTAACCTATCATTCATTTGTTTCGTCTAGGATCGTTTTAATCTAACCTCTGAATTTGTTTCATTTTTTAAGAAGACTTTGTTTTAAACCTATAAAGCATGCTGGTTTAGACTAAAGGACAGTTTTAGTAACATTTTCGGTTGTTATTTACACTACTCGGTTTTCTCATATATTCACTTTAATTATTTTAATCGACTTTTTATTCTGACCCTCTAAAACTACTGTAATATTAACATCATGCTATTAAATCCGTGAATCTAATTCTACTTTATTCTTATTCAAGGTTTATTTGATCTCTACTAATGAAACTATTTTACTTTCGTTCTAATTGTTTTAGTTATAATTGCTGAATACCTTAGTTTAATCAACATCGTTCTTTAGTTCAGTTATCAAGTAACTTTATATTAGTTAATCAACAAATTATTTCATTAAAACTTATTTTTTAATCCATAAATTACGTTAGATTTAGTCGTCTTGATTGAGTGAATTTAACCAATAAAGTAGGTATTCTTATGTAAAATTTCTTAAGTTTAATGAAAATGAAACAAATTCAGTTTGATCGACTAGTTATTTATCTTTAGTCAATAATTAAAAACCTAATTTAGCTGAGTAAATAAGTTATTTATCTATGAATTTTTTCAAGTATAATATTAATGATTCGCTTATTACATCTCATCGAGTTTAGTTAATTATATCAACGATTTAATTTGTTTTATTCCCGTACCCTTTCCCTTTAATAGGCCTTAGGCGCATTTTATGTTCATATTATATTTATTGAGTGCCCACTGGACTACTCGGTGTGATGATTTTAAGCCGTGTGTAGTATGATTTTAGGTCGATTTTTCAGAATTGAGAAACGAGGAAGCAGCCAGAGACTTCTTCCTTATTTCTCGCTTCAGTTATAGGGATAAATATTGACGTTACGACCGCTGCGTTGCGCACGCTGAGTCTTCACGGGTACATATCATTTGCGATTTTCCACGCACTTACATGCATCTGTACTGTGTAGATTTTACTATCTTGCGTTATGTGTCGGCTGTGGGCCGGAAAAATTTCGACATTTTAATTTATAAAAGCATATAAAACAATTTATGTAAATAATATTTATTAATTATAAATGACAATAACATAATTACCCCTTTTCACCATTCCAAAATTCATAAAAATCATCATAAAATAACATAAATACCACTCTCCCCACGCCGACGCCGAACAGAGCTCCATTGAGATGCAAGGAACGTGACGTGGAAAGAGGGTTCCACCATAAATATTTCTCACCTAAATGTGCTGAAAGAAAATTCTGAATAAAATGGTTAAAATGGTTAGCTTCAAAACGATTCCAACAATCTTCAAAATGGTTTTAAAAACTGGTTAAAATGATTAGTTTCGAAAAACGGTTTTTGGTTAAGTTGAATGTGAAAATGGATCAGTATATATACCTAATTTTCTGGTGTGTGAAATTTGATGTAGTAAAACAAAATTCGACCTTGTTATTTTCTAGTAAATTCTATTATTTATTTTTATTATTTTTTGATTTATTTTTATAATTTTTTATTTAGAATTTTTATTGAATTATTGCTAATTCAAATTTTTCAATTTAAATTTCACTTTAATGAACTTTAATTGATTTTTTCAATTTCGTCGAATTTGTTGTGTTTTCTTGTTGTATTTGTGTAGGTATCGTGCGGATCTTGGTGCATTTTGTTATCATTTTAATTTATTTTTGTGTTTATTAATTTATATTTAATTCTTTTATTTCTCAGATTTTATAGGGTTTAATTGGTGTTTCCTGATTTATTTAAATCTGCATGTTATGTTTGCATGTGTGTTTCTGATCCATTTAAACATTTCTCAAGGCCGTATACGTTCTGGCCCAACATATTATCGACTTTTACCATGGTCTGTACACCCTTTGTTATGTTAAATATCCTCGCAGTATCTCTCTTACCCTTATCCTTATTATAACTACTGTGTTCCCTATTATTGATACTAGCATTATCATTGTTACTATTATATGTATTATTCTAATCCATTATCACTACTATTGCTATTATTATTATTCTTATTTCTACCGTTACCATTATATTTATTATTATTATTATTATTATTATTATTATTATTATTATTATTATTATTATTATTATTATTATTATTATTATTATTATTATTATTATTATTATTATTATTATTATTATTATTATTATTATTATTATTATTATTATTATTATTATTATTATTATTATTATTATTATTATTATTATTATTATTATTATTAAAGTTTTTAGTAGGGATTCGTCCTTATTCCTCAGCTTTATAAAAATGATTTACTTATATATAGATTTAGCCGTAATCCATCCTCATTTTTCAGTTTTTGATGAATTATTTTCATTGATTCGGAAAATTTGAGCAGCGTTCCGCCCATATTTTCCGTTTCACTTCAACATAATTTATTTAATTCGTACATATTATTTAAAACATTATTTTTCATGATTTTAGTCGTTCGGATTATTCTTTTTCCGATGGCTATTCATTTTAACTGTTTCAATGATTTCGCAATTTTTCCCGCAAACCTTTCCCTCTCTTTGTCCTAAAGATCTATGTATGTTCATGTTATATTTGATGAGTGCCCACTGGACTACTCAGTGTTAGTGATTTTTAGTCGATATTTGTTCAAAATTTTATGTTGATTTTTCAGGAAACGGATGGCGAAGGTGAGGCCAAAAGACTACCCCCTTACCCTCCAATTTCCCCATATAAAAGGATAATATTGACGTTTAGGCTCCTGCGTTCTCACGCCCTAGCCTTCAAGGGCACGAACTATTGGCGGACTTACACCGCACTTACACAGTTCGATAGGGTGTTTTATTTTACTGTCTTGCGAAATGTTTTGGCTGTGGGCAATAAAAGAAATAAAAAAAATATATTACCAGATGAATTGGGCAAAAGTTTCGACGCATAAAATGGTATATTTGGCATTCATATAAACATTGTTAAATCGCTTTACCATTAATATTTAATCAAATTTATCGATAAACACCTACAATTTCAAATCGTGCATCAATGCACACAAACCAAAATAATATAACTGCAGATTAATGATCTGAAAATAACACTTCAAATTAGTTGAAAATAACGCTGCAAAGCAAGACTATAAAAAAGTGTGCAACTTAAGTTTAGTTTTTTTTTTATTTTGTCAAAACACATCAGTATATATACCTATAATTTGACCTTAACCTTGCGTGTTATTTTTATTTCGATTAAACAAATTTGACCTTGAAATTATTTGTGTTATCTAAATTAAATTTTTATTATTTTCATAATTTAAATTGGAAATTTATTTCTTAAATTTTTAATTAGATTTATTCAACCAAAAATATTTTTATTTTCACTCATTTAATTTATTAAATTTTTTTACTTTTACATAAATGGTCATTTTACGGTCAAATTTTCTTGTTATTATGTTATTTGTTATACTCTTGAAGTAGATCTTGAAATTCTTTCTGATCTTCACGATAAGTTAGACGACTTTCCTATTGCTGCTGAGAAAATAAAACCTGAGGGATCTAAGGTTGAAAAATTGTTATTGACTCATTACCCAAAAAAGAATTATGTGATTCATTGGCGTTTACTAAAATTATACTTGTCTCTTGGTGTTAACGTTACTCATGTGAATCGAGCTGTAAGATTCAAACAGTCTCCTATTTTTAAAAACTACATTGATACCAATACAGCGTTAAGAGCAAAAAGTACAAACACGCTAGATAAAATTATTATAAGCTCCTAAATAATAATTTGTATGGTAAAATTGTCGAAAACCTGAAAATAAGAATGAATTTAAGATTATGTAATAAAGAAAAGAAGATTATTACATATGCTTCTAAACCCACTTTTCAAAGAAGTATCAAAATTGCTGATGATCTAATTGCTGCTTTGTTAAATCCTGACTCGGTATGCTTAGATCGACCGATTTATGTAGGACAATCAGTGCTTGACTTGTCGAAACTTCGAATGTACGAGCTACAGTATAAAGACTTTGAAAAATACCGACGACAATTTAATGGTGAGATTAATATAGTTGCTGGAGATACGTACTCTTTCTTCTTGGAGATAAAAAATTGTAAACTAGATATTCTTTTGTCTGAAATGGTTAAGGATAATCTTTTGGATACATCTAATTATCCATCTACTCATCCACTTTATTCTAAAAAACTTAATTCGGTCATTGGAAAATTTAAGGATGAAAGCAAGGGAGAAGGTTATGACGAATGGGTATTCCTTAGACCCAAATGTTATAGTTTACTAGGAAAATCAAAATGTCTAAAAGCTAAATGAGTCATGTTGAAGGACACAACGTTAACTCATAAATCTTATAAGGACTATTACGAGAAAAACTCCACTTTTTCTGTATCTCAATTTCGTATTGGTAAAAAACAATCACCAACTTTATAGTTTTAAAACTTCAAAGGTTGCACTAACAACCAAAGAGGATAAAATTGTTTGGGTAGAAAAGAATGTAAGTCTGGCATATGGCCATTATATGATTGAGACTGACAATGAAATAAGATAATAATTTTCTACATGATTATCCAACAGCACATCCAACAGCCTATCAAACAGATCATCCAACAGCTTAGCTAACTGTTCATTGAATTAATAAATGTATACTTATATAAGTTCTTGTTCTTATTCATTATTTTTGTAATTTTTTGTGTTTACATTATATTTTAGTTTGTTTTGTTTTTGTTAGGGGGGTACCAAAAAGTGCGCTAGATGGGACACATCTACCTACTATAGTGATAATAGAAATATTTAATATTCAATTTTTGATCTTTATTATTATTAATATTATTATTTTTTTCAGTTTGCGGCATGCCAAAAAATAAAAAAATAAGACAAACGAGATTAAATTAATTATTATTAATTTTTAATAAATTATAGATTGTTTATATGGATTTTGGGTTCATTTTTATCTCCACACATTCAGATCCATGTTTATAAATATGAATTGATTCCTCTCTTTCATAAACAACTCCATTTATTGTGATGTTATCTTCTCCAACATTTATGTTTGACGAAGTCTTCCGTTTTCGACTTGGCCGACACTTTGGCATTGGTTCATATTCCAATGTTGGTTGGATCCTCTTTATCTTCACAATAGCCATTGGAATCATAATTTCTTCTGCTTCTTCAAGGAGTGTCTCAGTGGTCCATTTTAACTCAGTGGAAAAATTCTCAATCTCCATTACATTTTAATCCACTGTTAGATCAATTTCCTTCATCGTAGTCTCTTCAAGAAATTCTGGCCATATCATTCGTGTTGTTGATGTTGATTCTGTCCCCCGAAGCTTTCGATATTCACTCAATGACTATTTCTTCGATGACTGCTTTTTGAGCATTGGTATGTCATCTATCCATTGATTTTCTACCGCCTGATATACCTTGCGAATGCTTTTGACATCTTCCAACGCTGAGTCGATTCCGATTTGAGTTTCTTCACCAACTGTCACCAATTTCTCTCACAACTGTCTGCAGTTTGAACCATTCACATCTCCTGGTTACTCTCATATTTTGGAGGAGTTGTGATGCTGCAAGATACCGTACTCCATGAATCTTCTCAATCCAAATTCCCAGGTATCTGAGTTCTGCATGTAGGTCATGGCCTACTAAAATTTTACCCACTGTCAATCTCTGTATTTATAACATCTCCGCGTATTGATCCCTCTGATTCCTACTGGATACCTCTGTGATCCCATGAATCCTCGAATTAAAATGCCGGATTCTTCTTCGCGGAGTTAAATAGGTATTCTTAACTACTCCTCCATGATAGTTCATAATTGCCACAGCCAATGGTATCATCTTCCCAGTTACTGATGTCCCATATTTTTGGACGCATCATTGATCGATAAAATAGTGAAAAGTTAATAAAATTTCAACTTGTATTTCTTTTTTTCAACCCTTTATGTGATTTATTTCAAAATTAGTTGGTCGGTAACCTATCATTAATATTTGTTGGTTCAGTAACTAGTTTTTGATATTGATTTGTTCAGTAACTAGTTATTGATAACATATTGTGAGTGTGTGAATAACCATGTATTATAAAGGGAAATGATTGAGAGAAAATTTTATTTTTTAAGTGGGTTAAGTTGGTTGAATATCGGTGTTCAAAGAGTAAATATTATTTAAATATATCATTTTAATGAATAAGTAAATTATTCAATGCCTAGTATGTATATAGAGAGTTGTACACTACTCAGTTATTTGTACAAAGTACCTAGTGATTGTTGTTCAGTTATTAAGGAATTATTCACTGTGTATGGGTTATCAGTATTCAGAAGTTGATACCAAGTAAGTTAACTTTTTATGTTTTCTGAAAGTATTATTATTATTATTATTATTATTATTATTATAATTATTATTATTATTATTATTATTATAAATATTATTATTATTATTATTTTATTAATATTATTATTATTATTTACTATTATTATTTATTATTATTATTTTTTTTTTTTTATTAAGGATGGGTTGCTGCAGAGTGGAGGAGATGGGTTGCTCTTGCGAATGATTACTACCTACCTTAGGCAATACTATGTAACACTGACACTCAAAAATTTAATTTAATAAAATTCTTTGAAAAAAGTTTTTGAAAAATTTCTTTGAAAATTTGATCGTTATCAACATGTATAAAAAACTCATAGTAAAAATTATACTAAAAATTTGATTGTAAGATTAAATTAAAAATTTTATTATTTAAAAATATGTATAAAAAATTTCATTGTAAAATTTTACTAAAAATTCTATTTAAAAATATGTATAAAAAATTTCATTGTAAAATTATCCTAAAAATTTCATCTTTAAAAATCATGTATAAAAAATTTCATTGTAAAATTACTTTAAAAATTTTATCATTTAAAAATATGTATAAAAATTGATCGATAAAACTATACTAAAAATTTTATTTAATAAATTTTATCATGCAATATTGTCGACTCTTTAACTTTAAAAATTCTTACCTTATGTAACTTACCTTTTGACCCTCTATTTACTTTTAAAAAATTATTACCTTATGTAATTTGCCTACTATGACTGCTTTTAAAATTTTCAGCTTTAAAAATTACCCTTATGTAACTTAACTGTTGAGTCTCTATTTAATTTTAAAAAATTCTTACCTAACTTACCATACTTTACTCTAGGCACCTTAATTTACTTTAAGAACTGTTGGGCTCAGAGCCACAATTTAAACAAAAATGGTAATAAGAATTAAAACAAAACTAAAGGTAATGAAATGGGTCACTGTACATAAGCACGCACCACAAAAAGATACTAAAAATTAATAAAAACATATTAATTAAAACAAATTAAAAATATATCAAAAATAAATAAATAAAAACAAATAATTAATTAAAATCGTTTAAAAGCCTACAGCTACAGAGAAAGACATATGAAAAATAAAATAAACTGCCAAAGCCTTGCAAAATAAGGTTTAGAAAAAACACAGGCAGAAGCAGCGACCAGGAAACAAAATTTTGGGCTAGAAAATAATATTATAAGAAAATAATAATAAAAATAAAATTCAAATATAGTAGAAATTATATATCAAAAAATAGAGAAAAATGCACAAAAAATAATAAAAATAGTTTAAAATTAATAAAATAATTAAAAAGCTCTAGAAATGGCAAACAATCGCTCATTGGTCGCACACACGCACAAAAATAGTATATATACAGTGACAAATTTCATTATTTTGACTTTTATGCTTTTGTAACTTATACTAATTTTACTCTAATTTCAACATTTCAAATTCACGAAGCACTTTAGAACGTAAGGATTTTTATTTTATTTCGAATGTTAATTAAGTTAATTACCTTTGAATGTTAATGAATTAATGGTAACTTTTCTAACTGTTCATAATGTCTTCAATTATATGTTATTGCTGTTATATGTTAATGCTATATCGTTTTATTTATACACATTCGAGTCCCTTAACATTATATATGTATGTATTCCAATAGTAGTCAATGGGACAGATCTCGTGCCGGCTGGTGGATTAAGTTCCCTAGTTGAGCTCATGGGTCATGCCTCGTTGACACCTCGGTAGTTCGCAGTAGGGTCTGACAATATGCACAGGACCTCCATGCAGGGCATCGTTGTACAACTCGTAGTGACTGCTGAAATGTGACCGGGGCGAGTAGGTTATAAAATCATGGGAAGAGCGCCATTTTTTATGTAGGGGAATTTAGGAAAATCATGGAATTATTTAGGTGAATGGATTTTCGAAACTCGAATAAAATTAACCAACCTGACAGGGCAGAAGGGGTAGATATAGTTGAAAAGTCAAACGAATAGAACACCACAATTAAATTGAAAATAAATAAATAACAGTGTCGGCACTTATATTCAGTCCTGTAACACGACGTGTGACATCTCAGGAAGACTAGTAATGATTTCGCCGGAACCAAGTTCCCACTTAATAAACTAAAAACCAGAAACCCACCACGGCCTGCATCGGCATCAGCATACATAAGCTTCACTGAATTTTTCTGACCAGGCACAAGTTGACCATACTGAATTGTACTTTCCAAATCGACGTTAATAAATGAGAAACACCCCGAAAACTAGACCCAATGAGTTCAAACGGACCGCAATACGAATAAGCAGAATTTTTATTTAACCTCCTACCAGTGACAAGTCGCCTGGACAAAAACCACCCTGAGTCACAAAGCCTCATTGATATTCAAACATCTAACTCGAATTTCATGAGATATAGAGTATATGACCCATTCCGCCAGTTATAACATCATCGCTCCTGAAACCCCAGACAGAGATATTTTCCTCCAGAATTCGGAAATCCACTGTCGTAGAAATCAATACTCCACGACTAATTTTTCATAGAAATTACATAAGAATCACAGGAATTGACTATCTAATGCAACTGCACTAACAAGGAGTAGAGAAACTCGTGACATCATCCGACACGTCACTACATCTCCCACTACAGTCACGCCGAGGCACACGTGTTCCAACACCACTCACATTGATACGACTGAGTTAGATATAATAAACTCTTCTGGCATAAAGACGAACTCTCACACTCATCACGCAACACTAGTCAGTATGGCTGTCACAATTAGGTAATAGGAATCACATTAATACACCGTAATTAATTCTCCTCGCTGATGTTCTGATTACTGCTAATCACCCAGCAACTTTTAGATTAGAAAATTCTCTAATAACATCAATAACATTCCCAACTTCATCAGTATTCATTACTGATTCACTACTAACTGCCTACTCAAAATATCTAAAAATATAAATCCCTTACCACAGAATTTCGACGATAATATGCTAATGAATAACCCGAGAACTAATAACTTAAGATTTGCGACATTAAATTAAGGGTAATGATAGCAATAAATTATGACGATTATAAATCACGTAATCAATAACGAGCTAGATTATCAATGTCAATGACCCCGATACCAATAATAGTTCACAACTAATAAAATTAGGAAAACGATTAATTTAATATTTTAATTATATGTCCAACCGAGTAAAATCAATTCCTGAAATACAACCAGTATGTAATGAAACCCAATCCACATCACTATATTAGGTAACAACTCAAAATCAACAAACCGAACATCACAAAATAACATTACATATACATAAGGCTGTCATAATGAGGAGTCTGTACACATGCAGGTAGTTGATTTAAGTGATCGTTTATTGAGGAAAAACTCCAGAATGGAGCATTGATATCATTTGGACCCTCGAACCCAGTTAACTTCAGTTCAAAGATCTTACATTCATTGCATCTTACTCGAATCTGGAGAATTGCAATCATCAACCATATGTTGAAACGCTGAAGAAGGAGAAGTGACGTCAAGGATCAATATAACAAACTAATACGGTTAGACAATAGATTTGATAAATAAAAATAGGAAATCACCTGACAAGATTGTCCGAATAACTACATCAAGAAAATCCTAGTTGAATGAAAACAATCCGCATAATCAGATCGATAAAATTACCATTTATTGCACAAATAAACCCGAAGTAACAGGTGGATCAAATATGTTGAGTAGAACGTGCACACTCATGGCACACAGAAATTACCTGACAGTTGCTTATAGAAGTTAACATGCCACATTGACAAGGAAGAGAAGAAAATTCAAAAAATCAAATAAACATAATAAAAGTACAACAATATGTCACGTCACTGACACGGGAGTTATTGTGATCAATACACGTCAACAGACGACGGCGTATAAATATTCAGTCAAATGTTTAAAATGATCAACTACTCATTTCATGAAATCACTTAAATTATGTACGCGCCAGAAAAAAAATCAGGGATAACTCCAACAAGAAAACGAGATCGCGGCAGCCCTCAACGAGGAGGACACCAGACAGAGAGACTCAAGGAGAATAGAAGATCCATGCAGGAAGGTAGGACTTTAATATTGATGGAATTTTCTTAATTTTATTTTTTCTAAATTAAATGAGACAAAAAATGCGATTGATTCCAGAACTTAACCAGGCGTATTTGAGATGAACTTAAATGAATTTACAAGGATCGAAATGAATTTACAATCTAGAAGTGGAGCCCAATATCCCACCATGGAACGATTAGTGCTGTACTCCACGTAATAAGGATTAATTACCTCCTATTTAATAAATTGATTAAATAAAAATTCAACACGATATTGCTTTATTGTTTCCAAATGAGAATTAATCCAATACAACATACATCGCGAGTCTCATGAGAACCAAAATCTTAGCTGCATGGTGCAACAACCAAATATAATGTCCTTCACAAAATAGGGACTAACCATTGTAATACATATAACTCAGAAGTTAACCTTCGATGAATTCCGATGTTCCGAAATTGTTGATACATAAGGTATAATTAAATAATACTAGAGCTTTTACTCAAATATAACCCAAGCAATTTTCCACTGCAGTAATCGTTATGAGAATTAAGTAGTAATAATAAGCAACATAGACAACTACTTCGAATTCATCATTAGGAGTTATGCCGAGATCTAGCATATTTAAGTTTTGTTTTGTAGATGGATCATGGATCAACGCGTCCCGAATCACCGTGCATTTCCCAGTACGATCCGCCGCCAGGTGTAGACAGGTGATAATGGATACCGGATTCACGGTCTCCCCGGTAAAAGTATTCCAAGATGGATGTTCAGACGAACACAAAGAAATCGATCTCTCCTACGTTGCTATCGAGCGGGAGCCGGACCGAAACCAAACCCGGGAAAGAAGACAGCGTGCAGAATATATTCTTGCTCGACTCGAGCAAAGGCAGGAGCAGACAAACTGGCAGGTCGAAATGGCGAGGCGACACCTAGCCAGGGTGAACATGGATAATGCTGCGGGTAGGATTCCCAGCACAGATGGATATGCCCCACCATACGGCGTATCATACGAGATGGACGATCCGAGGCTAGCAGAATCTACTCGACCGAGGAATGTAGTCATCCCCAAAAAACTACTACCAAGAGAGACTCGATATATCGACGGAAGTCTAGCAGGAAGGCAAGAGCACTCGTATGCTTGAAGGCAACGTGGATTCAATGCGGATTCTTATCACCGGAATCTAGGTTATCAATAAAATGTTAGTATTAATAAATCTTTGAATTAAGACCTTAATTTTTAACTGCTGATTGTACTCGTAGTATTTAAACAAAAACGACGCAATGAGGAAAATGAACTTAAATAATCATTAGGATACATCGTAGACCAATACCCAATAGATTTCCATTTAATAGATTAAATTTTACAGATACCATAAGAGTGGCAATTGCAGAAAACGCCATAACTAAAGAGATGAGACTTATTAATGAGCAATTTAATTTCAGATATGAACATAATCGGTACTCTGACTAAGGAGCTAGTAAAGTCCCGCCAAGAAAATGAGGAGCTTCACTCCCAGATGCTCCAACTGAACCGAGAAATTCAACAAATCCGAGCTTTCTGGATTGAACCAGCAAAGGCAAAGAGAATTCATCAGAGATTGACTGCCTCCCAACGCGGGTGGGCAAACGAGAAACAGCTCAGACACGCACAAAAGATTCAAATCCGCAGCTTGGAGGTGGCGTTATCATTCTTGTCAGGAGAGCAATGCCGTAACGTACCCACTTGTGTTTGCTCCGGCTCAGTTGGCATATATAGAGGCAACTGATGCAATCAAACCAGTGACGAAACCTGCTCAGCGACGCCCAGGAAAGGCAAAAAGCGCGAAACGTCGAGCATTACAAACTAGAGATTGTTCTAAGCTATAATAGTCTTATTCCAAAAAATGATCGTTGTTAATTCTCCAGTTTTGTTTGTTTTATTCCATCTAATTATTAATAATAGATTTAAATCCGTTAAATTGAGGCTATAAGTGGTTCGGACGATATATAATTATTAAGAGTGTCAAGTACATGTTGAAGGGACCGGAATAAGAAATCGCACACAGACCTTCTATCAGTAGTGCGTTGAACCCATCATGAGATCGGGCCTTAGAAGTTCTTTCGTAGCGCTCACCTTTGGCGATCTCATAACCAGTGGTTACAGTACCAACGTTGCTTAGCAACAGGTAACTATTGGAGTGCAAGAAAAGTTAAATGCATGGAGTCAAGGTTAAATACCACGAACCCCAAATGGTGTTTTTTCGGCATTTTAAGGGTTTATTTTTAAATCGTTCTATGGTATATTAGCGAGTTGTATTGATTCTTTTAATCAAATTTCAGGGTCTCTGTGTTTTGGCCCAATAGCAGTATAGGTAACTGTGCTCACCTTTAGCTGACATTTCAAACATCTGCTACATCACCAACTCCACCTAACGAAGGGCATCGAGTGGTCACATCAAATTAATTTTTTGTATGTGGGATTTTTGCTGAGGCTATACTAAAATCCCACAAAAATATTGTTGGGCCAACACACAATTTTGTTTAAATGAATCGGTAAAAGCACGCAAACACAACATACAGATTTAAAATCAGACCCATAAAAGATCAATTAACCATGCTAAAATATGAGAAGGAAATAATAAATATAAAATTAAAGATATAAGAATAAATAAAAATAATAACAGAACGCAACAAGATCCGCACGAAACAAACACAGAAATAACACGAAAATACGAAAAATTGACCAAAAATTGACAATTTACTTAAAGAAACTAAAAATAAATAATTTGAATTGGAAACAATTAAATTATTTGATAAAAGAATAAATTGTCAAACTAAATCAAAAAATAAGAGAATTATAGTTAGAAAATACAAAGAAATTCCCAAGGTCAAATTTTGTTTTACTGCATCAAATTTAACACGCAAGGTTAGGGTCGCAAAATAGGTATATATACCGATTCATTTTCACAGAATTTTTAACCAACCAACCAGTTTCTAACCAGTGTTTAACCAGTTTTAATACAACAACTAGTCTTAGTAAAACAACCAGTTTTAGTCAGATTGCTTATTAGAACTCGAATCACTCGTTATTAAATCGAACGCTATTCAAAGCCACGAACTTATTTATCGAAAGTAAACAAGAATGACTTGCTGTTATTGTAATTGAGTACGAAATGAGTATCAATGATGAATGGAAACGAAATTGGTATTGAATAAATATATATTAACAATATTATTACACCTTTCTGTGTCAAATTTTTTCCGGCCCACAGCCACACACCAACAAGTTAGTAAAATCTTACATAAAGATCGAGCAGTGTAAGTGCGGTGTAAGTCCGCCAATAGCTCGTGCCCGTGAGAGATCTCGCCGTGGGTGACGACGGACTCAAACGTCAATTCATTCATTATCATAGAGCAGAAGGGAGATCGGGAGGTAATCTTTTGGTTGACTATCTTTCTACCTACTCCCGTAAAATCGACCTAAAATATCATTACTCAACGGCTAAAATATTAACACAGAGTAGTCCAGTGGGCACTCTTAAACTCTAACATCAACATAAAAAATCCCTAGGATCAACTTGAAGTACGGGAAAGGAACTTGCGGAAATTGATGCATCGGGCTTCTGAAAACCTTATAAATTATTAATAGTTTAGTAAAATATGATGAAAAACAAAACTAAAAACCTTATAAATCATTAATAGTTTAGTAAAATATGACGAAAAACAAAACTAAAAAACCTTATAAATTATCAATAATTTAGTGAAATATGCCGATAAACAAAATCAAAAAACCTTATAAATTATTAATAGTTTGGTAAAATATGACGAAAAACCAAAAATTACTATTAATAATTTACGACCACTACCCTAAACAAGTTAAATCACGACCAGCGATGATGAAAAAAACGTGTCCGTGCTATTACTAGTATAAAAAGAATCAAATTGAACCGCTTTAAAAATTGACCTATCACTATTTTATTTTTTTGTTAGTTTATGTGGTAGACTATTACTTACCAGCCGTTAAAAATCACTGTAATGCCCAGTCGTCTGCAGTTCCCGTGACATTCGGTATCTGAGGTTGTACAAGCATATTTTTTTTATAGCATAAGATAATATGAGGTAAAATTGCCTTATTATATTTTACTCCAAATGTCGAAGCCTCCCGTAATAAATACGATCATGCAAACCATATCATGTAAGCTATGCGCCAATTGCAAACACATTAAACCAAAATATTCATCAACACGAAATCAAAAGATTTATTTATAAAAAAGAGAAGTTCATACTGATGCATCATGCACCTCATCCACCGATTTGTCCGGAAGGCAAGAAAAACTTGAAAATACGTGAACATTGGACTATTACACCCGCGATTTGAGGAAGCCATTCCAGCCGATAGAGTACGGCGAATATTGATCCAAAATCCAACGGAATAACTGAAATCGAAGCCGGCTGCCTGAGGAATCTCCGACAAGAATGGTTATCTAAATAGATTAGTTAATACGACCGAGAATCATTAAGTCAAACCTCGATAAACGACTTCAGATACATTAAAATTGGAACCTGGAGTAGTTGTGATTGAAATTTCTCCCCGCATCATTCGTATTTATTGCAGGAAACTCTAAATGATCGAGCAAGACATATAGAGATGAAAGAAATAACTAAATCGGTGGATAGAAGAAAAAACTGAGAAATTATCGGGGATAGAGAATTTACCGATCGATGCGAGAAAATAACCAATCATCAGCGTCCACCAAAATCGCTATGTGGCCACGTGGCAACACACATAGCGGCGAGGTATATATGTTTAATCAGATCCATATTGAACCAGAATTACCATGCCGAATTTTTCAACGCCAACAACTTCCATGTGTAGACCTGATGCTGAAGAGACTAATGAAAGGACGACGACCGGAGATCCTAATCAAAAAACCACCGAGACGCAAAGTCATCAAGCCAAGGCAACTCTAATGCGCGACCAAAGAAATGTTCGAACTGAAAACCATTCCACAGGTACGGCTACTCTGGCCACCTTTTGATATGTAGTAAAGGAATATAAATTTATTAGTTATGCTCGTTCATTTCTTCAATAATTGTCCAGCAGTGAATTTTATTTCTGTGAAAAATAACTACCCCCTAAATTGAGATCAGACAATTGCCATTTATATCTATGAACAACCTATCCTTACCTGCTCCCGTAACAAATCCTCCTATTTAGCCATAATATCCTCACCCGATTGAGTTGTCCAATTCTTCGTCGGATCCTGCTATTCATTCTCACCTAAACTAGAAAAATAAAAATATGAAAAGCAATGATTTAGCAGTACCCGGAGAGTTCTCCATTGTAGATAAACGCGGCTAGTCATATCACCATCGATTTCCCATATATGTAATCCGACATTTTAGTCAATTTGGTAAAGGTTTCGTTTCATTTTAACTATCTAAATTAATCTCCATTTGCCGTGATTTTTACACTTTCATAATGATGATATTTAAATCATTTTAATCATTTCTCTTTTCTCATTGTTGCCCTAGAGATAACCCGTTTCAGTTAAACAAACCTCGTAATTAGTTCTAATTAATTGGATAATTTTTGTAATTAATTTATATATATATATTGAATTATCAATTTGACTTGAGTTCACTAAAAATTCATTATCCCTTTTATTTTAGTTTTCTTCTAGAAAAGAAAAATAGTCTATGTCTATCTTAGGAAAAAATTAGATTTTAGGTGAATCTATCGGAGAAAGCTAGCAAGTATAGCGTACGTCTACCTTCCACAGAGTTAGACAAGCTAAATTACGAAACCTTGATGAAATAAATAAACTCGAGTAGCTATTACGCCCAACTAACTAAATCCACTAAACTAAAATAATTAAATCCCCTGTCTTGAAAACGCTCGAAACCATGAGCTAATTGGAGAAGTGTGAGTAGATGAATGAAGGCAAATCGACAAGAAAGGGATTGCAATCTACCGGGCATGGCATAAACTTGCTAACAACCCCACTACTAAATTGGAAGCAGGCTGATCCTTTTACCAATAATCATGGGACACATGAAACGATGTTACGATAACTCAATATTCTTACTATTAACAGGTACCCATAGTAGCAGCTGGGAGGACATGGACCGCACTACTCTAACAGTGCCAACTAGATTTTCCCGGAGATACCGATAAGCGTTATGGGATCGGGGCTATACCATATCGACCTATGGTACCCCCGAATGGCCAAGCAGGAACACCAATGGACAAGAAATAGATATCGAGCTCCCCAGCATCCTCATCAAAAGGGAGCCGGGTAGAAACCCAGCACAAAAAATACGGCAAAAGGCGGAAGGCGAACTTCACCGCCTGGAGCAATTGGAGTGGCCCTATAGGTATTTAGCGAACCGACAAAAGAAGCACCTTGCCAGGATAAATTGGGATATCGCCAGCAGGCGTATCCTTAGTTCGGACGGACACCTGGCCACCTAGGGTGTGGCCGATGATCATCGGGATCCGGCACTACTGGAGAGCGACGCACCCGTTCACCTGGTAGTTCCGAAGAGTCTACTACAACCGGACATTCGGGACATTCTGGAGGATCGGGGCACTGAGGAGCACGCCTATTCGCGGAGCCGTTTTAAAAACAAGAGACAGTACTGGAATTAAAAATTTTGTTGTGTCCTTTATTTCAATAAATAAGTTCTTGTCAATACATTTTTTTTAATTTATTCCGGTTAATTTGAATAACGATGTTTCACCCAAAAGTGATTAAAGCAAATATGAATATGCTCACTCGGGGATCGCAGTAAATAAAAAATGATAAGTGTTGGGACTTCGATTCCCTACTAATTTGCTGAAATTAACCCTATGATTTATCAGATATCTATTTCATTAAGGAAAACCGATGATGAATGTCATGCAGAAGATTAGTAACGAGTTAAAGGATCTTCGCAAAGAAAATACCAATCTACACCAACAATGCCTTCAATTAAGCTGCGAGCTACAGCAGATTAGAGCCACGTGGTCCAAGCCGGCTAGAGTGAAGCGGCTCTATCAAAATATCGACGCGGCGCAAAAGGGCTGGCAGGAGGATAGAGCCCCTGAACCAGGCCCAGAAGGTCCAGATTCGTGAGTTATAAGTGGCCGTAGTGGCAAGCCAGGAGGGGCAGTCCGTCACTTATCCCCCTGGTCTTCGCCCCAGCCCAAGTGGCCTACAAAAATGGGACGAGTCTTGCGGATCAACCAATCAATCTAAAGTCCCGCGCAAGAAAAGGAAGGGCAGAAAGGAAGCGCCAGAAGCAACAAAAATTGCACTAAAACAAGTATCGTCTTGATAGTACAATGCATGGACGAATAAAAATCTTCTTTTGTCATTTGTTTGTTTTCAATATAATTATATTGACACTGGGAATAAGTCTCTATGAGGGTCAAGATAGTACGATTCGAAGTAAAGTGAGTAAGGGACCTAAAGGAGATAAGACGAGCATAGACCTTCCATCGGTAGCTCGTTGAACCAGCTGTAGACCGGGTCTTAGCAGTTTTGGAAACAAAGCTCACCTTGGACGGTCTCAGAACCATTGGTTACAGTACCAACGTTGCCAACAACTGGTAACCAGTGGCAGTCAGATAG
>CM039679.1:210656709-210929209 GCA_022537955.1 Schmidtea mediterranea | reverse complement strand
TTTTTGGCAATTTTCATGAAATTGAAACAAATCTTATGTTGGGCCAGTACAAGCTTTTGTTTAAATGGATTGAAAACAGCACTCAAACATAACACGCACGTTTTAAAATCAGACCCATAAACACCTAATAAACACCTAAAAATGCGAGAAAAACACATAATTTAACATATAAAATATAAAACATAAAATTAAATTAAAATATTAACAAACGCACCAAGATATGCACGAATTGACATAGAAATAACACGATAACAAAAGATTTGACCGAAAAAGTGACAATTTACGAAAATTAACAGAGTTCATGAATAAATCGAACAAAAATAAAATAATTTTAATCAGAAAGGATTGAAATTAAAAATTAATGAGTAAATTGTAAAAGAAATCGAAAAATAATAATAAATTAGAAATAAATTAGATACATAACGGCAAGGTCAAATTTTTTTTAACGCATAAAAATTAACACGCAAGGTTAGGGTCACAGAACAGGTATAAATACCAATCCATTTTCACAAAGTTTTAATGCTTTTCACTCAGTGAATAGATTACCTTTTGCCAGAGCAATTTTACTAAAGGAAGCAACTCTCGATAATTGTTTTCATACTTCGAAACCAAGTAACTTAATGTAAGCTCTACTTGCTCGTATGTATGGGGACCTCTTGTCGTATGCTGATATGTATGAACCGAACTATGAATGAATCATGATGAAATTGTTTCAACAAATATATGCATTATGAAAAACGAATCTTCAGTTTTATGTCGAAATTTTTCTGGCCCACAGCCACACATCACACAAGAAAGTAAAATCATAACACAACTAGTCACACTGTGTAAGTGCGGTTTCTCCGCCTATAGTGTGTGCCCGTGAGAGTTCTGTCGTGCGTAACGACGGATCTCGAACGTAAATATTCTATCCATTATAGGGGCGGTGGGAAGATTGGGAACTAGTCTTTTGGCTGGCTCTCTTTCACCCATCTCCCATAAAATCGACCTAAATATCTAATTACAAATCGGCTAAAATGATAACACCGAGTAGTCCAGTGGGCACTCGTAAAATCTAATATGAACACAAGAACCTTAGGACTAAAATCAAGGCTCGGGTAGTGGGGACTTGAAACCGATGCGATGCAGATAAATTTACTAACTAAATGGTGATTAAATTGATTTAAAGTAATTGAATCCTTGACCTAAAACTCGATGTAAAAGAAATTAATCTAAATAAAATGATGGAATTGTAACTAAATTTGTGACTAAAATATGCTATAAAGAGAATACTTTTATAACGTAATCAACGGATAGTAATTAATTAAATAAAATGATCCATAATTAAACTACTCATGTAATGAAAATCAAGTAAAGTTTTACAAGTGTTTAATGATTTGAATTATCCTCGGATTTAATCTAAACTAACAAACTTAGGAGTATGAAGCCGGAGAAAATGGGGTAAAGGAACGAAACTGCAAACGATAGAGTAGAAATAACTGATTCCGAGGAAAAGTTACGACAGGATATAGATCAGCTAACATTTCGTAAAAGAGTTAGCAATTAAAGCATTAGCCGTTGATGAATCGTAAACCAAAATCATGATAAAATTTAAACCCCTCTAATCAATTGAAGGATAAAGATGTAATTAATGGATCCAAGGATAATTCAATGAGTTAAATAATAAAATTATACTATCAATAACAAATAAAAGGCGACAAAAATAATTATATTACACGCACCTGACATGAATAAATAAATTAACAAGAATGATCCACACAAGGATAGCAGATTAATAGCAATGAAATATCGCAATATAGTTCCTAATTAAAATAAGAAGAGCTCAGCTTTCATGTGAGAATCCGTGATAATTCGAATGCTATAAATTTCCCATAAATAGTATTAAACCTTTAGATCCGAATAATATCTAGGAGACACCCTGAAATTGATGGAGGTAATAAAATCAGAAGTTCTCGACCAAATTAGCAAACCATATAGTTCAACATCACATCCCAACGTAACATTAGATTATGTAAAGAGCAGAGATTTAGACCCTTCCCCAACCTCGGTATTCTCTTCATCGAATAGCTGTCGTCGAGCATTCCACCCAGTAGTTTTCTCCATGACGAGCACGTACAGTTGAACATTTTCAGAAACAGCAGTATTCCGGAGTAAATTGCAATAAAGTGCCTTTTTTTAATTTACCGACGTCGAATAGGAACAACAATTCAGATGGAAAACGCCCTAAAAATCCATTTATCGAGTTGGCAACGAGATTAGCCACGTACTAATCCATAGAATCAATAAAGAGTAATTCGATCGTAATTATACTAAATAAACTACAGACAGGTCATAGTCTGAGTTTGCAGCAGAGTAAACCAACTACAATCCGACGCGAATGACAGGTCAATGACGTTGGCCACACAAGATCGTAACGACAAAGAAGATAAGGTGATCAGTGACAATGGACTTTCACCGCCAACCTGAATGAATAATAAATAATAGTCGACATCAACAATAAATTTGCAAATAACTGATAAAAATTATAATAACATTCAACCGCGAGAAAGAATAAATTAAATTTCAGTTCACTCACGCCACCACGCCCTCGCAAATAAACTTATGAATATAAAAGAACTAATAGAAACTCACATCTCATACCGCATAAACTTCGATGAATCACCAATCAACTAGTACCGATCGTGGACGCGTTCGAACCAGAGACCCCTTACAAGGTCGAATCTCGAGGAACGATGCTCGAATGCCTAGTGGAGAGTGACAATCAGATCGCAGAGACCCATATGGCAGTTGGAACGATAACTCCCGAGTAACTCTCCAGATACCGAGCGCTTCCGCCTCTCGATACCGTCAAGTGCTGTGGGATAATGAATACCTGTTATCCACTTATGGAGACTCCAGTTGGCCGAGAAGATCGGAATATCAAGCCGAGGAGGTCGAACTACCGAGTATTGCGATCAAACGTGAGCCGGGCCACAATCCAGCGCGCCAAATTCACAGACATGAAGATGGAGGAGTTAGAGAGAAAATATCACCGGAAAGCGGTGTTAGCCAGACAGTGGCTAGCTCAAGTGAACAGGGACATAGCAAGTGGAGCTATCCCGAGCACCGATGAATTCCCGCCAGAATATGGAGTTTCCTTCGAGTTAGACGACCCGAAGCTGATGCAGATGACAGCAGGAAAAACTCATTTAGTCGACACTCCGAAATCGACTCGGATCCCGCCAAACGGGCGATCACACGTATGCGAGCAGACATCCCCAGTGGAACTCCAATAACAAAGATCGAAGAAACGCACGTTTCAATGACCATAAATGAACCGAACCAATATGTTGATTAGTTTTTGATAACAATAAATGTTTATGTTTCACGGGTTATTCAATTTTTAGTTTTATAAATTAAATACTTTGATACTAATGTAACTGAAGGATATAAGTTTCTGACCCTTTTCAGTAAATTTCTAAATATTTTTTAGACAATAAATAATGTAAAAAGGAAAAACGTTTTTTCGATTAAACCTTGATCAACCAGAGAGTTAACACAGACTAACTGAGACGCATGAGACGTAGCTGTTAATGCATCGTAAAAATAATTAAGAGAGAGGATCGATATGATTAAATTAACGTTGCAGGTGATCAATCATTTAAATATTGTAATTTCAGAAATGGAGGCCACGAGAATAATATATCAAGAGTTAAAAGAACTCAGACGAGAAAATTTGCATCTACACCGACAACTCCTACAACAGAGTCGAGAGATGCAACAGTTGAAAGCCACTTGGGCCGAACCCGCAAAGATGAAAGCATTGTACCAGCGCCTCACTGCCGCACAACAGGGCTGGAAAGAAGAAAGAGTGTTAAACCAGGTGCAGCGAACACAAATCAAAGGACTGGAGATCGCCATGTTAGCGTGCCAGGAGGGAAGTGAAGTGACTTACCCTCTGGTATTTGCTCCGGCATAATTGGCCTATCGCGACCAAGAAAAAGCCCCATCAACTAACAAGAAACACCGACCACACGCTCGACCAGGTCGAACCAAACGGTTGCGACGACGCACCCAAGGAGTGGCCAAATGAAATAATAAACCCATGTCTGATGATAATTTGATTTGTTTGATATTAAATAAAAATTGTTTAGTTATTATGTTACTATTTGTAAGTAAATATAGACAAGAGAAGTATTAAAGTGACAGTAATAAAAGGACTTGAAATAGAAGACGGACATAGGCCTTCTAACGGCAGTCCGCTGAACCCGACAATTAAAGTTTTAAATTTCAAATTCGAATACTAGTAAATTTAACGAATTTTAATCTTAGTCTCCAAAATAAGACGGATTAAAATATAAAACTTGTTTTATAAAAGAAAATATTGCTTTCTAATTTCAATATTTCTTGCTAAATCTTTTAATTTATTAAAAATATACAAACTGAAATCAAATTATAAAATATTGTTATCAAGTTATATTTGTTTAATTAATCATTATTTAAAATTTTAATAACGTTTTTGACATGGGTTTTCCAGGTATTTTAAATTAAATGTAATAATTTATTTTAAACTATTTTAAGCATCAGGTGAAAGAAAAAGTTTTGGTGAAAATGGTGTGAAGAGAGGTGGATTTGGTGATAGAGGCCGAGGTGCAAGTCGTGGTGGTAGGGGAGGATTTGGAGATAGAGGTAGAGGTGGTTTTGCAGGGAGAGGAGATAGAGGTGGTTTTGCAGGGAGGGGAGATAGAGGCCGAGGAGCACCCAGAGGAAGAGGTGGCAGAGGAGGGCCTAGAGATGGCCCTAGAACTGTAGTTGAACCAATTGATGGTATACCATGTGTATATAGGTACAAAAATGAAATCTTGACCAAGAATTTGACAAATGGCGAAACAGTTTATGGAGAAAAGAAAGTCCAAGTTCCAGATGAAACGGAACCAGGGAAAAAAGTTGAATACAGAGTTTGGAATCCATATAGATCCAAAATTGGAGCCGCTATAACTTTAGGAATTGATAATGTTTATATTAATGAAGGATCAAAAGTACTATATCTAGGAGCGGCTAATGGAACAACAGTTTCTCATGTATCGGATATGGTTGGGCCTAAAGGCATTGTCTATGCTGTAGAATTTTCAAAACGATCTGGAAGAGATTTAGAAAATATGTCAACAAACAGACCAAATATTATTCCTATTATTCATGATGCCAGAGTTCCAGCAATTTATAGATTAATCGTTGGTTCTGTGGATATGATATTTGCTGACGTTGCTCAGCCTGATCAGTCTAGAATTGTTGCTATGAATGCCGAGATGTTTCTTAAAAAAGGTGGTTATGTTGTCCTTTCGATAAAAGCAGCATGTGTTGATTCATCAGCAAATCCAGAATCTGTTTATCTTAGCGAAGTAATATTGTTTTAAAGTTATTTTCTAATAAACTGTTATTTAGATTGATACCCTGAAAAAGCTAAATATTAAGCCATTATCACAATTGGATTTAGGTGACTTTTCAAGAGGTCATGCTGTCGTAACTGGTCAATATTTACCAGTTTAATTACAGTATAAATATATGTACATAAATATATTATGATTTAATGTCTCTTTTTTCAATTTTTAACATATTAAAAAGTTCAAGATTGGCTTGTTGGCATTTATCGATTTTTAGAGCATTTGTTGTTAAATAATAATTTTAATATTCTGAATTAATATAAGTCGCAGTTAATTTCAATAAGAAAGGAATTTGTATATTCGATAACATTTTTCCCTATTTAAAATTGAATTAAAGAACTTATTAATATTGATTCATTTATTGACAATGGATATTTTCCCAGCAGTAAAATTTCAGGTAATATAATTTAATAATCAACTGCTTATTTCTGACGTGAAGGAATCTTTGACAAAAGTTACAGTTTCCATTCATTGTTCATATCTTCGAAATCAGTTATTAAATGCGGTTAATCAAATTTTTCCATCTATGGTATGATAAATTGTTTAGTTAATGTGTTAAGCAAGGTTCATTTAATCTTTCTAAAGAAATAGTCTTAATTTTGTATTAACACTTAAATTAATCAAAAGTTGCTTTTTTACCAATAGTTAAATTTTTAAGGAATGTTTGGATGGTTTTATATGTTGAATTGAAATCTTAGGAAATTTTAATTATTTCATTTAAACTAACATGATGTAAAATAAATAATGATCCAAAGCATAGCTGTTTATTCGACACAAATCATTAAAGATTCCAAATTGAATATATTGAAATTATACAATCAAATACGATTATTTAGATATTTCATTATCACTTGATCCTTTGTGACCAAAATGATCGGTAGAATGCGATATTTCTTTTATTGTTAAAAATAATGTGATTTAGGTACAAAAATGTCTCATTCCTTGTTGACCTCCTTTTAACTTTGAAAAATCCTTAATATAAATGTTTTCATTTATCTATTAAGTATAATTTGGATTTCACTAGATTTTAAAAAATATACATTTTCTAAGATTATTTCTATCATCGAGGACGTTTATTGCTAAGATAATTTTTCTCATCATAAATTCTCAAGGTAATTTAAACAAAAACCATGACTTATTCAAGGTCATTGGATGACTCATCATAATTTCTCAAGGTCATTTAAACAAAGACCATGATTCATTCAAGGTAATTGGATGACTCATCATATTTTTTCAAGGTCATTCAAAATTTCTCAAGATCATATTATTTTTTAAAATTTAAAATTACTACTTATAAAAATAAGCAGTGTTTTAATTATTAATATTTTTAATTATTATTATTATTATTAATATTATTGTTAAAATTTTTTTTTATTAAAAGTTGTAATTTATTATTATTATTATTACAAGTTTTATTATTATTATAAGTTTTAGCTATTATTGTTACAAATTTTTCTATTAAAAGTTTTACAAAACCTATATAATATCTGAATGCTCACTGCAAACTATTATATTAAAAAATAAATCTAAAAAACTATAACAAATAAATCTAAAATAGTAAAATAGTAAAGACAAATTATTTTCACAATTTTTTATTTTTCAATTATATACAAATTTGATCAATAAATATCTATTATATTGTCAAATATTTCTGCAAATTGTTCATCGAAAATTGCAGGATCGGCTTCAGACATTACTATATTACCGCCAACATCAAAGACATCAACCCCTCTATAATGACAATATGCAAAACTCGAGTTTTTCCCTACCCAAGCTCTCTTATCGTCATGGTTATTTAAGGCGATTTTAGAATTTTTAAAAGTAAACAGCTGGTGATTTCGAGTCCCTATCCTAGTTTAAGGTACCGACATAATAGTATTGTTATTATAACAATGCAAATATTATTGGTGTTTAATGTCGGTACCCGGTAATTTTACACCCTTAGCTCGCATTGTTGATTTATTTTCAAGCAAGCTATAACATTTAGGGCGCAAGAAAACCCACTCACTATATCCTAACCCTTTACTCTCATCCTTGAATTTGCCTATAACTGAGTCAAGTCGTCTAGAATATAAAAGATGAGAAGGATCATAATTTGAGGTGTCTAATAGGTCATCCGAAATCATCGCTTTTAATAAAATATCTAATTTTAAATTTTTTATCTCCAAAAAGAATCTGTATGTATCACCCGCTACTAGATTTATATCACAAATTATAAATATCACGATAGTTTTGTAATTCAACATACTGTAACTGGTACATCCGTAGTTTGGATAAATCTAGAACTGATTGACCGATATAACTAGATCTATCCAAACATGTTGAGTCCTTATTAAGATGAGCGGCAAAAACATCATCAGTAATCTCTATTGTTTTTCTAAATGCCGGTTTTGACGATTATGTAATTAACTTTTCAGCTGAATTACATAGTCGCAAATTCATCCTCTTTTTAAGGTTCTCAACGGATTTACCATACAGACTGTTGTTATACTATTTAAATAAATCTCTATATAATTCACTAACTGCATTTGCACGCAAGTTAGTGTTTTTATCGATATAATTTTTAAAAATAGGAGCTTGCTTGTATTTAATAGCTCTATGTATATATATAACCTTAGCCTCGAGAGAAAGATAAAGCTTGAGAAGCCTCCAATGAAGAACATAGTTCTTTTTAGGATAATGCGTGAGCATTAACTTCTCAACTTTTGAATTTGGTGGGCACATCTTTTCCGGTTCAATCGGAAATTCATTTTAAAAATCATGTAAATAATCTGGAATCTCGATATCAACTTCCATAGTATATCCATTCGGAAGGATTTCAATATCCACAACATTCGCACATTCATTCAAAACCTCATCCAAACCATCATACACCCAAGTAAAATCAGCGTATGGAAGACTTTGGCTGAGAGCACAACCATACAGATTATTTATATCTATGTACAGTAATTCTGTATCCTCCGAAGCAGCAATGTAATGTTTGTTAACAAATGTTAACCCACCCCGTATTCCACCTTCGTAAAAATTGAACATTTCCATGTCTTGTAAAAGTTCAATGGGTTCCATTAATGTCATAAGCGCTGAAGCCCATGAAATACCCGGAATTCCATAAAAGTTTAGAGGTTCAAGACCATTGTAAATAATAGCCTTGGCACGGAATTGTTGAAAATAGTCCGCAAGGAGGAATACGTCAAGTTTAAGGTAAATTAAGATATAATCAGTTGTGCCCTATCGTACTCATCTTCACTTACGCCCTCCAAAATTGGAGGCAACTCATAAGTAGTCTTAAGAACTTCCTCAGAAATAGCAAAATTATACGGAAAAATATCTTTACAGTTGACTATAGAACCTTGAAAGACAGACGAAGTCAATGGAAGAGAAGTTAGTGTTTTCACAGCCTTAGCTAACGAACAATTAACAAATTGCATTGTTCGATGTGCGCCACCCTGATGAAATAAAATTTGATTAATAAAGATCACAGTAACACCAACATGTAGACTGATTTTTGTGAATAAATTATTAAAATTCTTTTCTTTATTAGCTTCCTGATACAAATCATCGATAATGATGACATCACATTTCCTTAATCGACTTGACCAGTTTTTATCGAAACCCTTTACTATTTTCATGTTTTTCAATTTACAGAAATTATCTTGAGTTAACCCATGTTCTTCATCTGCACCCCTATGCCAATAAATCTTGTTGAATTTTGTTTGAAATAATTTAGATTTCAGTAATTTACACACAAACATAGTTTTACCAGTACCACATGGGACGACGATTTGATATACCGCATCATTTCTTAATTCCATTATTAGTTTGTATAATTATAGGTTTTTGTTTATATTATATAATTTAATGAACTCTTTCTAAAAACCATATATATAGATTAATATTTCATTATTGTTTAATTATGTTATCAAATATAAATTATAAAGGAACTTTCAATGTATCAAAAATGACGTTTCCAAATGGTAAACCCCAACAAATTGTTGATAGGAGTGGAAAATACCCTATTATATTTTTCAAATCCGGCAAATGCAGAATCATGGGATGCAAGAAACCTTTAGATGTCAATAAATTACAGTATAGAATAAAGGAAATTAAAATACAGTCAAATACCATGGATATGGGATCAATCTATACAACATGTCAACAAAATGTCTTTGTATGTTCGAGCCAGAATTATTTCCTGCACTGAGGCTTTTAAAATACAACCCAATGTGTGTTAACGTGTTTGCCAGCGGGAAAATAGTCACAGTAAGGTTGCGAAATCTAGAGTACAAAAATATTGTTTGTGATATACAAAATGAAATCACGGGATTGGTCGATATCTGATTGGCTAATGAGTGAGTAAAACAACTTAGTTATTCATTTTATTTCATTTTTAAAATGGAAAATACTATGCCGATTACAACCTCAAAATTATCAAAGAAAGAAATAGAAAACTATGGTTAATTTATTATTTATTATTTGTTAATATTATTATCATTGTTTCCAGATAAATATCAAGCAGTAATTTTAGAACGTTTGTTCTTCTTATATCCTCAACTACGAACAATTTTGAAAGACCAGTCAGAATAAATGATTCCAGATCTCGTATATACCGAGACTAATATATGGATCTTCGATATCATAGATCAAACTCTATGGGATATAAAGCTTGACCGAAGACCGAAGGAGATGGAACCCGAATACCCCTGTATTCAGGGTTGCAGTTGCTGCGATTTCAGATACCAAAGGTATGTGGAATAATGCCTTGCGAAATCGGTTAGGAATTCGTCTAAATTCCAACTTTTTAGGAAATAAATGTTAGAATTTTGATTTTGTTTTGTTTTTTTGTTTTAATAGTAGAAATCTTTTAAATAGTAATAGTATTAATTTTTTAAATAGTTTTAATATTAGTTATAATATAGTAATATCAATTTGGCACATTAAAACATTTAGAAGGCACACATAAAATGCAATAACATATATAGAAATAATCGAGGCACACATTAATGCAATAACAGTGCAATATTCATGCATGATTCTGATTGGTTAATCAGTATCTGTCAAGGGTATAAAAGTTTGTCACCACCTTATAAAGATCATAAATCAAACATGACAAAGAAAATCAATGCTATCAGTGTCCAACCAGTTCAGATGTTCCACAATTATAAAATGTATTTTTTAAAAGAACCTATCAATATGCAATTTGGAAATCCAGTCAAACTCAATAGGACTCAATTTCAATCTCTCGCTGAGACTCTCAATGATAGATATCAAGGATATTGATATGGTTTTCGAAAAGATCAATTCCAATTTAAAATGCAATGAAAATGCTTTCTTCACCAGTCAATATACCAGATATTATGATGCATTTACAGAAATAGGTTTCAAAGAACAGGAAAACTGGTATTTAACAATAGCAATCCAAGGATATAAAGCGGATCAAAATGATGTGCTTTCTCCAAGCTGGAAAATTGTTACTGCTAAACTTTCACAATTATTTTAATGTTTAGTGTTTAAATGTATTAATGTTTTCTTTGTTATTCTATGAACAAAATTATAATTAGTTTTAAAATAGTTTTAAAATGATGTCTGAAAAAGGTAAAATATAAAATAATTAATTAATTTTCTTTTTAATTAATATATAATAAACTTTTTGTTTGATAAAATCGAAGAAATAACCGGTGTAAAAATTAGAGATATGTTGACTCTAGTTGAAGCATTGAGTAAAGAAGATTCATGTTGTGATTCTGAATGTCAGAATGACGATGGAGAAATTGATAATGAAATTAATAATGATACTGAAATTATTAATGATACTGAAGATACTGAAGATACTGAAATTTATAATGATACCGAAATTATTAAAGATGAAGTTGAGCCTACCGAATTTAAGAATTGTGTTGACCATGTTATAGAAAATATAATGACAGAATATTGTAGTGATGAAGAATTTACATGTAATAATCAATAAATCTTTAAAAATGTAGTTTTTTAATAATAATAACAAAGAAATATTTATTAAAATCTATGATAAACTTTATTACATAAATATAAAACCGATGCTCCAGTTAATAGTTTTAATAAAAATTTACAATTTGCAATATAAATATCTGAGCGTTTGGCTTCTGCAGCAACTTGAATAATCGCTTTCCATCCACCGTTTGTTTCTACCCACGGATCAATTTTTGTTTCTATCACCTAAATAATGATAAATTAATAACAATATAAAGTAATTTACCTCTATAGACAATTGGAAATAATTTTCATAGTCGGATCCAGATTTTAATATCATGTGTTTCATATACATTAATCCTACTATTATTCGCATCCATTTATTATTTTCATCGAACATGTAACTAAATATTGATTAGAATGCCTTCTTTCTCTCTAATGTTGATAAATTGAGAATTTTTTCATAATCAAATGGGATGTCTTTTACGATTTTCTCGGTACGGTTTACCATGAATTTTATGTTTTTAATGATATTATCTTCTTCTCTATTATTCGAAACCAGCTCATTCAACAAAGTTATAAAAAAATTAGTTTCTGGCATTTTATAAAAATATTTGAAAGTGTAAGCTTATTTATCAGAATTATGCATTTAAGTTGCAATACTACGAAAATATGTAAAAATATATAATGGAAATGGCAATGATGATTTGTTGGCACTGTTAACATTAACTTCTTTCAATTTATAAATAAATAATTAAATAAATTTGGCAACGATTTAATTAAACGATAACGCCAATAAAAAACCTTACGTACGATATATTTCGATAGCACAGCTATCATCTTCAGGTACTCAAAACCAACTAAAAATATTATGAATTAACATTTAATTTAAACAAATTATTTTTTATTAATTTAATTTTTTAATAAATAAATATTTTTAAAAATCTATTTTAAATTAATTTTAAATTTTAAATTTTTTAATTATATTCTAATTTTTAAAAATTAATGTAATTTAAAATTTTCAATTATTTTAATAATATAAAAAAACAAACATGATTTAACATACGTAAACTATTTAAAAACATTCAAAACATTCGTAGGCACAGCACTCTGCACATTAATCTTTGGATCCAATGACCTTATCAGCAATGCTTCACATATCACTCGTTCCCAATAACTATTAAAACTTCTCAACAAAATTCTAAAATCAAACATTCCTGAATCACTTTTACAGCCTCTATTGTGTTCACTAATATTGGTCAAACCCTTCAATCGACAATGCTCTAGAACTCGAGTACAGAGATGACGGGAAGTCTCTCCAATGTATGTGGCATTACACCCATTACATGTAAATTGATAAACGAGATCAGAACACAATCCAACCGGAGTTTTTGATTTATTAATAAACATATTGCGTACCTTACACGAATTAGAGACGATCTTATACTCTAAATTTCCTATCAGTTTACCCAACTTCCTCTTATAATTTGTAAAGCCTTCAGAGTACGGCAATACTAACACATATTTAGGCTCAATTTTTTTATATCCATTTTTACCATCACCCAGATCAACACTCAATTCACACCCATCCGACAAATTACATTCAGACTTTCCACACCATGGATCCTTAAAAATAAAAAAAAAACTAAAAAAAACTAACAAATATTGGATTAATGTTAAATAATGCTACGAATGAGTTTTGTTTACAGGTATGTGTAGAATGGTGTATCAAAAATTTGATTGTGCAAATAAAATTTAAAGAGAATGCTCATATTAAAAAATTGATTAATTTGAGAAAAATATTTGGGATTTCTAAATTTAGTGTGGAGAATACTGTGATAAATTTGAGTAAAATAGTGTTGAATGATGATGAAGAGCGTGTTTTAAAATTTGGTCCAAATCACTGTATTAAGAATCGCTTGGATGAAACAAAATTGTGTGCAAAAATTGAAAGTTTATATTTTCATATAGCCCGATCGATGAAAGGCATTAATGGTAATTATGTG
Source organism: Schmidtea mediterranea (assembly GCA_022537955.1). NCBI lineage: Eukaryota > Metazoa > Platyhelminthes > Tricladida > Dugesiidae > Schmidtea > Schmidtea mediterranea. Next base: position 210,915,837 of record CM039679.1, on the reverse strand, counting down.
AAGAGCTCGTTAAGTGCAAGTACGATGGAGTATATCGATAAAAACAAAAAGCAGAATATTAGGGATTTTATGACTTTAAAAAACTTAGCTAAAAAATAATATAAATATCTGTAAGTTTGACAAAGGAAATGGGATAGTTATTCTTGACCATGATGTGTATGTAAATAAGTTGAATGATTTGTTAAATTCTCCTCAGTTTGTGAAATTGCCAAAGGGTCGGAAGAATGGAAAATTTCCTCCTCTTAAGGATGAAGAGTTTGTGCAAAAAATGTTAAATGGTTTTATTGAGAAGAAGCTTATTGATGAAGAGGTAGGTAAGTCTATTCGTCCAATAGGATCGCAGCCAGCTAAACTATATGGGCTGCCAAAAATCCATAAAGATGGTGTACCTATGAGACCAGTTTTGTCGATGGTTGGTACTGCCCAGTATAAAATAGCAAAGTTTTTAGATGGATTATTAAAACCGTTAATGCGATCAGAGTTTGAATGTAAGGATAGCTTTGAGTTTGTTTCTTGTATTGCAAAGCTACAAAAACGAAGTATGAATGATGTTATGGTTTCGTTTGATGTTTGTAGTTTGTTTACGAATGTGCCACTGGTTGAGACAATTGACTTATGCTGTGCGTTGTGGAATGAAAATGATTCGGAACATCACATTTTGGATAGAAGGGCATTTTGAAAACTTCTTGAATTTGCTACTTCAAATGTCAATTTTCTTTTCAATGATGAATGGTATCAACAAATAGATGGAGTCGCTATGGGTTCCCCTTTAGCACCAACGATGGCATCAATATTTTTGGCTAGTTTGGAAAAGAAAATTGCTTCTTTCCAATTTGAAAAACCTTTTGTTTATAAAAGGTATGTGGATGATATTTTTCTTATATTTGAAAACCAGAAACATGTAGAACCGTTTTTGCATTTTATGAACAGTTTACATAAAAACATTGTATTCACATGTGAAACGGAGAGAAAGTCATCAATTGCGTTTTTGGATTTGTTAATTCAACGCAAAGATAAACAGTATGAGACAGAGATTTATAGAAAACCAACTGATACTGGTCTTTATACTTCTCCAGAAAGCTTTTGTGAATTTAAGTATAAGAGAAATATGGTGAAAGGATTGATTTATCGTTCATGGGCTTTATCTTCTACTTTTGCTAATTCGGTAAAAAGTGTTGATAAATTGGTTGAGTTGTTGATAAAGAATGGATATTCTAAATCATTTTTATTGTTGATGATAAAAGAAACTGTTGATAAATTGATTAAAAATCCTAAGGATCCATGTTGTGGAAAGTCTGAATGTAATTTGTCGGATGGGTGTGAATTGAGTGTTGATCTGGGTGATGGTAAAAATGGATATAAAAAAATTGAGCCTAAATATGTGTTAGTATTGCCGTACTCTGAAGGCTTTACAAATTATAAGAGGAAGTTGGGTAAACTGATAGGAAATTTAGAGTATAAGATCGTCTCTAATTCGTGTAAGGTACGCAATATGTTTATTAATAAATCAAAAACTCCGGTTGGATTGTGTTCTGATCTCGTTTATCAATTTACATGTAATGGGTGTAATGCCACATACATTGGAGAGACTTCCCGTCATCTCTGTACTCGAGTTCTAGAGCATTGTCGATTGAAGGGTTTGACCAATATTAGTGAACACAATAGAGGCTGTAAAAGTGATTCAGGAATGTCTGATTTTAGAATTTTGTTGAGAAGTTTTAATAGTTATTGGGAACGAGTGATATGTGAAGCATTGCTGATAAGGTCATTGGATCCAAAGATTAATGTGCAGAGTGCTGTGACTACGAATGTTTTGAATGTTTTTAAATAGTTTACGTATGTTAAATCATGTTTGTTTTTTTAATATTATTAAAATAATTGAAAATTTTAAATTACATTAATTTTTAAAAATTAGAATATAATTAAAAAATTTAAAATTTAAAATTAATTTAAAATAGATTTTTAAAAATATTTATTTATTAAAAAATTAAATTAATAAAAAATAATTTGTTTAAATTAAATGTTAATTCATAATATTTTTAGTTGGTTTTGAGTACCTGAAGATGATAGCTGTGCATCGAAATATATCGTACGAAAGGTTCTTTCAATTTGTTAACTGGTTGCTGAACCTCTTTCATTATACGATTGAACTGATCAGTTGTTTTATTAGAATAAAATTTTATACTATATTGAACTTGATTCATCATTTTTTCATTAAGTTTACGATTTTCTTTCAATTCTAATATTGATTTTCTTAATTCATTTTTGATAATACCAATGGTCTTATTTAGATATAGAATATCATCATATAATTCGTTTTAGCTCTTTTTAAAGTCTCATATGTGTGCTCAAATCGGAATTCTAAATTACTCATTCTTTCAGATAATCTTTTGACTGGAGTTTTCAAATATCTAGGCCTATCTATCATATACAAAATATCCATCAATACTGCTGTATCAGGACATACACATATTGTTGAATTTTTACCTTGAACGGTTACAACAATTGAGTTGACCATATTAAAAACAAGTAATATTATTAAAATTTCTTTAATCATTTTCAAATCTATATAAATTAATAATTATTGTTTATAGCTAAAGATTTGTGTGTGTTTAACTTCTCATTTATTTAAATTAGTATAAAAGTAATTGTTATTTCAATTTTTATCATTATAATGGATGTACCGAGCGCAGTTCAAGCTATGAATGAAATTAAACATTATGGTAATAAATAATTACTATTGTTATTATTACTTGTTTTTTAGATGATTATTTTAAAGTTATTAAAGAACGTCTGGAATTCTATTACCCAGAAATACAAGAAATTATGGATAAGCCAGCATCAATAATTCCAGACTTGATATTCAATCATACGTCAATATGGATATTTACTGTAATCGATGAGTTCCTATGGGACGTCAAGCAAAACAAATTGTCAAAAGATATGGAACCTGAATATCCATGTGGTGATGGATGTCATTGCTGTGCTGCCCGATATCGGAAGTATGTGGAATGGGTTTTGAATAAAGCTCTTCGACAATATTACTATAGTAGAACTATTTTTTTATAATAAAAGTTTTTGTTGTATATGTCTTGGTTTTTTATTATATATTAATAATAATAATATTAATAAAAATTAAAAATATTAATAGTTAAAACATTACTGATAAAAATAAGTAGTAGAATAATAATTAAAAAAATATTAATAATTAAAACACTACTAATTTTTATAAGTAGTAATTTTAAATTTTAAAATTTAAAAAAATAATATGACCTTGAGAAAATTTGAATGACCTTGAAAAAACATGATGAGTCATCCAATGACATTGAAAAATATGATGAGTCATCCAATGACCTTGAAAAATATGATGAGTCATTCAATGACCTTGAGAAATTCTAACGAGTCATCCAATGACCTTAAATTAGTCATTTCCTTTGTTTAAATGACCTTGAATAAGTTTGTACTTTTGGACTTAGAAAAATTTTCTCTCAGCAGGGGGAGGGGGTGTGCTGGATGTGACACACCCCACTACTATTTGCTGATATCACTAGACACAGATTCCTCGATTTTGTGGATTAACTGTAGTAAGTTCTTCTTTTAGGTAAATAGTCGGATCAGCAATAGCCAAATATAATAACAATAAAGGTTTATTTGAGTATTGTAATTTTAATTAAGTAATAAAAGTATATCGATTTTTTGATTGTTAATTATAACATTATAACTACAGTGTACAAATACCCACTTAAAGCCACAACCCGGGTAGTCGAGTAATTTCTATTCAATTATCTGGGTAATCCGAATTATATTCCCATTTTCATAATATATCAAAAATCAAAAATATATTTTATATTACTTTTTTTTATTGATTTATTTACTCATTTATTACAGACAAAGTAATATTTTAAAAATACTAATGCATTTAGAGTTTTTGAATATAGCCGACTGCGAAGTTTTGTGATAATATTACCAGTAACTGAAAATACTCGCTCTGGCGTAGTAGATGTGGGGCTAATAGTCAAAAGAGCCAGATGGCAATGATCCAACGATGTTGTTCTTTTTTCGTTGGCTTCACTCAGCTTAAATTCTTTCTCAAAATTTGGTTGATATGTGGATGCTGTCATTGTCTTCGGTGCATTAAATGAACTAACACACTCTTAGTTCGTCATACGCAGTTTTATAAAACACTCACTTTAACTTCACCTGACACCTTATTACCGTTATTTTTGACTTCAGACTCAGCTAGAGTTTCTGCAGAATCAGAATAGAGGCGACTTATAATTTTTATTGATGCTTGTTTTATAATAACTTTTGTTGCATATGACAAAAATTCATTTGGTTTTGGGTAACTACCATGATGAAGAAATGGTAGTAAGGAAATAACTTCTTTGTTTCTACGTCGCTCTATTTCAATTGTCAGAGTTTCTAAAAGTTCTGTAGCCAGTGGTGTGTTTACTTTTTTCAATTTTTGAAAAACGTAAATGAGTGTTTCTTCAGCAGTAATTGAATCAGAATTTTGTTTGCTTAGTTGCTTAACTGCTAACATTAAAGGTTCTAAAATACTTACCACTTCGATTAAAATGGCAATATTTGCATCGGGGAATTTTTCCGCACCAAGCTCTTCTAATGCAAGATTGCAACTATATATGCAACTATAGAAATCGACCTATCGCCGTTACAAGGGTATTCCAGCGGGTCTTCCAGTCTTGCATTAGCTTTAAAACCTTTCCTTCTTGGCTCATTACATGTTGATTCAAAATCTCAGTTCGAAACGCAGATTTATTGAAAAATTTAATGGTTTTCTCATTTTAGCCAAAGATATATTTAGCTTTTCACATATCATTGGTGCTGATATACTTGTGTTCTCAAACATTACATCTTCATCTTTAAGATCAATCTCATCATCATCTTCATCTTATTATGAAAAAAAGAACTAAAATAACCCATAAATTTTAATATTTTATTTCATATTTAACAAAAAGGCTTAAAATTCATAGCTACTTTAATGGTCTACTTGTATGTCGTCAAGTTGTTTATCACGTACAGGTACGGTTCTATAAAAAGGTTAAGAACCCCACACTAAAGAGATTTATTTCACCCTAGAATTTACTACTCAAATGCAAATTATTTTTTGGCATGCTAGTGTGTATTTACTTAGCCAATCAGATTCAATCGGCATGCTATTTTGAGGTGCGAATTAACTAATTATTTTCCTTTTAAAAGATTTCTATTCTAATTGGCGATTTATATTTTTCCAAAATATTTTTATTAATTTGAATAAACTTCTAGATTCGCGATTTTCTTTTTCAACCGCCAACATTTTTATGGCATTTTTGTTTTCTTTTTGCTATTACTTAAGTTTTATTTATTATTTAAGGGTTCTAATTATTATTCGTGTTTTATTTTATGGTTTTTCTTTATTTTGAATAAACCTAGTGGAGTGCTTGTTGTGTTACTGAATGGTTCAAACAAATCTAACTTTTTATGATTATAGTCTAACGATTATTACTTTTAATTACATTATTTTTAAAATATTAACACAAATCATTACATTTGTTAAGATCGGGTGTAAACTATTTATGAGTGAAATAGATTCCATTCTAAATAATGAAATGCTGGAGTAAGTTTTTCTAAAAGTTTTTTATTATTTATTATAAATTATTAACGTCATTTTATTTAGCCGAATGGAACTTGATCAAGATGTCATAATTTTGAAACCAAAAGATTTGCGATATAAAGATGCGATTGATCTTCTTGGAATCAAATATAAATCAGGAAAAAGTAACGAGATAATTTTAATTTTACATTTTTATCATTTTGTATATTTTCTATTAAAAATCCAAAATTTTATAACAATATAATATTACCAAGAAAATCATTAACATAAAACTAAAGCTTGAATGAACACTACCATTTTCTCTCTTCGTTTTACTCTTAAGAAAAGGTTACCAGATCTACTACTTTCGGAAGTACAGTTCTTATTTTGATAGTATATTCCGTTCAATTTGTCTGTATTTTAAGTACTGATCAGCAAGGTTTCCACCAGGATTTGAGTATTTGAGGGGTGTTGATAATTTTTTTTGAGGAGGGAGCCAATAAGTAATGAAAAACCCTTCTTTAAAATATGGTTAAAGAAAATTTACAAAATCACCCAATCTCACGGTAATATACAGTATGGTAAATTTACCTTGCCATAGAAAGCTTGTGCAGACTGCTTTTATCATGCTTCTCAGCCTTCTCTTTAAGTCTGTTTGCATATTTTTTAGAGACTGGAATAGTAATTCAAGTCTTTTTTTATGTTGAATCTTTGATCAAATCTTTCCCTTTACTCACAACATGACTCTAGGCAGCGCCGGCTTAGGAGCGATGCAGATATGGCAAATGCATAGAGCGGCATGATAAAAATCCAACAAATTGACCGAAATTTTTTTACGTTTTTTAAAATTTTATTTAAAAAACTTGTGAATTAACTCTACAGGAAAAATAATTTCAAATTAATGTTCAAGTTGGTAGTATCTATACTAATTATTTAATGAGTACCTCGTAAGTCGCTTTGAATTATCGGTAAATTTCCGCCTATTTGTATATTAATATTATTTTGCCACATGTTTTCAACCTCTTCCATTGATCGATCCTATGAATTCACCAATCTAATATTTCCCACCGCTTCCAACTCTACATCCCATGAATCCAACGATCCGATATCTTCATTTAGGTCATCCCAAATACTATTTATAGGATCTGTTGTAGGTTCGCTAATGGGTTCACTTATAAGATTACTTAATGGGGTAATTTGGGTGCTGCTTAGTTTAATTTTTTTAATTGATGCTGGGATTTCAATAGTTGCAGGTCTTATAAATAGTTTAATATTTTTAACATGAAATTGATGCAAATGATTTTTATGATGATTATAAAAGTCTAAATAGGGAATGGGCTGGGAAGTTATGCATTAATTATTTTTTAGGAATCGGTTAATTTAAATGCTTGTGATTACAATATTCTAAATTGGAAATATTGAAGATGAAGATCGAACAAATATTTCAGATATTCTCCATTTGATGAATAATGATATGGTTTTTAATGAGAGATTTTCATTTATTAGTTGTGAAAGCCAATTGAAGGAACAAGTACAGAATAATAAAAAATATAAAATTCAGATAATTATTAAAGGAGTCAAGATTAACAAATCTTTTATCAAACCTATTTGGAAAATCCAAAATGTTGTTGAATAAAATTTTATCTTTTGAAAAGTTGAGTATTGTCGAGTTTTATAATAATCTGAATCAAATAGTAAATTAAAACTTTAACATATTTTCAATAAACATGTCATTTAAAAACCAAGAGTTTACCCAGAGTATCTATAATTTAAAAAACATTTTGAGCAGGGATCTACCATTATTGAATAATAAATATAAAAAATTTGATCTCTTGTATAATAATATCAAGTGACTGGTCTTCACATATATATAAAAAAAATCAAGGGGTTTGCCATTATTTTGATAAAAAAAGTATGTTATTAAAAAAAATATAAAAATAAAAATCAAGGGGTCTGCCCTTATTTTCGATAAAAAAAATACTAGTTATAAAAAATCTAGGGGCGTCAGTCCTTCTTTTTTCGATGAAAAATATGTTTTAAAAATATATTATATAATAATAAAAAAAACAATTAAAACTTACATTTTCGTTCATTAATTTAATCGCCCTCTTCAAAATCTGAGATTATTAAATTTCTTTCTAAATCTATAAATCTATTAAATTTATTGATAAATTAAAATTATTACTTGATTCGCTATTTGTCAGTATTGGTTGATAATTTTGCGTATAATTTTCTGTACAGCTTTGCTGATAATTTTGTACATTATTTTGAATATAACCTAAAAGTAAAATTAAAACTGATTTAATAAAAATGAAAATCTTACTTGAATCGTTTATATTTTGAAAATTATTTCCTCCATTGAATCCACTTTGCTGATAATAAAATTGTGGATTATTTGTATCTAAAAATTAACAAATTAATTTAATAAAAAAAAATTAAAGTCTAACTTGATACATAACTAGCAATATATTGATTTTCTCAATTGAATCGAGGATAACTTTGTTGATAATAATAATATTGGAGATTATTTGTATCTAAAAATTAATAAATCAATTTATTTAAAAATTAAAGTCTAACTTGGTTCATTCCCAACCATATATTGATTTCCTCCATTGAATTGGGGAGAACTTTGTGATAATAAAATTGTGGATTATTTGTATCTAAAAATTATTAAATCAATTTATTAAGAAATTAAAAAATTTACTTAAATTGTAATTTTGTGGATAATATCCTCCATATCTTTGTGGATAAATATATTCTCCAATATTTTGGGGATAAATTCCATCATTTTGGTAATTTAATAAATTACCTAAATTATAAAGTAAATTTGATTTAATATAAAATTTAAATTACTTGTTCCATATCCGTAACAAAGTTTATTCATATTGTTGTTATTATTCATTTTTGTTATCTAAATAAATTTCATAATAAAAAATTTTAAAAAGTACACTTACAAATTAAACTGTTTGGTAAATAATGACAAATTGTAAAAATGTTTATCATTATATTCAAATGTGTGTATTTATTTTTTTCGACCAATCAAAATCAAAATACCAACACACCCACACTTATATCAATCAACACGCACTATCAATCAACATGCACACAAAATCAAATTAGGAAATAAACACAATGATAAAATAAAGATTTATTTAGAGAACAATGATTTCATTGATTTTAGCCAAGCTAAACAATGTTGGCCACAAATTTTTGTCAATAGATTCTGATATCGAATTCGATTATATTCAAGTGGCATCAACATTGATTCTAGTTTTGATATCAATAAAGGGGGATAATAGAATCCCATCGTATCAAATACATATATTTTATCTGATTTCACATAAATTGCAAGCCAATGTTCTCCACAGAGATTATAAGATTGAGTATTTACAATAAAAGCTTTGTTGATATTGATATATGGAATTTTGTCCAATGGGAAAACACCAATGAAATTTTTTCCATTAGTTTTTAGCAATAGTTTGTATCTGAATACAACTAAAATTAATTAAATTAAATAATTAATTAAATTAATTAATTAAATTAATTACTTCATTTTTAACTATAACTAATAATACTTTGTTTTATAGGTTGTTCAACAATGTTTGTCGAACAAGATTGTTCAAACAAGTACTGTACGGCTTGATGTGATTTGAATTTCTATTTCAAAAACTCCATATACAAGTACTGATGCAGATTCAGTTAATGGATTTTCAAATTGTATATCCAATCGCAAATTTTCACTTTGAGGTAACTGGATTTGATTGAGATCAAAATCAGGAGCCAATACAAATGTAAAAAAGGGATATTTATTTTTAAAGTCTGACATGGTAATACCACAATTCATATTTTTATTAAGATAACCCATATAACTAGAACTATAATTATCATTGGCAAAATCTTGACTATATTTTTCACGATAATCATTTCCTTTACTTAATGTTAAAGACTTTACATTAAAGTGTTCAAATATTGAAAATGTTTTCAAATATGATCCTCCATATCTTTTATTTCCTTGGAAAGCAACAAGAATAAAATTTGGTAGTCGTCTATCGCAAAATATTTGCTCCTTATAAGATGAAGAAGAACCCATTGGCAATGAAAATTGAACAACTTCATTACGTTTCATTGGATAAATTGCATTTCTATTAGCAAGTCCAATTTGATAACCAACTAAAACCGACGGTTTAACACGAACTCTTCTATACATTAACTTTGCATCTAATAATATTATTTGTGGAATTATTTTTGTACAAGTTAAACTTCTTTCAGTATTGGATCTTGTTAATTTAATTTTAACACTAACACCAGGTAATAAATATTTTGGTTGATCAAGGAAATCTAATTGAAGTGGGGAACAAAAACTGATAGGATTTGATTTTGAAATCCAAATTTTTCTTTTTTAGTCATTTTCTTCATAACCCATTCCACCTAAACAAGTATGTTTTGTATCGTGATTGTAACTAATAATAGTTTCAATCATTGCCTTGTGTGCGAATACATCATTACTTCCTTCAATTTTAGTAAAATTAAAAATTACTACAATATCTTTAAAAAGAGTTTGGAAAAAGAAATTGTTTGCAGTAACATCTGATTCATTAGATAAATTTTCCCGTTACTATTTACAACTTTCATTTGAATGTAGAGTAATGTATCGTTCAAATTTAGGTATTTGGTTTGAGAGCTATTGATGTAAAATTGAATTGAAGTGTTTCATGGATCTGTAATTGAATTCAGCGGATAAATATCTTCAAAAGAACCATTTTCAATTACTGCTTGAGGAGATGGTCTATCAAAGATGCATAATTCAGATTTTGCGCTAATCATGACTGGAACATAGTTCCGTAACCTTTCATTCTTTTGTTTCTATGTTTCTTGCTAATTTTTCGACTTTTAATTGTTCCACCTTTTTGTTCTTTATTAAATACATCAGAAACTTTGTTAATAACAGAAAGCAGGTGTTCCATTACAGCTGGTATAGAATCATTAATTTCAGATATTGCATTGGATTTTAAAGCAGGCAAGATTTGAGCATTATTATTTATTACGTCATTATCAGTTTTCATACCAAAATTTCCAATACGTTTAAGAATAGGTAGTGCAAATCGCCCAATTGTTTTTAATCAGCCAGAACCGTACTGTTTACCAACAAAATATCGTAAATTCCCACAATTTTGATGAGTGCTATAAAAGTTTACAATGTCTGGATTACTCATTTATTTTACGGAAATGTAATGTCAAGTAAATTTTATCTTGTTTACCAAATATATATTTTCTACTGTCACCACGAATTTTGATTTCTATATTGTTTATATATGAGGATGATACTGGCACATACATTGGATTTTTCTCAATGAATTGAACAAGATCGTCTTTTTTATGTTTTTCTATCCAAACACATTTAAGAAGGTGAACACTTAATTCACCCACAAGAATTGGTTCAATAATATTTGTATAAATCATCATTTGCATATTTCTTTGCATTATAGTTGGTAAACTAGATCCAACAATGATCTTTTCACTATAAGATTCTTCAATTAATCCCAAACTAAGAGCCAACAGTTTACTAAATTTAACACAACTAACATCATCTTCCAATTCAATTTTAACAAGTTGACCTTGTTTAATTTCACAAGATTTGAACGGATGGGGATAAGATGTCATTAACTGATCGATCAGTGACTTGTGAAAGTTCAGTAATGAATAAACTTTCTATAAATGTCTCTGTATACTCTACATTATAATAATAAGTTATAGTTAATCGTATAGTATCAAATTTTGTTTTCTTATTTGGTATACGTATCTGATTCAATTCATCATTAAAATCTACTTTTTTATTAAATCCCAAGCAGTTAGCTTCTTCAATACTATCAAATGTTACTTTGAATGGAAAATATTTACAATTAATGTTCAAAATTTTATTGTCAAAATATATCAGATAAAATGTAGAGTCGTGACTAATTGTATAGTTCGTATCATTGAAATAAAAATGTTCATAACTAGTATGCAGTGTACTTTTACTATATTTAATATGAAAGTTGTTATAAAATGGAAAATTATTGTACGCAAAAGTGAATTCAGTTAAAGCAACTTCCCAATCCCAATCAAAGTAAATCTGATTTGGAAATTCTACGTTAAACTTTCCAGCTTCAATAATTGGAAATGTAAGCAGGCAACTATTACTGGGCAAATTCACGTAAAAATCTTTTTTATTCATTTATTTTTCTAAAAAGTAACGATAAATGTGTTTTGGTATCTTTGATAAATTTAATTAATTTCCCACTATCATCTCGAATATTAATTTCAATGATGTTTATAGTTGAATATGATACTGGAAGGTACATTAGATTCTTCATTTATAATTGAAAAATTTCTCCTTAATAATATTTTTTAATCCAAATAGATTTTAATAGTGGAACTCTAACATCTCCAACATTTATTGGTTCAATAATATTTTTATTAATGCACATTTGTTGATGATGATGTAATAATTTTGGAATTTTAGTGCCTAGTTTATTATTTTCTGTAAAGTTTGAAAATTTTAATCCCAAAGATTTTGCTAAATTTGTGTCAAAAGATATATTTGAAATGTCATCTGCAAGTGTTATTTTGACCAATTCATTATTTTTAATAATCAATTGTTTAAAAGGAGAAGGGTTAAATTACAACAAATGACCTTGTAATTCTGATAAGGTGTTTATGAATAAATTATCTTCAAAATATTTTTCAAATTTTGATTTTTCTTCATAACTTATAATTATCCGAAACTGTTCCAAAACACCATCGTCTGTAAATTTTGGTAATTTTATTTGACAATGATCCTCTTCACAAATGATCGATGTAGATTTTAATCCAAAACTAAACGCGTATTGAATATCGGGGAATGTTACTTTAAATGGAACATGTGGACATACAATGACCAAATTCTCATATTTTTCAATAAACATACCAACATCTGGAGTATATTTTGATTTATTAATTCATAAGTATGATTTTGATTATTTATTTTCAAATATTTTATTTCCCTACCACTCTTTATCCATTCATATCGTAGACAAGAATTATTATAATACGAAAAAGTGAAATCAATCAACGAAACTTCCCATTCACCATCCAAGTACCCAGAATTTACTTGTATATATTAAAATTACTAGCCTCGTTATTAGGATAAATAAGTGGACAACTATTACTAGGCTAAATCATATAAAACTGGTTTTCTTTCATAATATTTATTTAATCAATTGAGATGAGAATATCCAAGTCGGAGTTTCGTATCCATGCCACTTAACGTAGTATTGTTTATATTTACCAGCATTTTTGGTTTTTAAAATCTTTTGAATTCTAAATATTGTTGGGATTGAAATGACTTGGAGTTCTTGTTCGTAGAATTTTCCGCTGATTTCTTTATTCTCATGATCTGCTATTAAATACATTACAGGATACTGTTTTGTATCTATTTTCTTTATTTCAAATACTTCGCTCCAATTGTTGTCAAAATTCTTCATGAACGGAGAAGTACTGATTTTACTAATTCTTACATGATCACCAACCTTGTATTTTGGCTTATCGATTTTTTCTTTCTTTAAAGTTTGGTCTTTGTTGGTAATGCCAACTTTGTTGGTAATGACAACATTGTCAGTAATGCCAACCGGTCTGAGTCCATTTAATCTTTTATGTGGCGAATGATTGTAACTAAAAATAATTTTCGATAAAACATGTATCCAAGTTTTAATACCTTGATGCACAAAGTATTTTTCAATCTTTCTCTCAAAGTTCGATTAAATCTTTCCACATAACAAGCTTTGAATTTTGAGAATACTGAGTAATGATTAGCTTTGATAACTTCTTTTACTTTGCTATTATAAAATTCTTTACCTAAAATAAATTAAATTAAATAATTAATTAAATTTATTACCCAAATCAGTTTGTAAATTGCGAGGTTGTAGATCTTTAAACAAGTTTTTATTTGCAATGGCCATTTCATTAGCAGATTTAGTCTTTGTTGGAATAACACAAGCATATCTACTGAAAACATCAATACAACTTTATTAGGAGGTTCATCCTGTAAAACATTAAACTCAGTTTTTGTTTCCATAAATTTTATTTCAATAAATATCAAACTCAAAAATTGTCTGATTTAATCTTTCTTATTTAAACAAATTTTCTACGCAGATATTTTTAATTAAAATATCTTCTTGTTTTGTTTTTTTTTTAAAAATTAATCTAAACTTTTTAATTTTTAAAATTTTCAATTTAAAAATTTCTTCATCATAAAACCTCCTCATATCCCCCTTCTTAAGAAATTTTTAAGTTTTTCCACATTTCTTTCGATCCTTTTTCCATCTTCATTTCTTAAGATGTATCGTCTGTCATGCACTTTCTCTATCACTTTGTACGGACCTTCATACCTGTCCTGGCCTTTGTGCCGTGTTTCTACTTTTACTAATACTTCTTCTCCTACGTTGAATTTTCTCCTTGTTTGTTCTTCTAGTTCTTCCTTTATCGTTATTTCTTTGGACCCGTACCATTTTTCCCTGCTAATCTTTTTTCCAAAAACTATCTCTGCCGGGCTTTTCCCTGTCGTTTTTTGTTTGGTTGCATTTAAAGTGAATTCGACTTCTGGTAATATCTCTGCCCAATCCGTCTTCTTTCTATCCTGTAAAGTAGCATTTATCAAATCCCGTATTGTCCTGAATTGTCTTTCTATCTGACCGTTTGTTTGGTGATGGTATGGGCTCGAAAAACATAATTTAATCTCTAACATCTTTGTGAATTTTCTCATCATTCCTGATTCAAACGCCTTTCCGCAATCAACTCTTATCTCTTTTGGGCATCCAAATCTTAAAATCCACTTTTCTAAAATCGTTTTCTTTATTGTTTCTTCGTCTTGTTTTGTTATCGCTGTCAAGACTTGATACTTACTATACTGATCTATTATGCCCAATATATACTTCTTACGTCCTTTTGTTTCTGCCAACGGTCCACATATATCTACGAATATGATTTCGAACATTTCCTTCGAATCTTGTCTTTTTACTAGTTCTTTCGTTGTTATTGTTAAAGCCTTGGTTTTTTGACAAATCTCACAACTTCGAACAATCTCCTGAATCTTACTCCACAGGTGTTTTCCAACATATCTATCTTTCATATAATCGGCTATCTTCTCGACTCCAGCATGACACAATAGTCTATGTATTTCCTTTATTGTTTCTTGTAACTCATTTTCAGGTATCATCGTTTTCTTTCGTACTTCTTCTACAATTCCATGTTGGATGTTGCTTCTTCCCTCTTCTCTGATCGAGTCTAGTAATCTTGTTTTTATCTTTCCTTTCTTAGCTTCTTCGTGGGCCATTTGACATTGAACACACGTGTCACATTTAGTTCTCGACACCATGTCTGCATTTTGGTGATTAATACCCTTTCTGTATTCTACTCTTATATCTAAACTGCTCAAATAATTGATCCATGTTTGGAATTGTGAAGTAATCGGCTTCTTGGTTGTCATCATAAACGTGATTGCCTTGTGGTCTGTCCTGAGCGTGAATCTTCTTCCGTAGAGATAGTGCTTAAAATGAATGCAAAAATAATATACCGCCAATAGTTCCTTTCTTGTAATACAATATCCTTTCTCGTGGCTCGTCATCGAGTGTGATCCATACGCAATTACTCTTTCCTTTCCATCTTTATCTCTTTGTGAAAGTACTGCTCCAATGGTATCGAAACTAGCGTCGGTATCTAAAATGAACTCTTTTTTTCAGATCCGGAAAACATAAGGTTGGCGCCATCGTGAGTGCTAGTTTCAATCCCTCAAACACACTATTCGTTCCTTCACTCCATTCTAATTTTTTGTTACTTGGTCCGCTACATAATTGTTCTAACATCCTTGCCTTCTTTGCATAATCACTGATGAATCTTCTATAATAATTGCAAATACCTAAAAAGCTTCGGAGTTTCTTTACGCAGTTAGGCTTCCCAAAGTTCTGTATGGCCTGAATTTTAGATGGATCTGTCTGTACTCCTTCCTCGCTAATTATGTGTCCTAAGAATCTGATTTCTTCCTTTATTATTTGGCATTTTTCTGGATTAATCCTTAGGCCTGCTTCCTCAATCGCCTTTAACACTTCTCCGAGTATTGTATAGTGTTTCTCTTTACTGCTTGAATAAATCAAGATGTCTTCCAAATACACCATTACTCCCTTTATTTTGCCTAATACTTTTGTCATCATTTCTTGGAACGTACCTGGTGCTGCTGCAATTCCAAACGGCATTCTGTTGAAACAATATTGTCCGTTCTTTGTTGAGAAAGCTGTTTTCTCCTGTGATTCTTCTTCTAGTTCCACTTGGTAATATGCATTACCTAGATCGATTGAGCTGAAAAAGACGGATCCTCCTAACAAATCCAACATCTCGTCTATGTTTGGCATTGGAAATGCCTGCCTCTCTGTTACCGCGTTCAGCTGTCTAAAGTCCAAGCATAGTCTAATATCCTTTTTCTCTTTTTTCCATACACATATTAGCGGTGTATTCCATGGAGAGTTACATTTCCGTATAATTCCATTTTCGTACAAATTTTGTATTGCTTCTTCAATCTTTGATTCCAAATTTAGTGGTTGGCGATATGGTTTTATGTTTATCGGCTCACCTCTTGTAACTATCTTGTGTTTTACCAAATGTGTGCGACCCACATCCCATTTATCTGCCATAAACACGTTTTCACTGTTTGTTATAATTTCCTTTAATTTGCTATCTTCATTGATCTTTAACTGCTCCAACGCTCGTATCAATCGTTCTTCATCCTTTATTTTTCTGCCAAATTTTGCTTCAATGTTACAAATATAGTTCTTGTCTTTTTCACTAGCCTCGATATCTTTAATTTTTAACAGTCTAAATCCAAATGTTTCTTGTAATTCGATTCCTCCAATCACGTCTGGTGTCACTTTCTCCGCCACAATGAATATAACTTCATTCGAAACATTTCCAATGGTTACTTGCACCTTCGTTTTTCCTATTGTCTCGATCGTACTCTCGTTTGCGCATCGTAACTTATCGTCACTTTTCGTCAATTGTTGTCCTCGTAGCTTGTTGAAACAGTTCACACTCATTACATTGATTCTTGCCCCAGTGTCTAATAAACAGTCGAAATTTTCCCCATTCATCCTTACTGTTATACTAGGCCTTCCTTGCATTCTGTTATACAAAATTTCAACAACCTGCTCCGTTTCGATGGTTCCAATTCTCTCCACTTCCTCTTCAAACATTTCTCTCTTTAGGAACCTGTATACTTTCTCGCTTACCCTTCCAACATTCTCCCACTTTTCTGCCCCTTGAGGATATCCCATCAAATTTTCTGTTAGAATATGGCTCCAACCAACTCCTCTACTGGTGGAGCCCTGTTGTTTGGGTACGTCTTCCTAAAATTATCTTCATTTGTCTCTACACATGATTCCCTTTCTTCTTCTTCCTCGATACCATTTATTCGACTGTATCTGTTTCCCGTGAATCTTTGTCTCTCCGTCGCTTGCCCGTACCTCATCTTTGTATAACACTCCTCGGATCTATGACCATTTCTGCTACATCTTTCACAGCGTATTTCCTGACACAATCTTCTTATATGACCTTCTGTCCCACACCCAAAACATCTTGGGGCTTTTTTATCTGGGCAGTTTCTACTTATATGTCCGCTTCTATGACATGTCCAGCATTCTATTTTACCTTTTATTGGACAATCAATTTTCGTGTGTCCTATTTTGTGGCATAACCAGCATTCTGGCATTTCTCTTCGGATACTTTCTTCTCTCTGTTCTTTCTTCTTGTATTGTACTCTTCCCTGTGGTTCCTGATAGACCACTCTGGCGTAACTTTTCATACTGTTTATCTGTTCTCTTTGCTTTTCTACTTTGTCCATCAGAGTTAGTGTTTCCTTTATTTCTTCTGTGCTTTTTATCTTCCGTAGTATCACTTCTTTCTCAACTTCTTTATTCTCCGCACATACTATTAACATCCTTGCTGTTAATTTCTCTTTGGTAAATTCTTTATTTTCGAACAACCTATCAACAAGGTCCTCCACCTTTTTAAAATACGTTTCTATTTCTTCACCCTTCCGCTTGTAATTCAACAAGTTTTGTAGATCCTTTAAAACATCTCTTTCACGATCGAATGCCAATCGCAACCTAGCCTGGAATCCTTCGGCTTTTTTCAGTGTTTTGGCGTACACTTCCAGGAGATCCTCATCAATCATGCAAGATGTTAATCTTTCCTGGTCTTTCTTCTGCGTGATTCCCTTGGCGTCGAAATAAATTTCGCATCTTTTAATGAACTTTTCCAAATCGTCCCCTTGGCAGAATACCTTTGGTAGCAATCTTTCGGTGATTGCGTCCGTGTTTACCGCTGCCACCATATTAGGAGGTTCATCCTGTAAAACATTAAACTCAGTTTTTGTTTCCATAAATTTTATTTCAATAAATATCAAACTCAAAAATTGTCTGCTTTAATCTTTCTTATTTAAACAAATTTTCTACGCAGATATTTTTAATTAAAATATCTTCTTGTTTTGTTTTTTTTTTAAAAATTAATCTAAACTTTTTAATTTTTAAAATTTTCAATTTAAAAATTTCTTCATCATAAAACCTCCTCATAAACTTAAAATATATTTGTACCCCTTGTTGATTCTCGAATAAGATATCACTTCCATCAAGTCCATTTGTCACAAATCATTGATTCCTCTTGTTTTTGTATGGTCTGGCTGGGAATCTTTTCAACTTTGGTTTATTTAAACTATATGCTAGTTGGTCCGATAACCATTTTTGAGTCTCTTTTTATAATTATTCACTCTTTTTGTTGATTTCTCTACACCACCAAAACCATCTGGATCTTTTGGGTTTGTCCATATTGTTTTGAGTAGATTTTTAGTTAATGGTTCCTTCATTATTACAATAAAATGTTAAAATATTTAAATCGACTTTATCTGGTTTAGAGTGTTGTAAATCCATTAAGATCTTAAAGATGAAATTGCACTAATTGCCGATAAAACTATAGGAATTAATGTACCCAAGAACCCACCCTTTTGTTTATACATTATTCTTTTCATTAAACGTCTATTTTTAGTGTTTACCAATGATAAAAGGGGTCTCTTAAGTCTTTGTAATACCACTCTTTTAGCTTTACTAATATTTACATTACCTCGAACTATATTTACACTAACTTCAAGCAAATCGTCAATAACAAATGGAGGGAAAGCTTGTAAAATTTTTATTCTTTTATTATTTTGAGCCTTTACCAATGCATTGAAATATGGTAAACTACGTTCAAATTTCATGTTTACTATTTGCAATCAATTATTATTGTTTATAAATTGATCCACTTCTTTTTCCTTAAATTATTCGTTAAATTCTTTTTTAGAATCTTCTTTACATTTTATTTGGTTTTACGAATAACTTTTTGGATTGAATTTCGTTTTTGACAAGTACTTTTTTAAATGACATGATTGACAATCATTTATTGTTTTCAATGTTGTTTATAAATCGTAATACCTTTTTAATTAAAAATATCTGTTCGGATACGTAAATCGTCACTGCATTGTTGCGTAAAGTCAAAGAATAAATATCTGTGGGGAACACTTGTAGTTTCTTGAAATGATTCAATTAAAAATTTTCTATTGTTTGGATAAGCTTGCCTGGCTAAGAAATCCATAATCGTTTGATCGCGAGGATTTTTGAAAATAACTAGGTATTGAACATTTAAATTATGAGTTCGATGACTTCCTCCTTGATGAAATAAATTTTGTGTTATGAAAATAACAGTAGCTCCGCAATGTGTACTGATTTTTGTGAACAAGTTATTGAAATCTTTTTCCTTATTTGCTTCTTGATACAAATCATCTATAATTATTACATCGCCTCGACGTAACCTAGACGACCAGTTTTTATCAAATCCCTTAACTATTGTCATTTTCAATTCACAAAACTGATTTTGTGTCAATCCATGTTCTTCGTCTGCGCTCCTATGCCAATATATTTTATTGAATTTTGATTTGAACATGTTTGATTGTAAAAAATTACATACAAATAAAGTTTTACCTCTCCCACTTGGCCCTACAATTTGATATACTGCATCATTTCTTAATTCCATTTAATTTAATTTAATTTAATTTAATTTGTTTATAATTTGATAGATAGCAGAAAATGATTAGTAATATTAATTATAGAGGAAGATATGAAGTAGTCGGAATGAAGTTCCCGACCGGAAAACCTCAACATGTAGTGGATAGAAGTGGAAAATATCCAATCTTATTCTTCAAGAGCGGAAAATGCAGAATAATGGGTTGCAAGAGACCATTACAGAAAAGAGATCTCAAATATCAGATTCAAGATTTACAAATTCAATCATTATCTTTCAACATTAACATGGGTTGTTGAATTAACTTGTATGGTTTGTCTACCAAAACAGAAAACATTTGCGAACCGGAACTGTTTCCAGCATTAAGACTTGTCAGGTATAATCCGCTTTGTGTGAATGTATTTGCAAGCGGAAAAGTCGTTGTCATGGGGATAAAAACACTGGAATACAACAGTCTAGTACAAGAAATATTTAATTTTATAAAACTTTAAATTAATAATTTTAATACTGACGAAGAAATACTAGATTATTTATTAAGCACTGATTGTGTTTAAATAGATTGAATTCTGACGAATGTAAAAATTAAAAATGATCGAAGAGCAAGAAGCATACGTATTCGAAACAATTCTGATGAAGATGAAGAACTGTTTCCAAATATGAAGAACAACCTTTCGTATTGTGCTCCTGAATATTTGGCTACACGGATCTATCAAATGACAGGAGTCAACATCGAAGAAATTGTACGCATACATTACGAATCAGTTCAAGGAACTGGTTTGAAATGTTTAGATAACTGCATTGTTTGTGCAGATCCCTCAATGTTGACTTGTCCATTTAGATGCAGATGCTGCAGGGACTACAAGAAGAAAGAAGTTGTACATATTTTGTTGGTGAGCTAAGAAGAGCTTATTATAAATTGATTTGTGACGATGTAAATTAAATAAATTTTTGATCATTTTACGTGTTTATTTTATGTGTTGGTGGGTTTCTGGGTTTTGATATTTTGAAACACTATGGTTGTTACCCAGACAACCCCCTACAAATATTCTTTCGCTTACCACTCGGCGCCCGTTGCTGAGCAACGTTGGAACTGTGTTAGAGTGGGTAGATCGTCCGCAAAAAGTGAGCGCTATTGCTAGTGCTATAATTGACCGAACGATCCATGAGTCCAACGAGCTACCGATAGAAGGTCTGTGCTCGATTTCGATTTTTTGGTCCCATTATTCTCCTATCTTCTTCAAATGTTAACCTATACTCTCATATCATTTATCTTTATGTCCATTTGCTTGGTCCTTCTCATTATTGTCCATGCTGATGATTTTTTTATGGTCTGTAAACCCTTTGTTATGTTAAATACACCCACATTATATCTTTCACTCTTATCCCTATTAAAACTACAATGTTTCCCATTATTATTACTAGCATTATTGTTGTTGCCATCATATGTATTACCTTTATTAATTGTTGCTACTATTTCCTATATTATTATTTTGTTACTATAACTACCATTATATTTATTGTTATTACTACTATGATTATTACTACTATTATTATTATCATAATTATTATCATCATTACTACTAATACCATTATTATTATTATTATTACCATTATTATTATTATTATTATTATTATTATTATTATTATTATTATTATTATTATTATTATTATTATTATTATTATTATTATAATTACCATTATCCTTATTTTACGGTTTTATATTTTCATCGATTCATAAAATTTGAGCAGCGTTCCGCCCTTATTTTACGCGTTCCACTTTTACTTTACTATTTTCAATAAGTATTTTCATCAATTCGGAAAATTTGGGCAGCGATCCGCCCTTATTTTACAGTTTTTTATGATAAGCGTTTTAACTATTTCCAAAAATTTGCGCAGCGTTCTGCCCATATTTTCCGTTTCAATTTAACATAATTTATTTAATTCTTATTTAAAAACATTATTTTCATGATTTTGGTCGTTCGGATTAATCTTTTTCCGATGGCTATTCATTTTAAGTGTTGCAACGATTTCGCAATTTTCCCTGCTACCCATTCCCTCTTTTTGTCCTTAAGATCTATGTATGTTCATTTCATAGTTAGTGAGTGCCCACTGGACTACTCGGTGTTAGAGATTTTGAGCCGATTGTAGAATCATTTAGGTCGATTTTAAAGAAATCGAGAAACGAGGAAGTAACCAAAAGACCACTTCCTTACTCCTCCTTTCTTCTATACGGAATAATATTGACGTTCCGATCCCTGCGTTCCGCACGCCGGGTCTTCACGGGCACAGATCATCGGCGGTATTCCACGCACTTACACGAATCTGAATACTGTATATGATTTTACTATCTTGCAATATATTGGCTGTGGGCCGGAAAATTTTCGACAATTAGAAAATAATTTAAGCATCATAATAATTTATTAAAACCAAAGCTAAATTACCAGCTACTTCCATTAAAATTCATAAATTCAACCATCCAAATTAAAAACATTGAATTAAACTTCCCAAATAAATCGAATGCATCCATAGAAATCCATATCCATAAAATTCATAATTATCCATAAAAATCCATATCCTTCCTAAATAAATCGAATACATCCATAAAAATTCATAAATCCATCCAAATTAAAAACATCGAATTAAATAATCCAAAGTGGAACTGCTGACAACCAGTGTCAAAATACGATTTAAAATCAATACTGAAAATTAAGATTAGATATTTGTCAAATCATATCAGTATATATACCTATAATTTGGCCTTAACCTTGCGTGTTAGTTTTATTGCGATTAAACAAAATTCGACTTTGAAATTATTTGTGTTATCTAAATTAAATTTTTATTTATTTCTTAATTTAAATTAGTAATTTATTTTTAACATTTTTTAAATAAATTTATTCAACCAAAAAATATTTTATTTTTATTCATTTAATTCATTAATTTTTACTTTTATATAAATGGTCATTTTACGGTCGAATTTTCTTGTTATTATATTATTTTTTATGTAAATTTCGTGCGGTTCTTGATGCATTTTGTATTTATTTTATTTTAGTTTTATGTTTTTGATTTTATATTTATTTATATTTTCTCAGATTTTAAAGTGTTTAGTTGGTGTTGTATATTGTATTTTAAGTTATCTTGGTGCTGGGTTTTCGTGCTGTATTACTGATGCATTTAAACAATTCTCAAGGCTATTTGTGTGCTGGCCCAACAGTGTTGAGAATTAGTTTTTTACTAAGTTTTTAATTGTTTGAATTATTTTATTATTAATAATAATAACATTATTATTATTTTGAAAATTTCATATTCATTTTTTTTCATATCTTACTTTGAAAAAAATTTTTTATCTTTATTAACATGTATAAAAAACTCATTGAAAAATTTATACTAAAAAATTTTATTGTAATATTACATTAAAAATATTTTCAATTAAAAACATGTATAAAAATTTAATTGTAAAATTATACTAAAAATTTCATCTTTTAAAATCATATTTAAAAAATTCATCAATTAAATTATACTAAAAATTCTATTTAAAAATCATGTATAAAAAATTTCATTGTAAAATTATGTTAAAAATTTAACTTAAGAATTAATTTAAAAATTGATCGATAAAATCTTATTTAAAAATTAAGTGATTACTGCAGAAAATTTAAAGAAATTCTAGAGAAAAAAAATTTCACTCATGAATTCGGATTGAAATCGGATTGTTGGGGTGATGTTTTCAAAACTCTGCTTTAGCTGGAGCAGAGGAAGCTACTGCTACTGACTTCAAACATAACAAGCAGCGATTAACAATTTTTTGTTGTGCAAATGTAGCTGAAACTCACAAGTTAAAATTATTGGTTATTGGCCAAATACTAGTCCAAGAGCACTGTAAAATATCAGAAGCTTACCGGTAATATATAAATCCAGTTTAACAGAAATAATCAAATATTTGCTATTAATAGACAATTGTAGAGTTCACCCTTCAACAATTGAGCTAGTATCAGATTGTAGAAATCTAATTGTGATTTGTTTAAATCAACTAACGGATCGTGCAAAATTCAAAATGTCAGTTTAAAAATCATTTTTAGAAAATTTATTACTGATGATTCGGTAAAATCGTTCAACAATCTTACATCCATTTGTTTTGAGGGAAAGATATTTATTCTAGATCTAGAAATGCTGATATTTAATGGAGATGCATAAACCAATCCCAAAACACAAACTGAAATTAATGAGTTGGGATATTTTTTGAGACATCGTATTGGGAATATAGAAGGAGTTGAAAATGCCTAGAAAATGCATTGAGGTTATGGAAAAATGGTTTTCCAGGATGATTGTCACTTGCCTAAGTTCCTTAAGTTGACTGTGATAAAGACTTTGAGAGCGTAAATGATGGGAAGTCATTCCAATGTATGTAGTGTTGCACCCATGACATAATTATAAATAAGTTCCGAATGCAATCTAAGTAGGACTTGAAATCCACTAATAAATATAACGTTTTAGTTAGATTTTATTTACAATTCCTTCATTTATTTTATGTTTATTATTAATAAAAATCATCAATTAAAAACGTTGCGAATAATCATTAATAGTTATTGCAAATTTTCCATATTTACGTTAAAATTGACCATTAAATTCTAAAATTAAAATTTTCGAAAAAATATTTTATTATTTAGCATAAAATCATTTATTAAATAAATCGTTAATTATTTATTGTGCTGTATTAATAATTTTTGTTATTTTATTTTATAATTTCTGATTATGTTTAATAATTATAGAAATATCCCTCGAATAATGCGATTTGTTGATTTCTAGTTATTCAAAGCTATTTTATATTGCACAAGTTATATTCAAAATTATTTAACCAATGTTATAATAAAATCAAAAGGAGATTTTAAAAAAACTTAATTCAAGTCTGCGTTATTCGAGGGTTTTCTGTATTTGAAAAATTTAAATTGTAAATTAATTTTAGTTTGTATATTACACCATAAATCTCAAAGATTAGAAATCGTTCTGATAGTAAATTTTATAACACTTGGATAAACTAAATTCTTCATTTAGTGCATGATTTCGAAAACTGAAGACAACGATCAAGAAATTATAATTTCATTTAATAAATTCGTGAGCATTTAATTATATTTGATTTTTATCTTATGATATTGTTGATAATTCTAATAATTGTTGGCGAATAGGGTTGGTTTTTATTTATTTTTTCTAGGGTTTTTGTGTATCTACCCCTCTAAACGCCAGCAAGATTATTATTCTATCCCTCCTATGTACCCATGGTGAGTGCAATGTTGGTAATGTACATAAGGGTTGAAAATTCATGAGCAGGTGAGCTTCATTTCTAGAACTACTCCTCACGATATTTTCACTTTCGGGTTCTGGACTGCCGATGGAAGGTCTTACGTCTTTCTCTTTCTATATCCTGGTCCATATTTATTTATCCATACTTATTTATCATATTTACCCATTATTTATAAAGGTATCCTTCAAAAATTTGGGCAGCGTTCCTCCTTTATTTTATGGTAAATTTCCTGTTTCATTTGTTTAATCACGGTGTCGACTACATTTGTCCTAGTGTACCTTTATCTTTCCCTAAATTAAGAATTTGATCAACAATTCCTTAATTCCCGGTACGTTTCCCATGATTTTAGGTAATTACCACCCTCTGCGATCACTTCAATAAACGCTACTCTCTTCTACCAGATTATATCATTAAACTTTTAGAAAACTACTTTCAAATTTACATTCCTATACTATCCTATCCTTTCCTACTTGAGTTTCCAATTAATTTCCTGACGATGTTTTAAATTTTCCCTACAAGACTTTATTCCCGCTTAACTATAGTCGCACTTCCCGAATTTTATTTCTTACTCGCTCCGGCCACTTTTCAGCAGCCGCCTCGAGTATACAACGGCGCCCTGCGTAGCGGTCCTGTGCATATTGCCAGACCCGACTGCGGACTGCCAAGGGGTTCACGAGACCCACGAGCTCAACTAAGGGTTTTCACCCACTAGTCGGCACGAGATCCGTCCCATGAACCGTCTATTTAGATACATATATATAAATAAGATTTTAGGGGGACTTGTCTGCGGCACCAAAAGATTCCACGACCATCCAGAATAAAATCAAAGTAATAAGACTTCGAAATATATATTTACACAAAAATAACAGTACTTACAATCCACAGTCATGCAACCAGATTTGAAAAATTGGCATAAATTGGCATAAACACTTTGTCTGACTGAGAAATTGTCTGAAAATTATGTCTGTAAGTCTGTTATTCTGTCAAAATTCTGTCAGAATTCTGTTAGAAATTATGAAAATGACTGCCGAATATATAGTATTTTTGTGCCTGTGTGCGACCAATGGGCGATTTTTCGCCATTTTTAGGGCTTTTTAATTATTTTATTTATTTCGAAATATTTTTGTAATTTTTTATATATTTTTCTTTATTTTTTGATATATTAATATTTTATTGTTGGGTTTTATTTTTATTATTATTTTCTTAAAATATTATTTTTAAACCCCAATATTTTGTTTTCTGGTAGCCTCTTCTGCCTGTGTTTTTTCTAAACTTTATTTTGCAAGGTTTTGGCAGTTTATTTTATTTTTCATATGTTTCTTTTTGCATCTGTAGGCATTTTTTGAATTTTAATTAATCATTTGTTATATTTATTTTTTTATATTTTTAATTTGTTTTAATTAATGTTTTATTTTATTTTTGGTCTCTTCTTGCGGTGCGTGTTTATGTTACGGCAGCCATATTGACAATTTCAAAACTACATTAATCATTTTGTTTTAACTTATACAATTTTCACATTTTTGTTTAAATTGGTTTTGTAATTTTTGTTTTAATTTTGGCTCTAAGCCCAACATAATAAAAATAATAATAAAAGGTATTCCATTACATAATCTTCTGTCATACAAATTCAACATACACATACATACCTATTATATTATTTAGAATACCTATTATTTACTATTATCATACATTTCCCCTCATTTTAAAATGTTTGATCCATTCAACATTTCTAATTCGATTCCATTATGAAATTTAATCATAAAACTTTTGTCATGCAGTTTCTTTGCTATTTTGCCTGGACCCTCAAATCTATCTTCATTTTTATTAACAACATCTTTTTTTACCAACACAACATCTCCAACATTGAAGATTCGGTTTGGTCGTTTTTCTTCGGAAAAGAGTTCAGTTTCAATTTCTTTTTTTTCAACCTTTGTTTTTAGTTTTCCTGTTTTTGGTAGTTCGTGAATCCTTTGACATTGTATGCACATATCACATTCAGTTCTCGACAGTGCATCTGCATTAGAATGCGTGTCTCCTTTACGGTATTCTATTTCAATATTTAGACCAGTTAATTCAGGGTTTCTTAACCGGTGAGGTATACCTCCCTTGGGGAGGTATACTAATGTGTTGGAGGAGGTATGAGATTTTGTTTATTTTTGTTATGTTTTTTTTTAAATTAAAAATTAAAATTATTTACAAAAAAAAATATATTTAAAAAAAAATCTTCAAAATTTAAACTTATTTTATTTATTATGTACATATTTATATTATACGAAATAAAATTTGAACGATTACTTTTTTGCAAAATAATTTAGTATTTTTCTATCTTTGTACATAACTATTTCTAATTAAATATTTTTCTTTTGAAACCAAGTAGCCTTTGAAAAAATTCAAAATTATATTCATTTTTATATTCAATACTTAGTATTGGCAATTGCTGCTAGTAAGCCAGTATTTTAATTAATTCTACTTAATTGGAATAAATCTTTAACTAAGGAGCCTTTGGAAAAATTCAAAATTAAGTCCATTTTTATATTCAAGTATCAAGTTTAGTAATAGTTTATATTGCCTGCTGATAGTTGGATTTATTTTAACTTGGTTTAATATTTAATTAGTATTTCGTTACTCTAACAATAAAAAAGAAATATGTCGAAAAAAGAAAATATAGTGAGGATTATGTAAAATTTGGATATACATGCTGTGTTAGTGATAAAATCGAAAGACCCCAATGATTTCTATGCTCAAAAATCCTCTGCAATGATAATATGAGGCCTTCTAAACTTCTTGAACATTTTACAAAAATGCATTCAAATAATTCGGGAGACTCAATTGAATCTCTCAAGCAGAAAAAAGCGCGATTTCAGTTTTAGGAACTTTAAGCACGTTAGGTTTTGTATTTAATCAAAAGCCACTTGTTGCAGCTAGTTATAAAGTAGCATATCTTATCGCAAAGAACAAAAAGTCTCATACCATCGGTGAAACGTTGGTCAAGCCTTGTGCTCTTGAAATGGTACAAGCTGTTCTCGGAAAAACACAGAGAAATCAGATCGCGGCAGTACCTCTTTCAAATGACGTGATAAGAAGTCGAATTGTGGAAATGTCATCTGATATTTTAAATCAGCTTATGTCAGAACTAAAGAAAACAACTCTTCCTTTTGGTCTGCAACTGGATGAAAGTACTGATGTAGCTCAGTGCAGTCAACTTTTGGCCTTTGTTAGATATGCCACCGAAGCTGGTATTAAGGAAGAGTTTCTGTCCTGTCATCCGCTATTAGCTACTACAAAAGCTGCTGATGTGTACCAGATAATTGATGATTTTTTTTCAGAAAATAATCTTGATTGGAAGGAAAAATTGGGATTCATATGTACTGATGGTGCACCTTCCATATTAGGGAAAAATTCTGGTTTTGGAGCATTGGTACGAGCGGTGGCTCCAAATGTTATGGTTATGCATTGCTTCCTACATCGCCATGCATTGGCATCCCGAACTCTTCCACAAGGTCTCAAGTCTGCCATGGATATCACTGTCCAAGCTGTAAATTTCATCCGATCTCGATCTTTGAATCACAGACTCTTCAAAATATTATGCCAAGAAGTTGGAGCTTCTCATGAAATGCTGCTTTATCACACTGATGTACGCTGGCTTTCACGTGGACGAGTTTTCACTCGTGTCCTGGAACTCAATATGGAAATAATAACATTTATTCGAGAGAAAGAAAATAAATTGTGTCGAGAGTTTGAAACTCACAATTTTACTGCATCATTGGCCTATCTTGCAGATATATTTTCGCATTTAAATGATCTGAATATTTCCCTTCAAGGGTCAGAAGTTACTATTTTAGATGCAAATGAGAAGATTACAGCCTTCAAGCAAAAACTAGATCTTTGGAAGAACCGCGTATCAAAAAGTAATTATGCAAATTTTCCATCTCTAGAAAAAATCTTCTGTGATGAATATTTATTAAAAGCGGTGTCAGATTGTATTCGAACTGATATTTTAAAACATTTGGATAATCTCATGAATTCTTTTGATAACTACTTTGTAGAAGACAATTTGAAAATTGATCAGTGGATTCGAAATCCCTTCATATTTAATTTAGACTCCATGGATGATGCTGACATGCAAAAAGACGACCTCATTGATTTACAGAGCAAGGCTATGGTAAGGCAAAAATTTACCAACCAAAATCTTGATGGATTTTGGTGCTCACAAATAGATTCTTATCCGGTTTTGGCAAATAAAGCTCTTTGATACCATTTGCAACAACATACCTCTGCGAATCTGCATTTTCAACATTGGTAAATATAAAACCGAAAACCAGAAATCGATTGGATGCCAGGCATGACATGCGCTTAGCATTGTCTAAGATTGTTCCGCGAATTTCACATCTTATTGACGGCAAGCAGCAACAACCATCTCATTAATGCTGCCTTATTATTTTGTGGTATATATATATATAAAGTATTCTTTATATTTGGAAATTATTCTTTAAATTTTTCACATAAATAAATTTTGTCAACATGAAATTTAATATAAAATATAATTTTTTATATCAGTATGAATTAAATATGATTTTTTTTATAAATATATATTAAAATGGTAAAAATAAAATAATATATGTAATGTTGGTATACCACTAATTATGTTTCTTATCTTTTCTTAAAATAAATTAATTATGCTGGAGGTGAGAACATAAAATTAAATATTAGGTGAGGTATGAAGTAAAAAAGGTTAAGAACCCCTGAGTTAATTGATTGATTCATAATTAAAATTGAGGTGAAACTGTTATCTGTGTCCAAGATAAATTCCTTTGTAAAATCAGAGAATACGAGAATTGGAGATTTTACTAATGCTTTCTTTAATGCTAGAAAAGCGTCTTCGCATTCATTTGTCCACAAAACTTTTGTCTGATTTACACCGAACAAGATTTTGAGTGGTTTTGAATACATACTATAGTTCTTTATAAACCTCCGATAATAATTCGGTAATCGAAGAAAGCTTCGTAATTTTTTAACACATTTCGGAGTTTCAAAATTTTCAATCGCGATTAATTTATTGTCATCAGTATGTATTCCCTCCTCGTTTATCAAATGTACTAAATATTTATCTCTTTAATAAACTGACATTTTCCTGTTCTTATCTTTAACCCAGAATCAGTCATTGTTTGAAATACTTTTCTTATTCTCTTATAATGTTCTTGTAAGGAAGAAGAAAATATTATAATATCGTCAAGATAAACAACAGCTTTTTTACAATTTAGTGGCCATAATACTTTATTCATGAGCTTTTGAAATGATGCAGGCACAGACTAAATCAAAGGTGGTGAAATATCTGGTCCTTCTGTCACCGCATTTAGTTCCAGTATCTCGTAGGCAATTAAATTTCTTATTATTATTCAAGATATTAATACTGGGGCTACCTCCCATTTTAGCATATTTTATTACACTATCATAACCATTATTTAAAGTAGTTAATTTGTTGTTCATCCCTTTATCTGTTTTATCTACAATATCTATAAATATAACATCAAGCATACCAACATCATCATACCAAATATTATCAAAAAATTCAATTTCATGCAAACAATTACAAACATTATCATACATGCAATCATTGCTCAATATATTACTTACATTTAGTTTATCGCTCCAATCACTTCCTCATGTGTTAGAACGTTGCCATTCGGGTAAACTCCCTTGATCTAGAAATCTGTTATTATTTCAAAATGGTTCTCTTCGTGGTAATGTATTTTCTCGAAATCTTTGATGTTGTTGTCTTGGTTATGATTGTCGATATTGTTGTGCTAAATATTGATTTTGATTTTGGATCACATTAGCATAACTTCTTTTGAATGGCTTGCAATTGGGTTGAAGTTTGAGTTAAATCATAAAATCTTCTAATTTCTTCTAAGAAAATTTCAAGATTGTCTCCAACGGTAAAGATTTTCGGTATTGGAATAAACGCATTCAATTGATTATTTGTTGTTAGTCCTGGCGTGGTCGCCATGTTAAAGACTTTGGAAACAATATTTATTATCGAAAACAAGTGAGAAACTCTCAGGAGGAAATTATTATATAGTAATTATTTTGAGCAAGATACACATATGCATACATAAATCACATATATCACACCTTTGACATTCAGACATATATTACATAATCTTCAGTCATACAAATTCAACATACACATACATACATAATATCTTATTTTGAATACCTATTATTTACTGTTATCTTACAAGGCCGAAATAAAGTTTAATAAATATTTCTTCATGATTTTTATGAGAAAATTATTATTTTATTATTACCTTATTTTAATTTAAAATTATAAATTAGCTAATGTAATATAAGATATAAAGTAAATTAAATAAACACCACTTGAACGTATACTATAGATCTCTACAGATTTATTCTCATCATGAGATATAAAGTAAAAACTACCGCGATATTTTATTGCTTATTCGAACAAAATTATTAAAAATTTTAATAAAATAACAAATCAAATTGTTTATTAGATTTTTAAATATAACTTTCATCAATAAATAAATTTTAATTTTCAAACAATCTAAAATTTTAAAATTCAAATATAGATAATTTTTTTTAATTAAATTTAATATTTTTTTCATTTTTCATAACATT
Organism: Schmidtea mediterranea; assembly: GCA_022537955.1. Lineage (NCBI taxonomy): Eukaryota > Metazoa > Platyhelminthes > Tricladida > Dugesiidae > Schmidtea > Schmidtea mediterranea. Next base: position 210,884,200 of record CM039679.1, on the reverse strand, counting down.
TTTTTACATTGATATCATTCAAGATATTCATTGATATCAAGAGCTTGATAACGGAGACGTATATTTTCTTTGTATGTGATATTACACCTATAACATTTATATTCATAATCAAAATCCGAACTGGATCCAATCAGGATTTTAAATGCACTAATAAACAAAAATTACAAACAACACAGGTCAAAAGCCTGATTTGAAATTCATACGACAGCTTAATCTAAAGTAAAATGTTATTACATTAGAAAATTAAAAATCTTTTTTAAAGAATTTAAATTTAATGAAAAATTTAATTTATAACTTAATATTTGTCTTTGTTGTCCTTAATTTATGGAAGTTTATGTAGTTAAAAATACAATTTTTCTTTCATTTATTCTATCCTTTCGAAACATCAACGTTGAAGACAAAAGCTCACTTTCAGAAAATAACTGATGTAATTATTCAAATATAAAATGTATTAAGAATAATAAATTATTTCCACAGTAGATAAACTTAATTAAAAATATAGTGTCAAGGGCGAAGAAATATTAAATAGAGAGAAAGCGAAAGACTTGTTAAATTTTGTATTGGAGTGATCAGTGCCTATTTTAGTTTGAAATATTTTATTTTTTTTGAATAAAATCTGTGAAAATTATCTTACAAAGTTATTTATTGGAATTATGTTTCAACTAAAAACTGTTTTTGTTATTTATTTTCTAGCTTTCAAGAGCACTTCAAAACTTCGACAATATTTTGCAGAAATCATCAGATTTTAAATTAAAATGCTTGGAAATGGAAAATGTTTTAAGTAAATCCATTTCATTTACGGATAATAATTATTCAACTCGAATACTACAAATGATATGTAAGTTTTTTTCTCTAACAAAAGTTGGTTTTAAACAAAATTTTCTCGAAATTTTAAATTAATAATTTAAATATTTAAAGTTTATTTTTATCAGAAAGAAGCAATCAATATAAAGTGATTTCTCTAAAATACACAGCTCTTCAACGAACCTTCATTACTACTAACATTTTCTTCAGTATCTTTACCTATTTTTTTATTCAACATAATTTAAGAGACATGGCACTCCATCTATCAATATGTTGAAAATTTAATTGATGCTGCTTAAAATTCAATGTGTCATCGAAAGGTTTTGGCGGTTTTTCTAAACCTTACATTTTTTATAAATTTGCCTGTTACTCAAGAGTTGCCAAATGTGATAACCAAGTCAAGTGTTTTCTGATAGTGCTATTACCTAAAACCAGAGGTCATCAGACTTCGGCCCGGCCTTATTTAATTAAACGAATACTTTTTACATAGAAAACTTAAAATGTAGTTAGGTAAAAAATGAATATATGCAAATTCTTAAAAACATAAAAATTAAACAAATAACACTTAAATGGTGAAATATAACTTCCGGTGCCTCTTTAGCAACATTAACCGACTTGTTTTCATCTGCCAAGAACTTATATAGGTACATATTTCCAGGAATCTCGATAGCATTCAGGTACCTAGAATTCCAATGCAAAAAGCGGATATATTTTTCTGAGGAGAAAAATTATATTTTAAAATCATGTTGAAACCATTAGTTGGTAATTTTAATAAATAGATCCAAAAGTGATTCGATTTTTTTGTGAAATACACCTTCAAGTTTCCAAAGTATGTAATTATAATATAATTACATAATTTTGTAAGTTTGAAGGTGTATTTCACCAAAAAATTAAGGTGCATTACATTTTCTACCCATTTTAAAAATATTTTTACACCTACCCAAATAAGAAATTTTATTCGCTTCAAACATAAATAATATTTTTTATTAACTTTCTACCCAATTAAAATTTTTTTACTTTCTACCCAAATAAAATATGGTAATCAATTTATTTTGTTAACTTTGATTTAAAACAAAGTGTAAAACACAACATAATTATTTGAAAATTAATTTTTAACGGAGATATTTGTTTTAAGTTTAATATTTAAAGGAAAACGATTAAATGTCCATGACGATCGTAAAAGAATCAAATATGATCAGAGTAAAATCACAATTATCTCTTGATGAAATATTCGATATTATAGATGAATTTATGAATTTAGTACGAGCAGATGGTTATGTCACTGCTGGACTAGTACCCCCGCGCGAAAATCTAAGTCTAAAAGTAAAAATTGTCTGAGACAAAGACAATGACTCATCAAAAAAAATTCAAGGTCATTCAAACAAAGTCCATGACTCAAAAATTTCTCAACGCCATTCAAAATTTCAAGGTCATTGGATGAGTCATAATGATTTTCAAGGTCATTCAAAAATTTCTCAAGATAACTTAAACAAAGACCATGACTCATTAAAAATTTTCCAAGGTTACTCAAAAATTCTCAAGGTCATCGGATGAGTCATCCCATTTTTTCAAGGTCATTTAAACAAAGACCTTGACTCGTCAAAAATTTTTAAATTTAATTTACTACTTAATGTTATAAGTCGTGTTATAATAATTATTATTTTTATTATTATTATTTTTACTATAATTATTATTATTATTATTTTATTTTTATTAATATTTTTATTAATCTTATTATTACTTTTATTTTTTATTTATTATTTTTTTAACAATGCTAATACAAATAATACCATAAAACATAAATGGACAAGTATTTCAAATCCAACTACAAACTAAATTCAACAAAATACATTTATATTACTATTATTCGAAATATTTATTTCAATTATTTTTAAATCTTATTAATACTTTTATTTTTAACAATGTTATAAGTACTTTATTATTAGATAATGTTATACTAATAATACAATAAAAAGTTGATAAAACACAAATAGATAAAACCTCAAAATAAATTCAAGAGAATACATGATATACATTATATTGAAATAAATCACAAGTTTTGTACATCAGTCTGATAATGGTACACCGTCAATATCGACATCTTGACTGTTCTGATAAGAGGTGTTCTGATAAGAGCTGTCATAACTGGGATTGTGCATGCTCTGATTGCTTGGACTGTCACCATGCATTACTTGGTCATCATCAATGACATCGACTCCTAAATAATGGCCAAATGCGAGACTGGAATTTCTACCCACCCAATTACGCTTGTCGTCTTTATTGGTAAGTGCAATTTTAGAGTTCCTAAATGTGAACAATTGATTGTTCCCCATTCATATTCTAGTTTGAAGCACCGTGAATATTGTGTCATTATTAAAACAATCTAAATACTACTGGTGCTCAATCTCTGTCCCCAACAACTTCAACCCCTTAGCCCTCATCGTATCTTTAGTACCTAACAGACTATAGCACTTGAGTCTTAAGAAAACACATTCCTCATACCCAAGACCCTTACTCTAGTCCTAAAATTTTCCTATTACCGAATCAAGCTTTCTTGAGTACAAGGGATGTGCCGGGTCGTAATTGGACGTATCTAAAAGGTTGTCTATTATCATTGCCGACAAAAGAGTGTCTAGCTTGCAGTGCCTAACCTCAAGAAAACGAATCTGTGTCGCCTGAAACAATATTTATCTCGCAATTAAATTCAGTACGGTATTTTGCTAATTATTTTTATTGTAGCTCATACATCCTAAGTTTAGACAGGTCTAGAACTGATTGTCCGATGTAATTAGGACTGTCTAAACATATCGCATCCTTATTCAGAAGGTCAGAAATCACATTATCATCATTTACGATAGATTTTCTAAAAGTCGGCTTTGAGGCATATACAATCATCTTTTCATCAGAATTGCATAGCCTCAAATTCATCCGTATTTTAAGATTTTCGACGGACTTACAATGCAAACTATTATTGTAAAGTTTAAGCAAGTCTCTATATAGCTCGATAGTACTTTGTGCTCTTAATTTTGTGTTCTGAAAATATGCCTGAAATATAAGGGCTTGCTTAAATTTAATCGCGCGATGAATTTTAACAAACTTCACACCGAGAGAATGATAAGGCTTGAGAAGCCGCCAATGAAGAACATGGTTCTTCTTAGGCCAATACGTGAGCATCAACTTCTCAACGTTAGAGTTAGGTGGACACACATTTCCGGCCCAATCGGAAAAACGTTCAAAAAATGATGCACACAATGAAGAATCTCGATATCAACCTCCATTGTATAACCATATGAAAGTATTTTGATATCATCATTGATGCATTCCGATAAAATATGATCTAAACCCATATATACCAAAACAAATTCCGCGTACGGAAGATTTTGGCTAAGAGCCCAACCGTACAAATTATTTATGTCGATATACAAGAGTTCTGTATCTTCAGAACTTGCGACATAATGCTTGTTAACAAATTTTAAGCCACCATATTCCTCCCTCGTAGAAATTAAACATCTCCATGTCCTGCAGAAGTTCTATGGGTTCCTGCAAAATCATGAGAGCTGATGCCCATGACATACCACGAATTCCATAAAAATTAAGAGGTTCTACACTATTATAAGCAATTACTTTTGCGCGAAATTGCTGAAAATAATTCGCAAGGAGGAATAAGTCTAATTTTAAGTAGGTTAACATATAATCTAACATTGTCTCGCAATTTTGCTATGTCCAAATTTGTTGGGCTGTAGCGTATTCATCAGCATATACAGAACCCCAAATAGGAGGCAATTCAGTAGTCAATTCAAGAACCTAAGAGATATCGAGAAGTCATACGGAAAAAGAGCCTTGGCTCTAAAAATTGCGCCATCAAAAACAGAATCAGTTAAAGGAAAATCAGTAAGTGTCTTAATAGCTTTTGCTAAAGATGAATTAACAAACTGCATGCTGTCTATAAAATGAACAGGCAATTTATTAATGTACGCAATGAGTGAGATAAATTTTTCAGTAGTGGTTGGAATAACATTTAATTCCCAAGAAGAAAAATTATTTATACCTTACTTTAAAATATGATGGAGATCATATCCCCTCAAATTGTGAAAAACCATAGGTAATTGTTTCTGGATTCGTCGAGAAACATTACACTTCCTACAAGCAGCCCCTATATACTCACCTAAGAAATGACAATGATCCTTTACTTTATCTCTAATAAACCTTTTACACAAATAACATGTGCGATGTTCCTTGAACTCCAGTTCCTCATTGAAAGAAATTGTTCCTATAGTTTTTAGGCAATGAACCTCATAATACGTGAAAACAATCGAAAGAGAGATTTCATCAATCTTTTTCAAAAAAGTCAAAACGCAATCATCGCCAATAAAATTAAAATATTGTTTTGTGTTTGTATAATTATTAATTACTAATAGACGTGCTGCTATCGGCATGTGTATTTGATGATACCATATATCCAGTGGTAAAATTGACTCAAAATCCGCATAAATTACGAATGGTGGGGTAACGGTTTTTGCATAATTTGAAAATTTTAAATATTTATTTTTAAGCAACGTATAAAGGGTAGTGCCTGTTTGACTTTTAATACACAAGGAAATATGGGTGTCAAACGCGGGTTTTAATCTAAAGCCATTAAAACAATGGGGACAACAATGTACAGAGATTTGAATATTACAAGATGTAGTCGCATGACAATCTATTAACTTATCCAAATCAAAAACAGCCGTATAATGAAAATTATCACCGTCCTCCAAAAGAAGTAAATAAATAGGTGTACCGTCAGTAACATTAGAGCGGTGAATTATATCTAAATATGGATGATTGGGGATATAATTTATATCATCATTTTGAGGGATTTTACATGGTTTTACTTTACAAGATAAAACACTTATAGCAAGGTTTAAGTCTTTGTTCTTTCTCTCAAACTTAGGAATATTACAGAGTCTCATGGGAAAATTGTCAATGGGGTCAAAATTCAATTCGTTCAAATAATTCTCATAAGAAGTAACTCTGTTTCTATGGGTGAGAACTGCATTGCGTTTTAAAAGAGCTAATATACTATATATATAAAACAATGATGGTCATTATTTTGGACATTAACTATAGCCTTTTTGCCAGATAAAGATCTTGGTGTGAGAATTTTTCTTAGCAAAAATACCCCTGCTACACATGTGTAGCAAGGGTGTTAATGCAGATATCATAATTAATAATAATAATATATAAAAAAGAAAAATAACAATCAAACAAAACAACTCGTAGTCCACTTGAAGCTGTTCCAGCTTGAGGCATATTAATCCAGAGAAAAGGGCGTGGCGGTGGACTCGCGGTTCACCCTAGGCCAGTCGTTAGACTGTCGTACTGCTAATATACCCCCATTATAACCTACATCACAGCAGACCATTACTGTGACATAGATCGAGGGTATCTGATCTTGAGACTTATGGATCGTTGAAAGATTTTAAAAACATTACTTATGTTTTCACTCTGAGATTTGCCTCTAATCTCCTTTAACCCGTAATCACTATGGTAAGCCATTATCTTATCATAAGGTTGATGGGTGAACCATTCTAAGAGAACTCACTTTTAGGTGAGTGAAGATTATCCAGAGTCATCATTTAGTAAGTGAACTTACTATCTGATCTGATAAATTCACCGCTACTTGCGTAACGGTATTTTTAGTATACCAGCTCTAGAATTACTATAAAAAATATTATAACAAAATATTAAAAGATAACGCCAATAAATAACTCCTCGTACGATATATTTCGACAGCATAACTGTCATCTTCAGATACACAAAACCAACTAAAAATATTATGAATTAACTTATAATTTAAACAAATCATTTTTTTTATATTAATTTAATTTTCTAATAAATAAAAACTTTAAAAATATTCAAATACTTTTAATAATTTTAAAATGTTATTTATATAAATATTATAATTTTTTCTCAATATAATTTTAAAAAATAATGTAATTTATAAATTAAATTATTTTAATGATATTAAAAAAGTTTTTTTTAAAATAAACAATACATAAACATGATTAAACACTTAAAACATTCGTAGTCACAGCACTTTGCACATTAATCTTTGGATCCAATGACCTTATCAGCAATGCTTCACATATCACGAGTTCCCAATAATTATTACGATATAGACCTAAATTTTGAAAATGCACGAAAAAACAACTTTGAGAAATATAAAGTACTTGCCAGGGAAACTGCAAAAATTAATAAATGTAAAACTACTATAGCAGCACTTGTTGTAGGTACACTAGGTAGCTGGGACAATAAAAATGACAAATATTTAAAAGAAATAGGACTCAATGAAATAGAAATTTACTCACTTAATAAAACCTGTAGTAAAATAACAGTCACATCAAACTTTAACATATACATGGATCATATAACAAACACAGTTGATAGTTCAGATAAATAGTGCTTTTTGATTATTATGACTTATGAAACTTATAATTACTATTAAACTTATTATTAATATAAATATAAATATAAATATATATATATATATATATATATATATATGTGTGTGTGTGTATTCATAAGTATGTATATATACTTACTAAGAGGAGAGATTAGTAAACAAACTAGTAAATATTTTAATAATGGATTGATGGTATAGGTAGTATATATATTGATATGATAAATTTATATTTAATAATACCTAAAGTAATAGTTAATTAATATATCTCTTTATAAAAACTATGCTGTTTAAATTATTGTATAATTATCTTTTTATCTCTACTTTTCCTAGCTGGTAATGCTAGGATGGTTGTGATGAATGGTTGAACAATTTTATTTTTTTATGTAATATTATTAAGAGTTTTTCTTTTTTGTGAATATTTTTGGATGGCTGCAAAGTAATTTTTATTTTTGGTGTATTATTAATGAAGTTATGTGTGATGGCCTTTATTTTTTTTGTTGTTATTGACTTTTTAAGTTATAGAGTTTTCTTTTGTGATGGCTGGTAAAACAATTTTTTATTCTTTTGTATTTTTATTTAAGTTGTGTGAGATAGCTTTATTTTATTCTTTATAGTTTTGTTGACTTTTGTGTTATGGCTTTTACTTTTGACTTGTCTTCGGGGAAAAATACATATAAATTAAATAATAAGAAGAACAATAAATGATACTGAGAATGGATATTTTGAGAAGAAATACATGAGGAACCGATGATGAGACTGAAGTTCATGATTACATAAATGAATTTATTTAGAATGATGCTGGGCAAGCTGCTGGACTCCTGAGACCGTAGCTAGATGATTAGTTATTGAGAATGAATGAAGATAATGGCTTTAACAACTTATGTTAAAGCTTACCCCATTAAAAGGGTTGTAAACCTCTCTTCTGAGAGGATTTTATTGAAATAAAATATATTTAAATCAAGAAGTGTTGCGAGCCCTCAGATTGAACTGAATCAATCTGTGCTCTGCGTTGCCGCAGAAAGTTTGCTACAATATTTATTTTGTTAGCAGTTGATACGTCTGTCAACCGCTAACTGATAGTCTTGGGAAACTGAGTACGATAAGTGATGACGGGGCAATTATGTGCTATAGAGTTTTTTTATTAGAGTCGATTAGCTCTAATATTTGTTAGAAATCAAGATGTGTCAAAGCCGTTATCCAGCCAACAATCTTCAAGAGATTCATAGTTAATCTCGCCGTTAACCAGAGCTTAGTTGAATTTCTTCACATTGACATTCGAAATAGCATGGTGGAAATCAGAGCTTCTGATGCCTATGTGTTTTTGAATTTCTATATTTTAATTTAGACAATGCGCCTAATGTGTACGATTGCTGGAACCGCTTGCGGACGTGGCTTGTCTTCTCACCTGCTGGCCAAAAATTACATAGACCAACTGGCCGATGGAGGAAAATCTAATGCTGCAATGCATCACAATTCGATTGGCCACTGAATCAGCCACAGCTTGATAGATACTGGAAACTGGTTCGGCTCCTCACGAACTACCCAAATTCAAAGACTTGTCGATACATAGACAGGATACTGCGATCCTGCAACGTTGACGAACACATGCACCATCTAGCTCTAGAGATGTTCAGCGAAATGACCATTAATACAGTCAAGAATATTAAACCGGACAAAAACACGGTCATTGATCGTCTTGACTATGGTCCTTTAGTTCCAAGTAAACAAACGAATCTCTTACAACAGAGAGATCCTCTTCAAAACTCTAATCGGGTGGGTGCCTAGATATCAAGGGCGTCTCGTTCTATCCGAAAATTCCAAAGATTGCAGGAGGGTGAAGGTAATTATGATAAAAATTTTCAATATCGGTCATATAAAGATGCACTTGTGATCCAAGAGATGAATAGCACCCATCGCCTAATCTAACCATGGCCCTTTTAGTAATATAATGAATGAAAATAGCCCAAAACTGACTAATGATATGTTTAATAGTAATTATATTTATGCCCATATGAAAGCTGATATTTATTTCGGACCACGAGTTAATAAAAAATATTTTCCCTTTTGAAACTTTTAAAATAAAGGAGAACATGCATTCAAATGATCCCCAAAGATGAAAATGATCATTTATTGGGCTTTAATAGCCACAATAAGTCAAATTTGAGAAGTCCTGATTCTGTAAATGGCATGCAAACAAATGATGACAATATGCATGCTCAAATAAAAGCGAATAGTTCTTTCAAAAGGCTTTAATAGCTATATAAAATGAATCTCACAAACTCCTTACCGTTACTGGCATGGATACAAATGCTAGCAATGAGCATGCCCAAGTGAGGGTTAATAATAATTATCTTTCAAAACACTTTATTGGCCATGGTAAATTACTAGTACAAAGCCCTGATATGGCTACTGGCATGCAAACAAATGCTGACAATGAGCATGCCCAAGTAAAGGTTAATAACAACTACCAATTATTGGCCCTTAATAGCCAAGCATCTGCAGAATTCAGAGTATCAAAGTTATTTGGAAGCATGCTTCCAAATGCCAACAATGAACATGTCCCCAAAAGTCTTATTTATGAAATCGCTACTCATGATAGCCTCAATGGCCATGTATCAACGCATTCGAATAGTTTATACTGGTTGAAAGGCAAGCTGCCAAATGCTGACAATGAGCAAACCCCCTTTATCAACCCTAATTAAGGCATAATATTAATATAAATCAAGGAAATAAATTCCAAAAAGTGGAAATTTTAATTACCTCCGAATCCCCTAAATATCCCAACTTTTTGAGATCTGAAAACAAAAGCCTCCAGAGCTAAAAACTTCGGAAATTAAGTTACGCTAAATCAAATAACAATAATAACTCACAGATAAAACAAAATAATAAAGCTTATTCGAGTATTGATGCGAATAAACAAGAAGATTATTGTTTATATAATAATAATAAAAATAGATCAAATTATAATCATAATTTCAAAAACCTTAATCCAAAAACTAACTATAATAATAATAACTATAATAAAATTTTTATAAAATAATAATATTTCTGATAATATTAAATTTAAAAATTAAAATAAAAATACTAAACCTTATCAAGAAACGGGACAAAAACATAACATTCCTGTCATTACACCAAATAATATTAAACTTCTATTTAAAAATTATTTATATAATTTTAATAAAAATTTGGAAAAAAATGGCGGAAATTTTTGTGGCTTGTTTAACCAAACCAGCCAAATTGCACTTTTTAAAAAAATAAGCTCTCAAAAATTTTTTCCCTAAAATTTGTTTTTGTAGAACTCATCAGCCTCTGGCTGATCCGCTTACTCGACAGCGAGCTCAGAGTTGGACACAAGTCAAGATTTTATAACTAAACTACAAAAACATACAAATGAATCAAATTATATAAGCACAATGCACATACCAAATAAATATATACAAACAAATCCACACAAAACCAACAACGAACTTAATCAAACATCTAAAAACCAATTTAGGAATCAACTTAAACTCCTATCAAGAAACTTATGGAACAGATATAACTCAGACAACAAATATATTGACACTCTAAAACTAATTAATGTCTCCAACCAAAATATTACACCCAAAACAAACTCCTCTGTTAACTGTGCCAAAACCAACCATCATCCCTCTATCTGTTAATAAAGTTCAACATACTATTAATAATACTATAGATGATGATAACATTAAAAATAACTTATCACATTATGATGAAAACTTCCCTATATTTCTGCAAGCAATCAAACGACAGTAGTGACATATGAGGACTATATTTGGCTTGAAAAAAATAAAACCGAGACCCCCCCATAATTTTTTTTAAAAATTATTTGTTTTAATGAATGAAAAATTTTTTTTTAAATTATTTGTTTTGATGAACGAAAAAAATTTTTTTTTAATATTTGTTTAAATGTTCAAATTTTAAATTTAAAATTTTTTTTAATTCATGATAAAAAATTCTAAGTATTTTTTCTCGATTAAAAGCCTAAAAATAAAAATTGGCTTAAATCGCATTGGTTTGGTCGTATTGAGGAGTATTTTCGAATAAAATTGGCTCAAACTTTATTAAAGAACCTAAAAATGTCGAATAAAATTTTTTTCATACTTAAAATCCCATAAAAATAAAATTTGCTCAAATCGCCTGTCACTAAAAATCATGAATGTTTTATTTTTTATTTACTTTAATTATTTGTTTAAGTCAATAATATTATTTATTTATATTTTAATTATATTGGTGAATTCCATCATCTTTTTATTAATAAGGCCCACGAGGATGCAGAGACCTCGCAGAAGGTTATGATATTCATCCATAGCACATTCTCGAATATTGGATGGGATGTTATCAAGAGCAGTTTTAATACGACTTGGAACTGTAGCATTTAACATATCCATCCAACGAAGAGTTTTTCCTGCATCACTTTTATCGAATTGTGCAGCTTGAGAAGAAACAATATGAGATGTAATTCCAATTTGTGGTTTGAGAGTAGACAAAGCCTCTCGAGCTGTGCTAGCTTCTTTAATTTCTCCGGCTCTACTAGGAATAACGTCACAAGATTTTGCAATAATAGAACGCCGTAATATATTAAATGAGCTTCAACTAGAATCATTATCTGACCAGACACCACATTTGTATGTCATAAACATAAATCCACCAACTGCAAATAATTTATCAGAATTATTCAAAAATTTAAGAATAGCAGGCACTTTGAGGAATTTATTCAAATTAATTTACAAATTATAATTACAACTTAAATTTCACATTTAATTTTCAAATTTCTTCCATTTACATTAAAATTTTAAACAACCGTTTAAAACCAAAAAATTACAAAAATTACAAATTCTAAAAAAACAATTAAAGTGTTTTCTAATCTTTTTCATCCACTTTAACCATAAATTCTGTTTTTGGTTTTTCTGTCATTATTTTGATTTTAATTTTAATTATTGTTGTTACTTGAAGAAAAGACTCAAAATTTGAATCCATTCTCCAAGTTACTAAACTACATGGGGCTAAGGGAACAGACTAACCAAATTCTCAACATTATATTATTATTAAATTAAATTGTTTGTTTTAATGAAGTGAATTAAATAATTATTTTTTATTTTCATTTAATTATTTATTTAATAATATTATTTTTATTTAATTAATTATTTATTTTATATTATTATTATTATTTTATTTTATTATTATTAACATTTTTTTCAAAATTTAATTGTAAGTCTAATAATAATTTTTCAATGTAAAAATAACAAACTTTCAATCCATACAAATATTTTTATTGACAATAAAGATTAAATAAAAAAGATTAATTTTTATTTCAAATCAAAAATATCCGAGTAATATGCTTTACGCATTTCGGCCAACAATATATGGATTGTTTGGTCACGTTTGAAATCGTGGCAACATGGACATCCATTTGAACATGTTACTCTCATACTATCTTTACAAACAATGCAATTTGCAACACATCGGTCACCTGATCCCTGAACGTTGTCATAGTGAATCTCGAGAAGTTCTTCAATGTTAATCCCTGTGAAATGGTAAATTTTTGTGGCGAGAAACTCTGGTGCGCAATAATCCAACGTATTTTTAATTTTTGGATAAAGTTCCTGAATTTCCTTTAAAATTACTTCAAAGAGATAAACTAAATAATAAAATAAAATACATATTTAAATATAGATGATTTACCTTTTGACATTTTTTAATACTTAATAAAAAAAATAATTCTAACTTAAAAACATAAAAATTATAAACATCAACAAAAATATACAAAAACAACGAATATTTTCAAATAATTTATTCATTCCAAATTTTTCATAATCGTCATATTCTTCATTATCTTCCAAAAATTCTTCTGAACTGTTACCTAAAACCACATCACTCCCCCTATAATGACCATATGCTACACTTATATTTTTCCCCACCCAAACCCTTTTATTATCCTTATTTGTTAATGCAGTTTTACTGTTTTTAATTGTAAATAATTGATGTTTTTTACTAGTAATACGAGTTTGTGGTACCGAAAAAATTAAGTTTTTGTTATAACAATCTAGGTATGACTTATGTTTTAAGTCAGTACCCTTTAATGTTATACCCTTAGCTTTGATACTTTCAACTTAAGACAATAAGCTATAACATTTTGGAAGAAGGAACACTCACTCCTTGTATTTAAGTCCTTTATTCTCGTCTTTGAACTTTCCAATGACAGAATCAAGGTTCCTACTATACAAGGGATGTTTTGGGTCATAATTAGAAGTATCGAGGAGATTATCACGAACCATAGCAGATATTCGGCTTCAGTTACGTCTTCCCAAATCGGTGTAAGTTCATATGTAGTTTCTAAAACTTCTTGAGAAGTTGCAAAGTTATAAGGGAAAATGCCTTTAGTATCGATAACACTACCTACAAATTCCGAACGAGTTAAAGGAAGAGTGGTCAATGTTTTAACTGCGTTACTTAATGAACTATTAATAAATTGACAAGAATCAATGAATTTTACAGTTAATCCATTGATTCTTACCGAAAAAAAGAAACTTTTCACTTGTTACAGGAATACAACTTATTTTCCATGTGTTAAAATCACTCATACCATACTTAAGGATATGGTGAAGATCATACCCTCTCAAATCATGAAAAACAACTAGAAATTCAAACCTTATTTGTCGAGAAATATTAAATTTGGAACAAGCTGCTCCCAAATATTTTCCAGTAAAGTGATCATGGTTCTTAACCGGTACTGATAAATCTTATTACAAAAACAACAGGTTGCCGAAGAAAACGAAAGAATATCTGAGTCTGTTAATAATATTTTCTTTTTATAATTATTTTGATAAAAGGGTAAAACAGTAATAATTGAAATATTATTTATTTATTGTAGAAAACTAACTACAAAGTCATCATCCAGGAAAATCTTGTATGATTTTTCACCTGTAAAATTGTTAATTAAAAGTAAACCGGCCAAAATCGGCATATGTATTTGAAAATTTATGTCATTTGAAGGTAAGATAGCCTCAAAATCAGCATAAAGGACGAAAGGAGGAGTAACGGTTTTAGCCCAATTCTTAAATTCCAAGTTTTTATTTAAAGGTAATGTATAAAGAGTTGTGCCTAATTGATTTTTATCACACTACCCTTTATGTTTATTTAATGAAATTATATTGCAAAAACCATTTAGACATCGATGGCACCATATACTTTGAACTCTAGTATCAGTAAAAGAATGATTCCTTTAATTTAAAGCCTATCTAATTTAGTAACAGTGATATAATGATACGAATCAATGCTTTCTAATAAAATTAAATTAATAGGTTGTCCCCCAAACAACTTTAGAACGATGAATTATTTCAACATAAGGGTGTTTGAAAACTTCAGGGTTAGAAAAATCATTAATTAAATTATTTTCATCAAACGTAAGGACATTAATTGAAAGATTTGGATTTTTAGCTTCAAATTTTGGAATGTCACAAAGTTTCATAGGTGAAGTCCGAAGGTGAAAAGTCAAGTTCAGATGTGTTGTAGCTAAAGGTTTCATTTCTATGATGGTCTCTTATATTTTCATGATTTAAAATAGCTAAAATACTGTAAATGAACAATAAATTATCGGAATTAGCAACATTTACAGTACAATGTTTATTTAATAATGATAATGGTGTTGGAATAAATCCATGAGAAAACTTGTTAAGAACAAAATTAATTTATTTTATTTTATTTATAACGCATTTACTACCTTTATCATTAATTAATGTTATTTTTTCGTCAAGAAGAGTAGCGCTTTTATCTAAAAATGAATTACTCATTATTCTGGCAGAGTTTGAAATGATAAAAGATTGAAATTCTCGATCTTTTTCAAACTCTACATCAATACAAAATTGAATCTTAACAGATCCCATTTGATTGATAACATTATTTAATTTATTAATTAACTGTGTGGTACTGTAATTAACTTTAAATTTGAAACATCCATTCTAAAAATGGCATGTGATTGGTTTAAATCGAAAATAACAATAGATGCTATCGAACCACCATATTGATTAACAATAACAGAAGGAATATCAACAGGAAAAACATCAAAAACATCATCTGAATCAGAAATGATTATTGCATTATCAACCATCTTTGATTCGTCAGAGTCAGAAAGTATAATAGTATCTATAATTTTAGGAACTTTTGAAGAGCGTGGATTATTATTATTATTTGTTTTCTTTTGTTTTTGTAATATTATTATTATTATTATTATTATTATTATTATCACTCAATGGTAATTTAAAAATATATTTTCTCTTACAGTTAAACTGTGTTAAATGTTCCTTATGGTTTGAATAAAAGTCTGTATAATTCATTTTATGGGTGGTTTTACATGTGGGACAAATAAAATAGGTGATGTGGTTATAGGGATGAGAATAATAGTTCTACATAATACTATCAAAATTTCCATTATGTTGTGGAGAATTGCAAAAATTGGGGTAAAGATTACCTGTTATAATAAAATTTAAATATATAATCATAAAATCATTAAAATAAATCATTAAAATATAAATTAAATTAATTTTACACAATGACTAAATGAATTTGATTGGTTAATTTTATTTTGAAAATCTTATATAAGTAGATTAAAATAGTTTAAAATCATAAAATGAATAATAATAAATGTTTTTCATATTAAGTAATTATTCATTAATTGTTTTTTTATAGAAACCTCGGTTAGAAAAGAAGCTGTCAAATTAATTATTAAGGAAAATCCCTATCAGTTTAAGCAGAAATTCACCAGTAATGTATTTACAATATTCAATGGAATATTTAAAATTTCCAATCATATATTCATTTAGAGTAAGTATTTTCATTAAAAGTAATATTATTAATAAATTTTAATAGGAACCAATAACATTGAAACAAAGCCTATATAATATGAAAGTTGGTGAAATTGTGGAAATTGATCAAAAAAATATAAGAGTTATTATTAGCAATCAACAAAAATATTAGTTTTAATGAACAATTCACTTTTATGAATTGTGAAAAAAAATGTAATTATGAAAAAAAAAAGAAAATGAACCTTTTATGATTAAAATAAGAATTCAAGGATATAAAGAAGGAAACCAGACTATTCGACCATTTTGGAAAATTATTGAAGCCAAATGTATTTAAATAAAATTTATTCGTCCTAGTTTTTTATTTTTTATCATATTATTTTGAATTTATTGTGTTTAAATTAATAAAATGTTAATATTAAATTTAATTCAAATATAATAAATGATCATTTTATAATTATGATATGATAGTAAAAATTTAATAGTACTTACATTTTACTGTTTTACTTTTGCGACTCGGAGTTTTAACATTATTGTTGATAATTTTTATTAATGATTTTAAATCTTTAATTATATTATTGATGGATTCCATTTTCTAAAAATAAAAATAATTAAAAATATGATAAAAAACTTAAAGTTTGGTATTGGATAAAAGTGAATTTTTAAAAAAATGCATTCAGTTATATATTAACAAACATGTAAGTGGTTACAATGTCGACCAATTAAAATTTAGTTTATAAAACACACTTAATTACATAACATCAAAAAACATTTAAATATATATAATCCTCTGAACTTAATCCTTTAAAAGTAATACGTATTACATAATTCATCTTTAATTACATTTATAATTAAAAAACAATTTTGAAAAGAAGCTTTATTCAAAAAATTCATTTATTTTTCATTGTTTTTAACCAAGCTAAGCAATGCTGTCCACATGTTTTTGTCATCGGATTTTGATAACGAATTCGATTGTATTCAATCGGCATTAACATTGATTCTAGTTTATTAATTAATATAGGGGATAATAGAAACCCATTGGATCAAATACATTTATTTTATTTGGTTTCACATAAATTGCAAGCCAATGTTCGCCACTGAGATTAGACGATTGAGTATTTACAATCAAAGCTTTGTTAAAATCGATATATGGAATTTTATCTTGAGGGAAAACTCCAAGAAATTCTTTTCCCAATTCTTTTCTACCAATAGAATCAATCTGAATAGAACTAATAATAATTAAAAAATATATAATTAATAAAATTTCTTACTTCATACTTGACAATTAAAAAATCTCAATCTGGTTTATAGTTCAAACTAATACTGTTCGATTGGAAGTAATTTGAATTTCCTTTTTAAAAACTCCATATACAATTACAGTACCAGATTCAGTTAGGGGTGATCCAAACTTTATATCTAATCTTAAATTTCCACTTTGTGGTAACTGACTTTGATTAAGATCGAAATCTGGCGCCAATATGAATGTAAAGAATGGATACTTATTTCTAAATTCTGACATACTGATACCACAATTCAAATTTTTATTAAGATATCCCATATTCCTAACAATACTTTGCATATAACTTGTACTATAATTATCATTTTCAAAATCTTGACTATAATTTTCACGATAATCACTTCCTTTACTTAAAGTTATTGACTTAACGTTAAAGTGATCAAACATAGTAAATGTATCTAAAAACGAACCACTAAATCTTTTAATTCCCTGAAAAGTTACAAGGATAAAATTAGGTAATCGTCTATCACCAAATATTTGTTCCTAATAAAAAGAAGAAGATCCAATAGGTAAAGAAAATTCAACAACTTCTTTGCTTCGCATTGGATAAATTGCATTTCTTGTAGCAAGACCTATTTGATGACCCGCTAAAACAGACGGCTCAACACGAACTCTTCTAACCATTAATTTTGCATCTAGCAATGCTATTTTCGGTACAAATTTAGTACATGTCAGACGTTTTTCTGGATTTATTCTTGTTAATTTAATTTGGACACTAACACCTGGTAACAAATATTTGGGTTGATCAAAGAAATCAAATTGGAGTGGTGAACATAATGAAAATGCTTTGATTTTGCAATCAATGTTTTTCGCATCAGATCATGTTCAGTGTATCCCATTCCCCTTAAAGATGTATGTTTAGTATCTTGATTATAATTTATAATAGTTTAAATTAGTGCTTTGTGTGCAAAACTATCATTTGCTCCTTATTTTAGTAGAATTAAAAACTAATTCAGCGTCTTTAAAAAGAGTTTGAAAAAAGAAATTGTTTGCTGTTACGTCAGCTTCTGTGTAATATTTTCACCTAAGCTATTTACAACTTTCAACTGAATATATAACAAAGTATCGTTCAAATCTAAATATTCTGTTTGTGATCCGTTAATGTAAAATTGAATCGAAGAGGTACCAGCATCATTTATTGAATTCAATCGGAAAATATCTTCAAATGAACCATGTTCTATCACGGCTTAAGGGGATGGTCTATCAAAAAGACATAATTCATATTTTGCACTAATCATTTTTCAAATATAGTTCCGAATCCTCTCATTCTTTTGTTTATATGTTTCTTCATAATCTTTCTACGTTTAAGTGTCCCTCCTTTTTGTTCATTTTCATGATTAAATACATCACTTACTTTATTAATAACACTAGGTAAAGTTTGCATAACACTAGGTAAAGATTGTTTAATTTCAGATATTGCATTTGATTTTAAAGCAGGTAAAAAATCAGAATTATTATTTATTACGTCATTTGCCGTTTTCATACCGAAATTGCCTATACGTCTAAGAATAGGTAATGCAAATCTACCTATTGTTTTCAACCAACCGGTTCCATATTGTTTACCTATTTAATATGGTAATTCTCCACCAGATTGACTACTACTATAAAAATTTACAATGTCAGGATTGCTCATTTATTTTACTAAAATGTAATGTAAGAAAAGCTTTATCTTCTTTAACAAATATATATTTTCCACTATCGTCACGAATATTGATTTCTATATTGCTTATATATGTTGACGATACAGACAAATACATTGGGTTTTCTCTCTATAATTTGAACTAGATCATCCTTTTTATGTTTTTCAATCCATACACATTTCAATAGAGGTATCAAAACATCACCAACAAGAATAGGTTCAATGAAACTTGTATAGATCATCATTTGTTGATTACTTTGCAAAATTTCTGGTAAACGTAATCCAACAATAACTTTTTCTGAATATGATTTTTCACTTAATCCCAAACTTTGAGCCAAGAATTTACTAAATTTAACTTTACTGACATCATCTTCCAATTCAATTTTGACTAATCTTCCTTGTTCAATTTCGCAAGATTTAAATGGATGCGGATAAAAAGTCATTAGTTGATCATTTATTTGTGATAAATTAGTAATGATTAAATTTTCCTCAAATTTATCTGTATACTCGACATCATAAAAATAATTTATAGTTAATCGAATTGTATGAAACTTTATTTTACGATTATTTGAAGGAATTTTAATTTGATTCAAGTTTTCAACAAAATTTATTTCTTTTTTATTAAATCCTAATTTTTGAGCTTCTGCAATACTGTCAAATGAAATTTTAAATGGAAAATATTTACAATTAATATTTAAAGTATTTCCATCAATGTATACTAGATAAAATATAGAGTCGTGACTAATTGTATATTCATTCTTTGCATCGTTATAGTAAAAATATTCATAACTTGTATGTAATGTACTCATACTATTTAATATTTGAGTTGTTATAAAATGGAAAATTATTGTATACAAAAGTGAAATCGGTCAGAGCAACTTGCCATTCACCTTCTAAGTAAATTGGATTTTGAAATTCAACATTAAATTTATCAGCTTTATTATTTGGATGAGTAAGAAGACAACTATTACTCTCTAGATTTATGTAAAAATCTTTATTCATTTATTTTTCTAAAATGTATTGATAAATGTGTTTTGGTATCTTTACTAAATTTAATTAATTTTTCACCATCGTCACGAATATTGATTTCAATGTTGTTTATAGTTGAAATTGATATTGGTAAATACATTATATTCTTCATTTCTAATTGTACAATTTTCCCTTGTTCATAGTTTTTAACCCAAATAGATTTTAATAGAGGAACTCTAACATCTCCAACAGTTATTGGTTCAATAATATTCGAATAAATGATGTAATAATCTTGGAACTTTATTACCAACGATGTCTTTATCACTAAAAGTTTGTTTATTTAATCCTAAGATTTTGATTAAATTGTTGTCAAAATATATTTTTGAAATGTTATCTGCAAGTTTTATTTTAACCAATTCATTGTTTTCGATTTTTAGTTCTTTAAACGGAGACGGAATAAATGACAATAAATGTCCTTGTAATTCAGATAATGTGTTTATGAGTAAATTATCTTCAAAATATTTTTCAAATATTGTTTTTTCTTCATAACTTATAATTATTCAGAATTGTTCCATAACACCATCATCTGTAAATTTTGGTAATTTTAATCGACAATGATCATCTTCATTAATGACGGATGTATATTTTAATCCAAAACTAAACGCATGTTAAATGTCAGGGAATGTTACTTTAAATGGAACATGTGGACATACAATAACCAAGTTCTCATATTTTTCAATATTTATTTAATTAATTGATTTTCAGATATCCAAGTTGGAGTTTCATATCCATGCCATTTAACATAGTATTGTTTAAATTTACCAACATTCTTGGTTTTTAATATCTTTTGAATTCTGAATACAGTAGGGCTTCTATAACTTGGAGTTCCTGTTCGTAGAATTTTCCACTAACTTAATTATTTTCCTCATCTTTGATAAAGTACATTACAGGATTATGATTAATATCAATTTCTGAGATTTGAAATACTTCATCGCTCCAATTGTTGTCGAAATTCTTGATGAAAGGAGAAGCACTGATTTTACTTATTTTAACGTGGTTACCCACTTTATATTTAGGCTTTTTAATGATAGAATCAGATTGCTGTGATATCCAATTATCCATATTATTCGTTGAATAAACATCAATTGGTCACATTCCATTTAAACCCCTATGTGGCGAATAATTGTAGCTATAAATTGCTTTCTGTAAAACATTTATCCAGGTTTTATTTCCTTTATATACGAAATATATTTTCAAGCGATATCTTAGAGTTCGATTAAATCTTTCCACATGGGCAGCTTTAAATTGAGAAAATACAGAGTAATGATTTATTCCTTTGATAATTTCCTTAACTTTACTATTATAAAATTCTTTACCTAAAGAATAAATTTAATTTAATTTATTTATTTAATTACATAACCAAATCAGTTTGCAAATGTCGAGGCATGCCATCAATAAATAATTCCTTGATTGCTTCAGCCATATCATTGGCCGATTTGGTTTTTGTTGGAATAGCATGAGCAAATCGACTAAATATATCAACACATGTCAAAATATATTTGTATCCCTTATTAATTTTAGAGAATGGTATCATTTCCATCAAATCCATTTGCCATAAATCATCAACTCCCATTGTTTTATAACTACGGGTTTTGAATTTCTTCAACATTGGTTTATTTAAACTGTACGCTATTTACCCAGATAACCAATTCTGAGTTTCTTTCTTTGAATTAACTACTTCCTTCGCCAGTTTTCATACACCACCAAAACCAGCAGGATGTTTTGGGTCTGTCCATACTTTTTCGATTTTTTTTCACTGTTTTTCGATTTTTTGGTTAATGTTTCCTTCATTATTACAACAAGTTGTCAAAGTTTAAATCTAAATTATGTTTATCCGGTAATGAATTCTTGGTACCCATTAAGAAGTTAATGATGCAATTTCGCTTATTGCAGATAATACTATTGGAATTAATGCCTCCAAAAATTCACCATTTTGTTTATA
Organism: Schmidtea mediterranea; assembly: GCA_022537955.1. Lineage (NCBI taxonomy): Eukaryota > Metazoa > Platyhelminthes > Tricladida > Dugesiidae > Schmidtea > Schmidtea mediterranea. The sequence continues at coordinate 210,862,222 of CM039679.1, read as the reverse complement.
TATCATTTTTCGCATCAAACGACGATTCTTAGTGTTTACTAAAGATAAAAGTGATCTTTTATGGTTTTGTAATACAAGTTTTTTAACTTTAGTAATGTTTACATTACCACGAACTACATTAACAATAACTTCAACTAGATCATCTACAACAAATGAAGGAAAATTCTGTAAAATATTTATTCTTTTATTATTAGGAGCCTTCATCAAGACATTAAAGTATGGTAGACTACGTTCAACTTTCATATTAAATACATTTTTCATCTAGTTGATTTGTTTATATTTTAATCCACTTTTATCTTTAACAATCTTCTTACTCGTTTTAATTATTTTACGTTTAGTAACCCTTTTCTTTGTAACCTTTTTCTTTGTTAATTTTTCAAGTTGAACAATAACTTTTTTAAAAGTCATTTCAAGTAATTATTTTGAGATTTCAATTTTGTTTATAAATCGTAACACCTTTCTCCTTGAAAATATCAGTTTTAATACGTAATTCATCAGGAAATTGTTGATTAAAGTCAAAGAACAAATATCCGTGGGGAACTTTTGTTGCATCTTGAAACGAATCAATTAAAAATTTTCTATCATTGGGATAAGCTTGTCTAGCAAGAAAATCTATAATGGTTGCATCTCGAGGGTTTTTAAAAATAACCAAGTATTGTACATTTAAATTACGAAATCTATGACCACCACCTTGATGAAACAAGTTTTGAGTAATGAAAATAACATTAACTCCAATATGTCGAGCAATTTTTGTAAATAAATTATTAAAATCCTTTTCTTTATTAGCTTCCTGGTATAGATCATCGATAATAATAACATCGCCTTGATGTAATCTAGATGACAATTTTTATCACAAACTTTAATTATTTTCATTTTCAATTTACAGAATTGATTTTGAGTAAGCCCATGTTCTTCGTCAGCTCCTCTATGCCAATATATTTTGTTGAATTTTAATTTGAACAAATTCGATTGTAATAAATTGCATACAAATAAAGTCTTTCCACAACCACTTGGTCCAACTACTTGATATACAGCATCATTTCTTAATTCCATTTTATTATTAAGTATTTATTTAATTGTTTATATTTGTTTTAATTTTTAGAATTACTTGAATTGAAATTATTTGAAAATGTTGAGTAACATAAATTATAAAGGAAGATATTCTATACCTAATATGAAATTCTCATTTGGAAAACCACAGCAAGTTGTAGATCGATCAGGTAAGAACCCGATAATATTTTTCAGATCGGGGAAATGTCGAGTAATGGGATGTAAGCAACCTCTAAAAACTTGGGATTTAAAATATAATATACATGATTTACAAATTCAATCAATCACTGTAACAATCGATATTTGAAAATTTATAAATCTATATGAATTACAAAGAAAGGTGAATTGTATATTTGAACCAGAAATATTTCCAGCATTACGTCTTCAAAAATATAATCCATCATGTGTCAATATATTTTCAAGTGGGAAAGTAGTAATACTCGGAATAAAATCATTGGATTATAATGATTATGTGGAAAATATTAAATCAGAAATAACTATGTTAATAAATTAATAAATATTTTGTTTGAATTTGTTTAATTTATTAAGTATTAAAAAATGTCAAAAGGTAAATCATCTATATTTAAATATGTATTTTATTTTATTATTTAGTTTATCTCTTTGAAGTAATTTTAAAGGAAATTCAGGAACTTTATTCAAGAATTAAAAATACGTTGGATTATTGCGCAACAGAGTTTCTCGCCACAAAAATTTACCATTTCACAGGGATTAACATTGAAGAACTTCTCGAGATTCACTATGACAACGTTCAGGGATCAGGTGACCGATGTGTTGCAAATTGCATTGTTTGTAAAGATAGTATGAGAGTAACATGTTCAAATGGATGTCCATGTTGCCACGATTTCAAACGTGACCAAACAATCCATATATTGTTGGCCGAAATGCGTAAAGCATATTACTCGGATATTTTTGATTTGAAATAAAAATTAATCTTTTTTATTTAATCTTTATTGTCAATAAAAATATTTGTATGGATTGAAAGTTTGTTATTTTTACATTGAAAAATTATTATTAGACTTACAATTAAATTTTAAAAAAAATATTAATAATAAAATAAAATAATAATAATAATATAAAATAAATAATTAATTAAATAAAAATAATATTATTAAATAAATAATTAAATGAAAATAAAAAATAATTATTTAATTCACTTCATTAAAAAAACAATTTAATTTAATAATAATATAATTAAAATATAAATAAATAATATTATTGACTTAAACAAATAATTAAAGTAAATAAAAAATAAACCATTCATGATTTTTAGTTCATGAATAAATAATATTATTGACTTAAACAAATAACTAAAGTAAATAAAAAATAAAACATTCATGATTTTTAGTGACAGGCGATTTGAGCAAATTTTATTTTTATGGGATTTTAAGTATGAAAAAAATTTTATTCGACATTTTTAGGTTCTTTAATAAAGTTTGAGCCAATTTTATTCGAAAATACTCCTCAGTACGACCAAACCAATGCGATTTAAGCCAATTTTTATTTTTAGGCTTTTAATCGAGAAAAAATACTTAGACTTTTTTATCATGAATTAAAAAAAAATTTTAAATTTAAAATTTGAACATTTAAACAAATATTAAAAAATAAATTTAAACCCCCCCTGAAAAAAAAATTATTGGGGGTCTCATTTATTTTCCAAGCCAAATATCCACGGGGCATATTCCTCATATGTCACTACTAACGACGCTTCACAAAACTATGGCATCGACTCAAAACACTGATATACATGCCGCCACACCAATCACCAACAAAACTACCAATAACTCACAAAACAACTTCCAACCACTATCATCCTTTCTTTTCCCAAGTTCAAGCAATTCTAAATATATGCCCATTAAATATAACAACAAAGAAGCACTTTATCAACCAGATGCATACACTTTTACTACAAAAAGAAAATGCAATTGATAAAAAACACCTTGAAATCACCACTGCACTTCAAACCAAAATTCAATCACAACAACAAACCCACACTGAATCACAAAATAAACGTTGACACGATATTTCAACAAATGGCAGCACTCACAGATAAACTCATAAATAATCCACCACCTTCACAAAATTCTTATAACGTTGATATTAATGGTATTGCTCTTTCCGATACCCAAAATTCAACACCGACAATAGAAAACGACCCACCACCTCACTTTTACCAACCAGAACCCTCCCAATCACTTTACCCTGCCTCGCCAATCCTCCGAAATAATTATATTTTTTGAATTAATTATGACAACTTTGAAAATTGTCAATGTTTATATAGAGAATAAAATTTTCAAGATTTAGTTAATCACATTGTAGCAATACACACGTATAGGTGAGAGATTTTGACGCATGCAGTCACGATTGTGTAGGCATGTATTCTTTGTAAAAAACATGCAGTCACGATTGAGTATGCATGTGATCTTTGTAAATCATGTGATGATCATGCAATGTCTTTGTAAATCACGCGCTTATCATGTACTGGCTTTGTTAACATTAATTAAATATTAAAAATACAACACATAATAATAATAAAAATAATAAAATATTAAAACAACATTAATACATTTATTAAACATTTAAGCTAAACACTAATTCTCTTGGATAATAACCAAGCTAAAAAGTGTTGACCACATGTTAAGGTCCATGGATTTTGAAACAGTTTTATTATACACAATAGGTTTATATGTAATTTTATTAAGTAGAAAAACCACTAAAAATTCATGCTCTAGTATTTGTTTTCCAATTCGATAGACCTGAACAGAACTACATCAATAATATTAATAATACATGAAAGACTTACTCCATGACAAATTATCATAAATTATCTATACATTTATATCAGCAATGTTCTGTTTGCTGTTATTTGAACCTCATTTTCAAATATTCCATATATTACAACATGTACCGGTTCAGTTGTAGCTTTAGCAAACTACATATCTAATCGTAAATTTCCATTTTGAGGTAATTGACTCTGATTTAAATCGAAATCGGGGCCAAAAAAATGTAAGGAGTGGATATTTGCTTTTAAAATCATCAAGAGTTATACTACAATCAAGGTTTTTATCCAAATATCCCATATTTCTCACTATACTCTGCATATATGTAGCACAATAATTATTATTATCGAAATCCTGAGTACATATTTCTCTATAACCATTATTTTTCGATAAAGTTAACGATGTTACACCAACATCTTTGAAAATTGAGCTCGATTCTGTGTATGATCCATTATATTGAGATTCACTTTGAAATGTTACCAATATAAAGTTGGGCATTCTTCTATTTCCAAATATTTGTTCCTTATAGAAAGAAGCTGCACCTTTAACAATAGCAAATTGAACAATTTAGTTTGTTTTCAATGGATATATTGCATGTTTAGAATTAAGCCCCAGTTGATGACCGGCTAATACAGAGGGATCAACACGAACTCTTCTCACCAATAGTTTTGCATCAACTAATTGAGGAATTGGTGCAGTAGTTGCACTTGTTAGTGATAATTCCGGCTAAGATTTTTTCAATCTAATGTGTTCTTTAACGTATCACATGCTAGTAGATGGTTATGTCACCAATGGACCAGTACCCCCACCCCAGGTGTAAAAATTGTTTCTAAGTCTAAAAGTACAATTTCTGAGACAATGACTCTTTCAAGGTCATTTAAACAAAGACCATGACTCATCAAAAAAAATTCAATGTCATCATTTTTCAAAAATTTTTAAATATAATTTACTACTTAATGTTATAAGTAGTGTTTTAATTATTATTATTTTTTATTAATAATTTTATTATTATTATTATTAATATTATTACAAGTTAATATTATTTTCACTATAATTATTATAATTATTTTTATTAAAATTTGACTATGAATCAAATTTATTTAAGTTATTCATGAATTTTAGGGACAGCATTTTTAAAAATCGAAATCACTTGAAAAATGCTGTGCCGAAAATTCGTAAATATCTTAAATAAATCTGATTTTGTAGAAAATAGTGTCACTTATAAAAAATCAGAGGTGAAACACAAAAAAGTCCTTATAATATTTTTATTATTATTATTTTTATTATTATTACAAATTATTATTGCTATATAATAAAAACAAAGTCATTATCAAAAAACTTTTATTCCATAGAAAAAATGCAACTATAGTAATATATATATATCGAAGAGCTTTAGTCAAAGCCCATTATACATACTTCTGATATCGGGTAGCGCAACAATGTCATTCATCACCACATGGATATTTGGGTTCCATATCCTTTAACATTTTGTTCTATTTGACGTCCCATAGGAACTCATCGATTACGGAAAATATCCATGTATGATTAAAGACCAAGTCTGGAATCATTGATGCTGGCTTGTCCTTCAATATTTCATGTATAGTTCTTTTATAACTTTAAAATAATCATCTACAAAACAAGTATAATAATAATAATAATAATAATATTAATAATAATAATAATAATAATAATTAATTACCACCGTGTTCAATTTCGTTCATAACTTGAATTGCACTCTATAAAATATCATCCATTATAATGATAAAAAAGGAAATATCAATTAGTTTTATACTTATTTTAACCAATGAAAAGTTAAACACACAAACTTTTACCTATAAACAATAAATATTAATTTATATAGATTTGAAAATGATTAAAGAAATTCTAATAATATCAGTTGTTAGTTATGTTAAAATGGCTAAATCAATTGTTGTAACCGTTCAAGGTAAAAATTTAACAAGATGTGTATAATGAAAGAAGTCCAACAACCGCTAAAGAAATCTTAATATTTTCATTTTAAACTATCTTTTCTTAAACAGACATTGCAACATAAATGCAAAATCCATGCACTATTCTGATTGGACAAAAATAGTATAAATGAGCCTAACCTTCAAACATTTTTATAAAATGCTAGAAACTAAATTTTTTATAACTATGTTAAATGAGCTGGTTGCTAAATAATGGAGAGTATGATGATATCATTAAAAATATAAAATTCATGGTCAACCGTACCGAGATAATCGTAGAAGATATTTTATTTAATCCCATTTTCAATTTGCCAATATTGAAGAGAAAGAAAAATTCATTACAATCTATATTTAATTATATATTTGATGAAAATAATAAATGGATGGGAATAATAGTAAGATTAATGTATATGAAATATATGATTTAAAAATCCGGCTCCGACTATAAAAATTATTTCCAATGGTCCATTGAGGTATAATACTTTATATTATTATTATTTTTTATCATTAATTAGGTAATAGAAACAAAAATTGATCCGTGGGTAGAAACAAACGGTGGATAAGTATCAAACAAAAGCTATATTTATACAAATTAATAATGGAATGATGCGGTATATCAAATCGTCGACCCAAGTGGTAGCAGTAAAACTATGTTTGTGTGTAAATTACTGAAATCTAATTTATTTCAAACAAAATTCAACAAGATTTATTGGAATAGAACATGGATTAACTCAAGATAATTTCTGTAAGTTGAAAAACATGAAAATAGTAAAGGGTTTCGATAAAAACTGGTCAAGTCGATTAAGGAAATGTGATGTCATCATTATCGATGATTTGTATTAGGAAGCTAATAAAGAAAAGGATTTTAATAATTTATTCACCGAAATCAGTCGACATGTTGGTGTTACTGTGATCTTTATTAATCAAAATCTATTTCACCAGGGTGGGGCACATCGAACAAGGAATTTAAATGTTCAATATTTAGTTATTTTCAAGAATCCTAGAGATGCAACAGTTATTGATTTTCTTGCTCGATAAGCATATCATAATAATCGTAATTTTCTAATCAGTGCATTTTAAGATGCTACTAATCACCACATGGATTTATATTTCTAGATTTCACACAACAATGCAATGATGATTTACGTGTAAAAACAGATATTTTCAATAAAAAAGGTGCCATGGTTTATAAACAAAGTTGTAAAAATTAACATGTAAAAATGTTTATGAAATCCAGGCTTAAAAATGTCAAACACTTTGGCAAAGTATTAAAAAGAAAATAAAGACCTAAAAAGTTTCACCAAAAACCAGATATACACCATCTAAAATACTATTAACCTAAAATTTCCCTGCTATGAATCTAATTTCAAAAATCCTAATCCTATTAAAAGAAATACGAAAAAGAGTAAATATTTAAAATTGTAAAAAATCATAGGAGTCTCCCGTATTTTAATGCATTGTTAAAGTCTTCGAGTATGAAAAGAATGTCTATTTTGCAATCATTTCCAAATTTTGTTGTCGATGATTTACTCAAAATTCTACTAAAAGTAATCAGAAGTAAAAATTAAAATCAGTAAATCTAAAAATCTAGTGTTGAATAAACATCGAAAACTTTTGTTGTCGCTAGTGAATAATAAAAATCGTAAGAAAATGAGAAAAATCATATATTAAGTGGTTTAGAATAAACGATGGGTCAATCATTACCTAATGTCAAATTAAAATTTAAATCATCTTGTTGTAATGGAGAAGATTGGACGAGCCCAGAATACGAAGCAGGTTTCGGTATAGTGGCATAGTTAAAGAAAAGAGTCCCAAATTCGAAAAAGGAAACGCAAAAGTGGTTGTCAGATCAGCTTGCGTACAGTTTAAACAAACCAATGCGGAAAAGATTTCCAACTTATAAAACATTCGGTATTAATGATTTATGGCAAATGGGTTTGATGTAAATGATACCCTATTCGAAGATTAACAATGGTTATAAATATATTTTAATATGTATTGTTGTTTTCAGTCGTTTTACCCGCGGTGTATCAACAAAGACAAAATCTTTTCAGGGGAAATATCTAAAGCAATTAATATTTTATTTAAAAAAGGGCATTCGGACAACTTGCAAACCGATTTAGGTATTATTATTATTATTATTATAGGCAAGGAGTTTTACAATAGTATAGTTAAACAAATCATGGATCGTCTCAATATAAATCATTACTCTGTACATTTTCAATACAAAGCTGCTAATGGTTGAAAGATTTAATCAGACATTGAAGGATCGATTGAAGAAATATTTCGTGCAACAAGGAATAAATATGGATAAATGTATTGCCGAAAATACTTGTTAGTTATAATAACTAATCACGTCGAGGTCTGAATGGTTTGAGACCTGTAGATATCAGCTCACAAACACCAGTGAGTTCTAAAAAAGTTGTAAAAATTGCAAAAACAAAATATAAAGTTGGTGATCACTTTAGAATTAGTAAAATATCTGCTTCACCTTTCATCGAAAATTTCGATAGTAATTAGAGTGATGAAGTATTTCGAATCACAAAAATTAATACTAAACAGAGTCCTGTAATGTATGTTATTAAAGACAGTGACAACAATATAATCCAGGGGAAATTCTATGAACAGGAATTAAAAGTTATTTAGAAACCTACAGTGTTCAGAATTCAGAAAATATTGAAAGGTGGGTAAGGATAAACAATACTATGTCAAATGGCATGGATATCAAAAACCCTCATGGATATCATCAAAAGACCTAGTAAAATGAGTTTCTATACTATTTTACCGAGCAGTAGTTGCCCACTAATCCATCTGGGAAATCAAGCAAGTAAATTTATGGTTGATCTTCAAAATCCCATTTATTTACATGGAAATTGGGAAGTTGCTTTGCAAGACTTTACATTTGTGTACAATACATTTCCATTTTATAGTCAATGTAAAATCAATCACAAGAAGGGTGTTCCCAAAACATGTATTTTCTCAATCAATAATATTGAACGATATTGTCATATTCCGAATCAAATTTTAGATGAAAATTGTGGCATGTTTTTCAAAGATGGATTAATTTTTTGTTGTTATTTTAGTCCATTTACAATAAAATTTAAAAATATTAGTGATGCCAAGCAAATGGGTAGTGAAAAGTTTAACATTGTTGTTCCTGATACTGAATACCTATTACGTTTCAAAACTTTTATTGATATCGGCCCTGTGAGTGAACACATCAAAATATCTGTATCATATATTAATGAGGTTGAAGATAAATTTACATTTACTAATGATTTATATATTAAAACGCTCGAAGGGTTACATAAATATATTTTATTCAATTGTTTATATATATTTAAAACTATTGAAATTGTTAAAGACGGATTATGCGAATTCAATCTGAATAATAACATTTTTGAAGTTACATTTGATAAAAATTTGGCTAATATATTTGGATTAGATAAGCAAACATATCGTGCAAATGTTTTTGGTGTACACAAACCAAAAATAATAAAACTTCATCGACAAATGTTCATATATACTAACATCATCGATCCTATAATTGTTGGTGATACTTTGGTTTCTCTATTGAAATCTGTTTGGATTGATAAACATGACCAGAATGAAGTTGTCAATATAAATATCGATAATCCCAGAAATGAATATTCGTGATGATAGCGGTAAATTTATTGAATTTAGTAAAGATACAAAAACTCATTTGACATTAAATTTTCGTAAATTAGATGGCCAATAATCATATTATTAGTATGTATAGTGGTAGCCAAAGTGGTGGCGAATTACCATATTTTATTGGTAAACAGTACGGATCAGGATGGTTAAGAACTCTTGGTAGATTTGCACTTCCTATTCTTAAACGCATTGGTAGTTTTGGTATGAAAACTGCTAAATATGTGATGATGAATGAGCAAAAAATATTACCACCTCTGAAATCAAATGCATTATCTGAGTTAGGGAAAGTTCTACCGGGTGTTGTGGGTATGTTTCAAAAACGACCAGCACCGACATCGACACCTGCATCAGCTCAAAAATGTAAAAAAAACATCATAAACATATAAACAAACAAATGAAAGGACATGTAACTATATTTCAAAAATGATTTGCAGTAAATCTGAAATGTGTTTATTTGATAAACCATCTTCCCAGGCAGTAATTGAAATTGGGGCTTTTGAAGAAGTATTTCCGATGAATTCTATTATTGATAGTAGAAAGGATATTGAATTTTATATTAACGGTTCCCAAACTGAATATATAGATTTGAACGATACATTGTTAACTGTTCAGATCAAAGTTGTAGATAAAGATAGAAAACTGTTGGGTGAACCTTGTGACGCAGTTCTCTGATTTAATAATATCAAGATTGAAGGTGGTAACAGTACATATATTCACAAACCTCTAATAGAAACTATTATAAATTACAATAGCGACACTAAAATACATGTTTAACTCCTATGGGTTATGGTAGTGATGACGATAGAAAAAGTTGATTAAGGGTTCGAAATTATTTACCATGTGCTCATCAATGAAACTCGATTTTATGGATTAACCGAAATGTTTACACTCAGGTGTTAATGTACACATTAGATTGAAAAGATCTTAGCCGGAATTATCACTAACAAGTGCAACTACTGCACCAATTCCTCAATTAGTTGATGCAAAACTATTGGTGAGAAGAGTTCGTGTTGATCCCTCTGTATTAGCCGGTCATCAACTGGGGCTTAATTCTAAACATGCAATATATCCATTGAAAACAAACTAAATTGTTCAATTTGCTATTGTTAAAGGTGCAGCTTCTTTCTATAAGGAACAAATATTTGGAAATAGAAGAATGCCCAACTTTATATTGGTAACATTTCAAAGTGAATCTCAATATAATGGATCATACACAGAATCGAGCTCAATTTTCAAAGATGTTGGTGTAACATCGTTAACTTTATCGAAAAATAATGGTTATAGAGAAATATGTACTCAGGATTTCGATAATAATAATTATTGTGCTACATATATGCAGAGTATAGTGAGAAATATGGGATATTTGGATAAAAACCTTGATTGTAGTATAACTCTTGATGATTTTAAAAGAAAATATCCACTCCTTACATTTTTTGGCCCCGATTTCGATTTAACGTACTGTAAAACTAAAGCTTGCCCCTTTAAAATTAGACTTAATTTTGGTTCAGAATCTGGAAAATACTTCGTAAAGAAATGCGATCCCGATCATTCATGTGAGGCACAAAGTTTTAATAAATGGAATGTGTCAGATGTTGTTCTTATGAATTCGAATATTACTGAAATGACACTAAAATTTTTGATAAAACTTGTTCAGTCAAAACATGGAATTAAAATATCTTATACAACTGCTACTAAAGCACTTTAAAATAGGAGGAGTAAATGATTAGAAATTTTGGAAAATAGCTATAAGCTTTTACATGTTTAGTTGATCAAGTAGTGATATGTTTCTTATACAGGGTGAATACACTGTGAATTTAGGGAATAAAACCTGTAGTTGTAAACAACTTTCAGATGTAGAAGTTCTTTGCATCCTTTTTACCCCGGGCAATTAATGAAGTAAATGCCAAATTAACCAACTATGTATCGAACTATTTCACTATATAAGCAAATAAAGATTGTTATAATACAAGAATAAACCCTCTTTTGTCAAATAAAACATGGTAAAATCGACAATAATTGGACCTACTGAAAGAATATCAAAAGGAAGGCCTAGAACAAAACGAATAAAAAATAGATTTTAATAAATTTATTGACTAAATTTTATCAATTTGACATTGTTTTTTTATTTATTGAATTATATGGTACATTGATAAAATGAACATATTTTTATTTGGGTATAAGGTGAATAAAATTTTTTATTTGGGTAGGTGTAAAAGTAATTTTAAAATGGGTATTTAGTGAATATTCCCTAAATTAAATTACTTTTAACTATTATATAATATACAATATATAAATACATAAACATAATTTATTACAAATTGCGTTTTAAAAAGTAAAATGTGGTTTTTAAATGTAATTTAAACGTTTTTACATATTAAATTCTACCCTGATGTCCTTGACTTGCTGTATGTGAATGAATTTAATATTATTTTTTCAAAATTTAAAACGCATTACAATTTATTTAATTTTCTACATTTACAAGATTTGTCTGTATTTATAAATGATAGATTCAAAACAAATTCTAATATTTTTCGTAATATTTAAACTTTTATTGCAAAAAATGTATAAAATTAAAACAATTGAAAATAACTTAAATGTTTATTTATTAAACGATATTGAAGAAAAAGAAATTTTAGGATGAATATCGCGTATTCAAAAAATAATGTTTAGTAGGGAAATTTTTTGAAACTTTTAGTGCGATTTTTGTAACTTATTATTAATCTTAATAACATCATGTTAAAAGACAGGAATTTTAAGCTGACAATCTTTGTGAATTATTTTTCACTGTCTATTAATTTGGTAGAAGCCTAATAATTGACTCGAAATGAAAATGAATAAAATTTTGGTTTAAAGGTTTTTATTTTAATATTTATACAATATTTCGTTGACGCAACTTTTTAGTGAATAATGCAAGATTTTATATTGAAATGCAAGTTTTTTACAACATTTAAGTGATCAATTAAATATTTTCTGCTAAAAAATGTGATTAACCACATTTCATTTATAATGAAGTAATATCTGCATTTAAAGAATACAACATAAAACGCAACCACGTCACAATACACGGGGTTTAATAATAAAAACTTCAAGGGGAATTAAGGAAAGAAAAAACCGGAAGAACTAATCAAGCCCATAAGTCATCAAAATTTTATGTATATTTTATAAAATCATAAATTTAACTGCCTTTCGAGCAAGTCTTTGAGTTTCTCAAATTTTAGCCGAACGAGGATTCACTGAGGTTGTTTTCGTTAAGCAAATCAGTTATATTATATTTCTTATATAATATTTCTAATCAAGTATTAAAATATATATTATTTTTATAAATAGCTGAAATAAGTGATGATGACCCATCAGTGATTTTCTATCATATTTTAATGATGGTAAGAATATAAATTTTGTTATTAATAAAAAAAATTGACATCTTTTTTATAAATACTTATTATTTAAAATCGTAATATTTTCATAAAGTTTCATTTTCTGTTGATGAACAGATCGAGGAATTTTAGTATTGGGGGGTCTCCATATCTGCTCTCAATCGTCATTTATGAAGGGAATAACTGTAATTAATAAATTAAATACATCAAATATTTTGAAATCGAAAGAGTTGTGATTTGTATGTAGAAAACCAAACTAATTATAAATTAAATAAAAATGTATCGATCTAACTTATCATTGTCACAGACTAAAGTAACTATTAACAATCCTAAGATTAAAAATTTATACTAAAATTAGCGGTATACTTAAAGAAATATATAAATGATCCAATATAAAATAAAAACTGCCAGATGGGTTGAAAAGTTTTTATCAAGTTTATAAGTAAGCGGTGAACTCGATATTAAGTGCAAAAATGTTTTTTGAAAAATAAATCAGATTTATTTGTTACAATCGACTGAAATTGTAGATATATTTGTGTAAAGAATTGGTGGAAATAAGAGTATAATATTTTGGATTTTGTTCATTTAAATAATAACATAACCAATGGAGTATTATGAAAGATACTTCCAATGGTCTTTACAGGTATAATGTTGATATATATTTATTTTATTAATTTTATTTATATCATTCAAAATGAAATTTTATTATGGGTAGCTGAAAACGGCTCGTGGGATGTTATCAATAAACTATCTGAAAAGAAACTTTTCGACCAAACGCAAATTGATTTTTAATTATTTTTGGACTTGGTTATGAGACCGCCAAAGATAATCTCTGATTCAGAATTTCTAAGGCCCGGTCTCATATCGGATTCAGCGGGCTGCCGTTAGAAGGCTTTGGCCAGTCTTATTATTTAGGTCCCTTAAGTGCTCTCTCTTCGAACTGGTTATTTAGTTAATCCTATACCTTATAATCAACTACTTCAATGAAAGAAAAACAGATCAAACATTTATTTGAATAATATTACACATTTTTTTAATAATAAGACATAATGTGTTAATTTATTTATCAGTGCCTTCGGTACGCCGTCGTAGTCTTTCGGCTCTACCTGGCCTTGCATCAGGTTGTGATCGTTTATTGGAGTTGTTAGGCTGGTCTCCGTAGGTTAACTGTGCCGGAGCGAATACCAATGGATATGTTACCGCGCTTCCTTCTTGGCAAGCTGATAAAGCAACTTCCAAACCCCGAATTTGGTTGCGTTGGGCCTGATTGAGTAATTTTTCATCTCTCTACCACTGTTGGGCCGTAGTGAGACGTTGGTAGATCTTCATCGTTCTCGCAGGTTGGACCCAGGTAGCTTTGATTTGCTGGATCTCTCGACATAATTGTAGGAGTTGGCGATGCAGGTCTGTGTTTTCCCGTCGCATGTCTCTCAGTTCATGAGTGAAGTTTCTCGCAGATCCCATTTCTAAACCGAAAAACATCTGGTTAATTACACCGATAAAGTAGTATCATTATTATATGTAGTCATAAGGGTTGATTAAACTCATTCGCTCATGACTTAGATATTTGAGATAAAATGTCTTAGGTTCATCAAATTTTCTATAACGTGTTGTAATGCTATTTGTTTCTTTCTACTAATCGCCTATAACTGAAAATCCATCTATAGACCTCTCCGAATTGCAACAGTGTACTTCACCTTATTACTTACGAATTATATGGTGAAATCGTATTTCTCATTTAGAAGTATTGTCACACATCATCATCATTATAATTATACCTTATCAAAATAAACGAAAATAAACACTTAAAAAATTTTATTGTACATTCAGAAATTACAACCCAGGCCTTGCTTCTGGGCTCATCGTCGACCCTCGGGTAGATTGTTTCGGTGAAGAAGGTCCATATGTTTCCATTGTGGATGTCGGCGGGCATATGCGTGATCTCTTAACTGCCGTTGTCCAAGTCGGTTCCGAAGTGCTGGCTGTATTATTCGATCTGGTAAGATCAGCTTGGTCGGGGCGTTCATTCTCGTCAGTCTGGGATCGTCCAATTCATATGAAAACCGTACTCCGGAGCGAAGCCATCTGTACTCGGAAATAGACCACTGGTGATGTCAGCATTCATGCGGGCTAAGTGCCGCCGAGCCATATTTGCCTTCCAATGGTACTTCTTCTCGAGATTTTCTAGTCTTAGTAGGCTGAACTCGGCTCGTTGGGAGCTTCTCGTGTCGGGTTCTTTCCCGGTTCCCGGTCGATAGCTACACTGGGTAGCTCCATTTCATCATCTTGATCGTCCGGTCGTCGCGGACAACTGGTTTCTCCGTACGTGGCCAGCGAGTAGCCATGATCCCACAAGGCTTGACGATATTTTGCAGCTGCGTGAGCAGGTACTTGCAGGGTGACACGCGAATCGTCCATCCATCTCTGCGGTCTAAATAGTCGTATTAATTAAAATCATGGTTTGAATGTTGTATTATTGTTAGTAAAACAAAATCCAACGAAATCGCTAATGCATTTATTATCGTCGTCAGTCATAATGCATGTGAGTAAATACAAATAATAATAAAGTCAATAATATTTATATTTGAACAACGGGAGTTATCTACTTCGTTTGCGTTAGGCGCAATTGCCTTATAGCCTTCCGTCACTAGGAGATTGGTGGTACGGGAATCGATCTCCGAGCAGCCCTTTTCCTTCACGCGGTTGGTGTTGTTTAGATACTTTGACATTATTGAATATTTCCGAATTTGTGACGCTATATATATATGGTTGTGGCGTTGACTCAGCGCCTATTTGCTGGTTTATTTCCCCATTAAATATAGTTAATTTACTCCCTAAGATATTAATATAATTTATTTTGCTGATTTTATTTTTTTATTTATTATTATTATTGCATTTTTCCTTATTATTGGCTATTGATGGCCTGTTATTTCACTTGAATTGCCGGTGCACTTCACCATTTATTGAATTTTTGTCGGATTAGTTACTGTTACAGTTGGCCGATTTTTTATTGTCACCCTATTTATTTCATTTTATTTTTAGGTTTGATTTTCCTATTGGTCATTATTTTTCTTAGGGAAGTTTACGTGGAATTATGTAATCTATGCATGTTCTACCAACGGCGCGTGACACCAGTTGGTAGTTAAGTTCACCGGTTATTCTTCATGGATTATTTTATTGTGATTCTTTGGACTAGATTTTATCTGATTCCAAAAATTTTGGAATTATTCATTTTTGGAATTTGTTATTTTTTCTTCGAATTATATCTGCGTAATGTATTCTACTCTCCTTGGATCATTTTCCATTGGTTTATTCGGGTTAGACACTGAGTTACCATTTTCCTCTCAGTTGCTTTATGAACGATGAATTCCTCATCATTTCTACTCTTCTAGTTGGCAATCTATTTCCCCTCGCCGTGATATTTGTCGTCTTCTGAACCTAATACCAATGCGTCTGCTAATCTTGGCTCACATTATTTCGTTGAACTATGGGCTTGTTACGTCATCTGTTGGCGGAGTTACTGCTACATCAATTCCCTACTGAATTTGTTGTTGGCTGTGGTTGTTCAGCGGTTCAATGCAAATTATCAATGGGTGATCAATCAAAGAGGTTTTGTTGTATAATGCCATCGACAGAGGCGGATTTTGGTGTAATAAATAGAGTACTTTAAAGAATTTTCGTTTGTTTATCTCTCTTGGTGATTTTTTAGGTCGAATTTTCGGGAAAGAGGTGAAGGGAGTTAGCCAAAAGACTAGTTCCCGATCTTCCCACTGCCTCTATAGACAAAAGTGATTTGACTTTCGAGCCCGTCGTTACGCACGACTGGACTCTCACGGGCACAAGCTATAGACGGAGAAACTGCACTTACACAGCTTGATAGATATGTCGTATTTTTTTCGTAAATTTTCGACGAATATAACTCTTTCATTTAAACGTATATTTTGAACCATTACATAATCATAACATTCCTCTTCCAGCATTCGCTAATATACGCAACAATTATTCCTTATACATACGCCCAAGTAGTGCTTATATAGAAGAGTGCCTGAATCTTATTATGGAGAAATTATTATCGATAGTTGATCCTATGATGGTTGATTCGACTGAATAGTGGTTCTCAGATTTTTCTGAAGAAAAAGTGACTTACCTCACTAAGCGCATTAAAATTATGTGAAAATGAATTGGTATATATACCTGTTCTGTGACCCTAACCTTGCGTGTTCTTTTTGATGCATTTAAACAAAATTTTACCTTGATTTTAATTGTAATATCTAATTCTTATTTTATCAATTTTCTATATTAAATAAATAATTTATTTTATTTAATTTTTTAATAGAATATTTCTTATTGAAAAGGTTCCATTTTATTCTTTCGCTGCTAATTTTTATGAATTATCCATTTTTCGGTCAAATTTTATGTTATCTTGTTATTTTTATGTTAATTTCGTGCTGATCTTGGTGCGCATTTGTTATTATTTTGATTTATTTTTATGTTTTTGATTTTATATTTAATTGCATTTTTTCTCATATTTTAAGGTTGTTTATTTGGTGTTTATGGGTCTGATTTTAAATTTGCATGTTATATTTGCGTGCTACTTCCAATTCATTTAAACAAAATCGAGTGCTGGCACAACAAATATAATTTATAATATTTTGCAGAATTCTTAATGAAATTAGATAATTATTTTTATTTTATTTTTATTTATGTTAATAAAATTTTATTATTTATCTAATGCTAATTATATTTTAATGTTTATAAATTTATTTGTGGCAATTATGAATTAAAATTGACAATTAATTTAGAATTTAACAACAATTAAAGCTGATACAGGCGCTATCGGCCTTTATAATACGGTATCCGAAGAATTACAGTTACATGTAAGTTACTTTAAAATACCAAATTAGAAAAATCTGAATATTTTTCATCATTATTAAATTTTTTTAATTAAATTCTTTCTCTGTTATTTGCACCTATTCGCGCTTATCACTATGATTTTGTGCTTGCTATGAAACTAAATATCACCTAAATAATTGGAAAAGTACAAATATTAATGAAATGTATTTTGTTTGGCCATCAATTTGCCTTAAATACATATAAAAATCACTATTAAAATGCATTTTTTTAGATAAAATTTCTAAATTGCTCACTGTAAAATAATTTTTGTTTTAATATTTGATATTAAAAGAAATGTAGATATTTGAATAAATCATTATTAGGTTTGTTAAACATTTGTTATTCTGTAATCAAATATTTCAAACTTTCAAAACATGCAGAAACAACGGGATTTCTACACTCAATTCCATCATTTCTTAACTTTTATTCATTCAATTAAAAGAAAACGCCATTCAAACACTCGTCATACGATATATTTTGACAGTTTAACTGTAATCTTTAGGAACAATAACCAACTAAAATATTTTGGATTTATTTATATAATTTAAACAAATTATTTTTTTAATTAAATACTTGAATAAATGACATATTTTATAAATTAAATTTTTATAAATTTTAATTTGACACAATACAAATAATATTAAAATTAAAATTTTTTTTAAATACTACAGAAACATTAATTTATCACAAAAATATTCAAAACATTTGTAGTAATAGCCTTTGCACATTAAGCTTTGGATCCAATGACCTTATCAACAATGCCTTACACACAACACATTCCTAATAATTATTAAAATTAGACATTCTTTTTTTACTTTTATAGTCTCTATTGTTGGATTGTGTTCTGATCTCGTTTATCCATTTACATGTAATGGGTGTAATGCCACATACGTTGGATAGACTTCCCGTCATCTCTGTACTCAAGTTCTAGAGCATTGTCGATTGAAGGGTTTGTCTAATATTAGTAAGGACAATGGAAGCTGTAAAAGTAAAATAGTTATTTATAACTTGAACTCAATTTACCACCTAAAGCGCATCCAACACTACACTTTATGGGCTTGATAATGGATAAGAAATCTCTGACCTGAAAATCACCATTAATAAGGTGGTCTTCTTAATCTCCGAAACCTGAAAGGAATGGAATATTGACGTAGTCCGCTTTTCCTAAAATGTTGGAAATAGAAGAAACAAATAAAGTTGGCAGCAACATCTTTGAGTTACTGCAAGAGATGGCCAGCGCTCTGGACAATCTGGTTGGATTGTTCAAAATAGTCAACTAAGCTGTTGGTCACCACCTAGCTGCTGGTGTAAGTTTGACACTGTAAGAGTTTTTTTCTACGTCTTGCAGTATTGTAAAACGTCATTATTTTGTGCATATACAAGCAGATATCCTTAGCGAATCTGAGCTGAGTGACGAAAGCATCATGGTAGAAGTCTCAAGAACTAAAAATTACACTCTTCAATTCTATCGCTTTTTCACATATCTTCATTTGTCAGGCATCAGTGCATTGGAAATTACAACAATTCTTTGATGAAAAGAATTTTCCTACTTCTCACACTTCTTTTTGCAAGAGAGCATGATGGAAAGGAAAATAGTTGTACAGACACGCATGAGTGATTACTTTTTATGAACACCTTTAATGCGTGTGAATTTTTAAATACTTGATTAAAGTCTTGTCTGAACACATTGTTAATATTAAGCAACAAATGAGTAGGTGACCAATAAGTTTTCACTGATTAATTAAAATTTGTGTCCGATTCTAACAGAAATGAGGGACTAGGAAACCACCAAAAGTTATACAGCACATCCATTATTCTTTCTTGATTTCTCTATCATGACTTGCGTGAAAAAATGGGGCCTTCGTATCTCATTACAACACAAATTTCAGCCCTACCTATATAAATAAATTAAATTTTTCATTCCCATGTATTACGGAAAACCAGCGACGCATAGAGAGCCGAGCTGTAAAGGAAGTCCGGGAGATTATTAAAATTATTGAACTAATATTGTGATAAGGTATAAAAGACTGGTTTTTGAAGCAATTAGATCCAAATTCCGGGATAATTGCTGAGCAGTAATAAAAGTATTTTTAGATAAATTATATAAAAGTAAAATGACAGAGAAGCTGAACGCCATTATGATCGAAGATTAGAAATCGAAACAAAGTTTTATTGACAAGACGACATTGGTTATTGATTGATAAGAACAACTCGCGTGTTAAATTATTACTTTTGATGTCTAGAAAAGGTGATTTCTCATAGGGTTACCTGCATTACGGACAAAGATTTCTGAGTTGAGAATCAATAAACGTATTCTGCGTTTGGTTTTGACTTATTGAACAATTGAGAAAGGCCACGAGGAGTCAGAAAGTAACCGACTTGCTAAATAATAACCCAACCATATTGCCAGATAGGATAAACTATTTCAAGTCAAATTATTAAAGTTATTTATCACTAATATCGACTTTTGTCTAGTTAAAGCAAGCAAAGCAACTTGATAAAAACAGTGATTAAGCGGTAGTGATTTACAAGTTTTATATAAGACATGCTATTTCCCCCCGAACGGTTGTAATACGTACTTAATGGCCCAATGGTGCAATAATTATTCATTTTAAGCCGTTGTAACTTGTAATCAATCGTGCTGATAAATAAAATTTTATATTATCTGGCATTCGTTATTGTTGTCAAACAAAGCATGATTTGGAGTCAGTAATAATTGTTAATTTCACATTTCACCGGCAAACTCAACAATTATAAATACGTTATGAGATCTCATACGCACTTTGAAATATTGCGATTGCAATTGTTCAAAAAATTGAAAAAAAAATTTTTACGTTAACTTGCTGATAAATTCTTGTTATCATTTACCAGAATCTTTGAATAAAAATTTTATTTAATATTTTTATGTTGTCTTTAAACTCTGATAAGTTATAAATTGAGCATCTGAAATTTTTTTTGTAAAAATAAATTATTTAAAACTATAACAAATCAACATATAATTAATAAAAGTAAACACCGTAAACGGAAACAATACATATTAATGAATTATTCATGAATGATTCATGCATACAATTGTCACTGTCTGAATCCCAATAACATCTAGTGGCCATTTTAATTCCTTGAGCACGATGCTCAGTAATTACTACCTGAATAGCAATTTTATATCGTTCCAGTTGTAATTTACTAACTAGAGTAGACATTAGCTCTTTACTCAGTTCTTTTGTTAAATCTAAATGGGATT
This sequence comes from Schmidtea mediterranea, assembly GCA_022537955.1. Classification (NCBI taxonomy): domain Eukaryota; kingdom Metazoa; phylum Platyhelminthes; order Tricladida; family Dugesiidae; genus Schmidtea; species Schmidtea mediterranea. The sequence goes on along the minus strand of CM039679.1, from coordinate 210,841,224 downwards.
AGAATAAATAAAGCCTAAACATAATACCTGATATTTCTTCAGCATTGTATGTTATATCTGATAACTTTTCTTTTAAAATTTCTTTAACAATAATATTTGCTTTTAATGGACGAAATTTTTGATTAAAAGAAGGTCTGATAACATATGTATTGGTAACATCTTTTTTTGGAACATCTGTCTTTTTAATAGCACTAGTCATTAATTTAATAAACTGATATATAATATAAATATATTAATATAAGAAAATAATTTGAAACATACAGCAGTAACTAATGTGAATGCATAGTAACATTGCGTTTAAACAATCAAGAAAATGCGATGATAATTAAATTAAAATATCATTTCTAAATTAAAGTTGAAGTTGAAAATTTTTAAACTTTGATTATCATTAAAATAATATAATTAAATTTATCAAAATAATTTAATAATAAATTATAGCACTCAATTTAAAATAATCGAATTTTTAAATACATTAAATTTAATAATAATTTAAATTTGTTTTAAATCATCAAGGACATTTTTATTCAGATGATCCTTTTCACCTTTCAAAAATTGGCGATAAGCTAGATACAAGGCCACCTTCCGATTCTCCCTTACAGGAAAAAATATTTCCTTGATTAAAGCTGTCGTCACGATATGTAATTACTCTCAACAAACTCAAAGAACTGAAAATTTGAATTCTTTTCCACCTGTTACATATTTTTTCACAATAAATTTTCATCTGACATTAGAACATGTCATATCGGATGCTCATGGCCAAATTCTCCTTCAACAATAACTTCTGATTTCTCTACCTTTTTTCATTTCTCGATAAACGAGAAACTCCAGAATTTTGTTTTAAGATTTCTAGATATTCACTACAAATTTCATAATATACATTCTTTCATATATTTAAAAAAATGTGTATTTTCAAAAATATTTGAATTTAACGAACATTTGGAATAAAGAAAATAACCATATTCTATTTTTAAAAATAATAAAGTCAATTCAAACATTATCAAAAAATAAAAATCATAAATACAAAAAATATTAAAATAATAAATTTAATTTAATTTCCTTGATTTATCCTTTTAAATATTTTTTAAATCAACTTTATTTAAAAAATTCTTTAGTATTTTGAAGTTACTTTTCAATAAACATATTGCGTCTAATGAAGAATTCAAAAGGTTATTTCTATTTTTAGTGGCGAATTCATTTGGAATTGAAAAATTATGTTCAATTTGCTTTGAAGTTGGCTTGGTTGTCATTAAAGCATCCAAGAGGAGTTTTAAATTTTCGGTTCTATTGCCAGATTTCTCCGTTCTTCATCACCATAGGCTTCACCAATACACATTGTAACAAAAAAAGACAGATCATTTAGACCCAGTGAAGATTACCATCAGCTTAATCAAGTGACCATCCATGACGCATTCCCAATGCCACTTTGACATACTTCACATCGACATAATAGACTAACTTCACGCAGGCGACGGATTCTGTTACATTCTGACAATAATTGATCGGGAAACACGCTGGTTCGAGGCCATTCGAGTCCCCGGCATCATCGCGCAGAAAGAAAATTAATTAAAATAATCTATTTAATAAATAATCTATTTAATAAAATAATTTTTTATTAAATGTGAAAGAAATAAAATTAAAATATATCTACAATTTTAAAAAAATATCTTATTAAAATTATTATCCAATATAATTTAAGATAAATAAAAATTGATTAAAATAAATCTACAATTTCAAAATATTTTGTTTTATTAAAATTATTTAAAATAAAATCCGATTTTTAATCTAATTTTAATTTTTTAAAAGGTATTTTTTAAGTAATTTTTTCATAATTTTCATAAAACGATTATATATTTTTAAATTAATTAATAAACTTAATCATTGCTTTTTATATGTTCATTTTAAATTCAATTACGGTCCTTCGACCAATAATCGTACATAATTTTTATTATTCTAATTTTACTTGTAGCAGTGTTGCAAATGTCTTAATTTATGCTGTTGATCAACTCCAAGCAGAACTTTAAGTTACTTTAAACTAATGTGGTTCTTTATTTACGGTTTAGGATGCAATTAAACAAGTCGGAAAACTTTCATTTCTAACCTAAAACTATTAAATTGTTCTGTTGTCATGACTTTAGTTAATTCTGTCCCGAAAACGCCAAATGATTATTACACCTTTGGTTGCCATTCTTGTTAATAAAATTGAAAATTGCAAAATAACGAACTACCAATTCTCTTTTGCGAGTTCTTGGCTACTTAAAGAATTAACATATTTCCTATTCTTTCCTTTTTTAGTGGGACTTTCATATTCACTGGTACTTCACAAGACAAATCTGAGTACAGATTTACTCTTGTAAAATAAAAAATAAATAAAACTTGTTACGTAAGCGGTGAGCAGCATTTCTTTATTTTGAGCTTTAAGTTTTGTTACTCACGAATGGAAACTTTATTGTTGAGAAATTATTTCATAATTTGCTTTCGCTTCTTAATTAATTACGTTTCACTCTTGGAAAATATTTTTTTATTCTAGTTTCTAGATTTACCATACCCGAACAAATTCGGCATAATTTTTCAAACAATTAATACATTCAACTTACTGTCTCACAATTTTTTCAATGTGGCTCAATCCATTCGTCAATCCGTGTTGGGATTGGAGCTCTTCAAAATTTTGTAGGACCATTGAGTGCATTTTCTCATTCAGATCCATTAACCACATTACTCTGATGTAGTTGTTTATTTCGACGTCTTTTAGGAACTAAGGTGACTTTTCAAAAAGTTACAAAGATTCATTTGTGTGATTGATCGATACTGTATCGAAAGGTTTTTCACTATTGTAAAATCCAGTTCCTCTTTAATCTGTATTCATATTCATTACTATTATTGTAGTTAAATTAAACGTTATAATTACTCTCAAAATTTCATTGCACATGTAAAACGTTGTTAACATTACTCTTATTCAAATTCCACAATTGGAAAATTAAAACAACAATCATTTTTGAAAGACAAACATTACCACCCGAGATTATATCGCACAAAAAACCAACAGAATTGATCAGTTTCACATTTTTAACCGGTGATAAGTCCAGTAATAGGCAAATCATAGTCCCGATTTTAAAAGCAATATATAAATGGTAACTAATTCAGGCTGCGACCTGAATCCTAAGTTCATTTGACATCCTACTCAATTATTTTGGGTTTTTGACTTCAGAGCGATGTTCATAGAAGACAAAATCAAAATGAAAAACAACCATCAAAAGTTCGTATAATATAACTGGTAAAGTTTTATCCCATTAAAACAAAATATAAAATACTTAGAAAGCACCTGCAGAGTTTTTAGACTGTTAATTAAATTTCTAGTATTATTTTTATATTTAAACTAATTAATTTTATTGAAATGATGTATTTTATTAGGTAGTCGGAGATAAAATAATAGATACTTATCAAACATTTCCAGTTTGTATTATCATATTTATATTATAATATTTACTGTTTATATAGATCAATTCTTCTCATTTCCTTCACGGCTCCGTTCAAATAAATAATTCATTATTATATAAATCAAATGAAATCACTGAAGTAAAACTTATTTTTTAATAATGCTATTGATAAAATTGCGAGAAATAATTTTTATATAAAGTATTATTTTGCATTAATATTAAGTATCCCATCTTGTGAAAATTGGCAAGAGTTACAGTAAATATTTTATCAATATTCATAACAATTATTAATTTTATTTTATAAAAATTGTTTACATAAATTAATTATATCAAGGTAAGTTAAGCATGGTATAGAAATTTGAAATATATATATATATATATATATATATATATGACATGTAGATGATAGACGTGAAGATATGGGGGTATAGCCTGTGGGTTATATACGGGAAAATACGGTACATTCAACTTACTGACTCACAATTTTTTCAATGTGGCTCAATCTATTCGTCAATCCGTGTTGGGATTGGAGCTCTTCAAAATTTTGTAGGACCATTGAGTGCATTTATTAATAAATTATAATTCATAAATTAAAACCCCTACTGCGCTCTCTAATAAAGGTTATTTTTCCCAATCTTCTTTTCGTAAATGAAGATAGTTTTCTTTTGTAAACTGTTCAAAAAAATTCAAAACTAACTTTTAAATACAAGAAAAATATCATACACATACCGTTTACAAACAGAAAGGTTTCAAAAATTGAAAAGTAGCAATTTTACTTTCTAAGCTAGCCAAAAATATTGATGCCATTATTAGTGCAAACGGAGGTTATTTATATTAATTTTATATCTTTAAGATTTAATTGGATAATAATTTTAATAAATTAAAATTAATTAAAAATGTGAGGTTATTTAAATTTAACTTTTTTCTTTACACTTTCATTAAATAATAATTTAAATAAATTAAATTCAGTTTAAATTGTGAGGTTATAGGAATTTATTTTATTTCTTTAAAATTTCATTGGATAATAATTTAATTTAATTAAATTAACTTTAAATTGTAAGGTCATTTAAATTTATTTTATTTTTTTAAAATTTCATTGGATAATAATTAATAATTTAATCAAATTAAATTAAGTTTAAATTGTGAGGTCATTTAAATTTATTTTATTTCTTTAAAATTTCATTGAATAATATTTTGAATAAAATTGTGAGGTAATTTATATTTAGTTTTGTTCTTTAAAATTTCAGTGGAAAGTAATTTGAATAAAATTAATATTAATAAAAATTGTGAGGATGTTTAAATTTAATTTTTTTCTTTACACTTTCATTGGAAATTAATTTAAATAAATTAAATTCAGTTAAAATTGTGAGGTTATTTAAATTTATTTTATTTCTTTATAATTTCATTGGAATAAAATTAAAATAAATTCAATGAAATTTAAATAGCTGCTATTTAAATTTTTTTTCTTTTAATTTATTTTATATAATAATTTAAATAAATTAAATTAATTTGAAATTGTGAGGTTATTTAAATTTATTTTATTTCTTTAAAATTTCATTAGATATTAATTTTAAAAAAAAATTTAAGTTTAAATTGTGAGGTTATTTAAATTAATTTCATTTCTTCATAATTTCATTAGATAATAAATAAAATAAAGTTTAAATTGTGAGGTGATTTAAATTTATTTTATTTCTTTATAATTTCATTGGATAATAATTTAATCAAATTAAATTAAGTTTAAATTGTGAGGTTATTTCAATTTATTTTATTTCTTTATAATTTCATTGGATAAAAATTTAAATAAATTTAATTAATTTGAAATTGTGAGGTTATTTAAATTAATTTCATTTCTTCATAATTTCATTAGATAATAAATTAAATAAATGAAATAAAGTTGAAATTGTGAGGTGATTTAAATTTATTTTATTTCTTTATAATTTCATTGGATAATAATTTAATCAAATTAAATTAAGTTTAAATTGTGAGGTTATTTGAATTTATTTTATTTCTTTATAATTTCATTGATAATAATTTAAATAAATTTAATTAAGTTTAAATTTTGAGGTGATTTAAATTTATTTTATTTCTTTATAATTTCATTGGATAATAATTTAATCAAATTAAATTAAGTTTAAATTGTGAGGTTATTTAAATTTATTTTATTTCTTTATAATTTCATTGGATAATAATTTAAAAAAAATAATTTAAGTTTATATTGTGAGGTTATTTATATTTATTTTAGTTCTTTTAAATTTCAGTAGATAGTTATTTAAATAAATTAAAATAAATTAAAATTGTGAGGTTATTTAAATTTATTTAATTTCTTTATAATTTCATTGGATAATAATTTAATCAAATTAAATTAAGTTTAAATTGTGAAGTTATTTGAATTTATTTTATTTCTTTAAAATTTCATTGGATAATAATTTATTTAAATTAAATTAAGTTGAAATTGTGAGGTTATTTAAATTAATTTCATTTCTTCATAATTTCATTAGATAATAAATTAAATAAATTAAATAAAGTTTAAATTGTGAGGTGATTTAAATTTATTTTATTTCTTTATAATTTCATTATATAATAATTTAAATAAATATAATTAAGTGTAAATTGTAAGTTGATTTAAATTTATTTTATTTCTTTTAACTTTCATTGGATAATAGTTTAAATAAAGTAATTTAGGTTAAATTGTGAGGTGATTTATATTTATTTTATTTCTTTATAATTTCATTGAATAATAATTTAATCAAATTAAATTAAGTTTAAATTGTGAGGTTATTTGAATTTATTTTATTACTTTAAAATTTCATTGGATAATAATTTAAATAAATTTAGTTAATTTGAAATTTTGTGGTTATTTATATGATTCTCATTTCTTCATAATTTCATTGGATAATAATTTTTTCAAATTAAATAAAGTCTAAATTGTGAGGTTATTTAAATTAATTTCATTTCTTCATAATTTCATTAGATAATAAATTAAATAAATTAAATAAAGTTTCAATTGTGAGGTGATTTATATTTATTTTATTTCTTTATAATTTCATTGGATAAAAAATTTAATCAAATTAAATAAAGTTTAAATTGTGAAGTTATTTGAATTTATTTTATTTCTTTAAAATTTCATTGGATAATAATTTAATTATATTTAGTTAATTTGAAATTGTGTGGTTATTTAAATGATTTATATTTCTTCATAATTTCATTGGATAATTAATTAAAGAAATTAAATAATGTTTAAGTTGTGAGGTGATTTAAATTTATTTTATTTCTTTATAATTTCATTGGATAATAATTTAATCAAATAAAATTAAGTTTAAATTGTGAAGTTATTTAACTTTATTTTATTACTTTAAAATTTCATTATATAATAATTTAAATAAACTTAATTAAGTGTAAATTGTAAGTTGATTTAAATATATTTTATTTCTTTTAAATTTCATTGGATAATAAGACAAATTAATTAATTTAATTTTTAATTGTGAGGTTATTTAAATTAATTTCATTTCTTCATAATTTCATTAGATAATAAATTAAATAAATTAGGTTCATTTGAAATTGTGAGGTGATTTAAATTTATTTTATTTCTTTATAATTTTATTGGATAATTATTTAAATAAATTCAATTAAGTATAAATTGTGAGGTGATATAAAATACATTTTTTCTTTATAATTTCAATGGATAATAATTTAATCAAATTAAATTAAGTTTTAATTGTGAGGTAATTTAATTTTATTTTATTTCTTCATAATTTCATTGGATAATAATTTAATCAAATTAAATAAAGTCTAAATTGTGAGGTTATTAAAATTAATTTCATTTCTTCATAATTTCATTAGATAATAAATTAAATAAATTAAATAAAGTTTCAATTGTGAGGTAATTTAAATTTATTTTATTTCTTCATAATTTAATTGGATAATATATTAAATAAATTTAATTAATTTGAAATTGTGAGGTTATTTAAATTAATTTCATTTCTTCATAATTTCATTAGATAATAAATTAAATAAATTAAATAAAGTTTAAATTGTGAGGTGATTTATATTTATTTTATTTCTTTATAATTTCATTGGATAATAATTTAATCAAATTAAATTAAGTTTAAATTGTGAGGTTATTTAAATTTATTTTATTTCTTTATAATTTCATTGGATAATAATTTAATTAAATTTAGTTAATTTGAAATTGTGTGGTTATTTAAATGATTTTCATTTCTTCATAATTTCATTGGATAATTAATTAAATAAATTAAATAATGCTTAGGTTGTGAGGTGATTTAAATTTATTTTATTTCTTTATAATTTCATTGGATAATAAATTAATCAAATTAAATTAAGTTTAAATTGTGAGTTTATTTAACTTTATTTTATTTCTTTAAAATTTCATTGGATAATAATTTAAATAAACTTAATTAAGTGTAAATTGTAAGTTGATTTAAATATATTTTATTTCTTTTAAATTTCATTGGATAATAAGATAAATTAATTAATTTAATTTTTAATTGTGAAGTTATTTAAATTAATTTCATTTCTTCATAATTATATTAGATAATAAATTAAATAAATTAAATAATGTCTAAATTGTGAGGTTATTTAAATTAATTTCATTTCTTCATAATTTTATTAGATAATAAATTAAATAAATTAAATAAAGTTTAAATTGTGAGGTAATTTAAATTTTTTTTATTTCTTCATAATTTCATTGGATAATAATTTAAATAAATTTAATTAAGTTTAAATTGTAAGTTGATTTAAATTTATTTTATTTCTTTTATCTTTCATTGAATAACAATATAAATAAATTATTTTAAGTTTAAATTGTGAGTTGATTTATATTTATTTTATTTCTTTATAATTTCATTGGTTAATAATTTAATCAAATTAAATTAAGTTTAAATTGTGAGGTTATTTGAATTTATTTTATTTCTTTAAAATTTCATTGGATTATAATTTAAATAAATTAGGTTTATTTGAAATTGTGAGGTGATTTTAATTTATTTTATTTCTTTATAATTTTATTGGATAATTATTTAAATAAATTCAATTAAGTATAAATTGTGAGGTGATATAAAATACATTTTTTCTTTATAATTTCAATGGATAATAATTTAATCAAATAAAATAAAGTTTCAATTGTGAGGTGATTTATATTTATTTTATTTCTTCATAATTTCATTGGATAATAATTTAATCAAATTAAATAAAGTCTAAATTGTGAGGTTATTAAAATTAATTTCATTTCTTCATAATTTCATTAGATAATAAATTAAATAAATTCAATAAAGTTTAAATATTGAGGTGATTTATAATTATTTTATTTCTTTATAATTTCATTGGATAATAATTTAAATAAATTTAATTAAGTGTAAATTGTGAGGTTATTTGAATTTATTTTATTTCTTTATAATTTCATTATATAATAATTTAAATAAATTTAATTAAGTGTAAATTGTAAGTTGATTTAAATTTATTTTATTTCTTTTAACTTTCATTGGATAATTGTTTAAATAAATTAATTTTAATTTAAATTGTGAGGTGATTTATATTTATTTTATTTCTTTATAATTTCATTGAATAATAATTTAATCAAATTAAATTTAGTTTAAATTGTGAGGTTATTTGAATTTATTTTATTACTTTAAAATTTCATTGGATAATAATTTAATCAATTTAATTAAATTGAAATTGTGCGGTTATTTAAATTAATTTCATTTCTTCATAATTTCATTAGATGATAAATTAAATAAATTCAATAAAGTTTAAATATTGAGGTGATTTATATTTATTTTATTTCTTTATAATTTCATTGGATAATAATTTAATCAAATTAAATTAAGTTTAAATTGTGAAGTTATTTGAATTTATTTTATTTCTTTAAAATTTCATTGGATAATAATTTAATTAAATTTAGTTAATTTGAAATTGTGTGGTTATTTAAATGATTTTCATTTCTTCATAATTTCATTGGATAATTAATTAAATAAATTAAATAATGTTTAGGTTGTGAGGTGATTTAAATTTATTTTATTTCTTTATAATTTCATTGAATAATAAATTAATCAAATTAAATTAAGTTTAAATTGTGAGTTTATTTAACTTTATTTTATTTCTTTAAAATTTCATTGGATATAAATTTAAATTAACTTAATAAAGTATAAATTGTAAGTTGATTTAAATATATTTTAATTCTTTTAAATTTCATTGGATAATAAGATAAATTAATTAATTTAATTTTTAATTGTGAAGTTATTTAAATTATTTTCATTCCTTCATAATTTCATTAGATAATAAATTAAATAAATTAAATAAAGTTTAAATTGTGAGGTAATTTAAATTTATTTTATTTCTTCATAATTTCATTGGATAATAATTTAATCAAATTAAATAAAGTCTAAATTGTGAGGTTATTTAAATTAATTTCATTTCTTCATAATTTTATTAGATAATAAATTAAATAAATTAAATAAAGTTTAAATTGTGAGGTAAGTTAAATTTATTTTATTTCTTCATAATTTTGTTGGATAATAATTTAAATAAATTTAATTAAGTTTAAATTGTAAGTTGATTTAAATTTATTTTATTTCTTCATAATTTCATTAGATAATAAATTAAATAAATTATTTTAAATTTAAATTGTGAGTTGATTTATATTTATTTTATTTCTTTATAATTTCATTGGTTAATAATTTAATCAAATTAAATTAAATTTAAATTGTGAGGTTATTTGAATTTATTTAATTTCTTTAAAAGTTCATTGGATAATAATTTAAATAAATTAGGTTTATTTGAAATTGTGAGGTGATTTAAATTTATTTTATTTCTTTATAATTTTATTGGATAATTATTTAAATAAATTCAATCAAGTATAAATTGTGAGGTGATATAAAATACATTTTTTCTTTATAATTTCAATGGATAATAATTTAATCAAATTAAATTAAGTTTAAATTAAGAGGTAATTTAATTTTATTTTATTTCTTCATAATTTCATTGGATAATAATTTAATCAAATTAAATAAAGTCTAAATTGTGAGGTTATTTAAATTAATTTCATTTCTTCATAATTTATTAGATAATAAATTAAATAAATTAAATAAAGTTTAAATTGTGAGGTAATTTAAATTTTTTTTATTTCTTCATAATTTTATTGGATAATAATTTAAATAAATTTAATTAAGTTTAAATTGTAAGTTGATTTAAATTTATTTTATTTCTTTTATCTTTCATTGGATAATAATATAAATAAATTAATTTAAGTTAAATTGTGAGTTGATTTATATTTATTTTATTTCTTTATAATTTCATTGGATAATAATTTAATCAAATTAAATTAAGTTTAAATTGTGAGGTTATTTGAATTTATTTTATTTCTTTCAAATTTCATTGGATAATAATTTAAATAAATTAGGTTCATTTGAAATTGTGAGGTGATTTAAATTTATTTTATTTCTTTATAATTTTATTGGATAATTATTTAAATAAATTCAATTAAGTATAAATTGTGAGGTGATATAAAATACATTTTTTCTTTATAATTTCAATGGATAATAATTTAATCAAATTAAATTAAGTTTTAATTGTGAGGTAATTTTATTTTATTTTATTTCTTCATAATTTCATTGGATAATAATTTAATCAAATTAAATAAAGTCTAAATTGTGAGGTTATTAAAATTAATTTCATTTCTTTATAATTTCATTAGATAATAATTTAATCAAATTAAATTAAGTTTAAATTGTGAGGTTATTTAAATTTATTTTATTTCATTAAAATTTTATTGGATAAGAATTTAAATAAATTTAATTAATTATAATATGTGAGTTGATTTATATTTATTTTATTTCTTTTATCTATCTTTGGATAATAATATAAATAAATTATTTTAAGTTAAAATTGTGAGTTGATTTATATTTATTTTATTTCTTTATAATTTCATTGGTTAATAAACTTATCAAATTAAATAAAGTCTAAATTGTGAGGTTATTTAAATTAATTTCATTTCTTCATAATTTTATTAGATAATAAATTAAATAAATTAAATAAAGTTTAAATTGTGAGGTAATTTAAATTTATTTTATTTCTTCATAATTTTGTTGGATAATAATTTAAATAAATTTAATTAAGTTTAAATTGTAAGTTGATTTAAAATTATTTTATTTCTTCATAATTTCATTAGATAATAAATTAAATAAATTATTTTAAATTTAAATTGTGAGTTGATTTATATTTATTTTATTTCTTTATAATTTCATTGGTTAATAATTTAATCAAATTAAATTAAGTTTAAATTGTGAGGTTATTTGAATTTATTTTATTTCTTTCAAATTTCATTGGATAATAATTTAAATAAATTAGGTTCATTTGAAATTGTGAGGTGATTTAAATTTATTTTATTTCTTTATAATTTTATTGGATAATTATTTAAATAAATTCAATTAAGTATAAATTGTGAGGTGATATAAAATACATTTTTTCTTTATAATTTCAATGGATAATAATTTAATCAAATTAAATTAAGTTTTAATTGTGAGGTAATTTTATTTTATTTTATTTCTTCATAATTTCATTGGATAATAATTTAATCAAATTAAATAAAGTTTAAATTGTGAGGTTATTAAAATTAATTTCATTTCTTTATAATTTCATTAGATAATAATTTAATCAAATTAAATTAAGTTTAAATTGTGAGGTTATTTAAATTTATTTTATTTCATTAAAATTTTATTGGATAAGAATTTAAATAAATTTAATTAATTATAATATGTGAGTTGATTTATATTTATTTTATTTCTTTTATCTATCTTTGGATAATAATATAAATAAATTATTTTAAGTTAAAATTGTGAGTTGATTTATATTTATTTTATTTCTTTATAATTTCATTGGTTAATAAACTTATCAAATTAAATAAAGTCTAAATTGTGAGGTTATTTAAATTAATTTCATTTCTTCATAATTTTATTAGATAATAAATTAAATAAATTAAATAAAGTTTAAATTGTGAGGTAATTTAAATTTATTTATTTCTTCATAATTTTGTTGGATAATAATTTAAATAAATTTAATTAAGTTTAAATTGTAAGTTGATTTAAATTTATTTTATTTCTTCATAATTTCATTAGATAATAAATTAAATAAATTATTTTAAATTTAAATTGTGAGTTGATTTATATTTATTTTATTTCTTTATAATTTCATTGGTTAATAATTTAATCAAATTAAATTAAATTTAAATTGTGAGGTTATTTGAATTTATTTAATTTCTTTAAAAGTTCATTGGATAATAATTTAAATAAATTAGGTTTATTTGAAATTGTGAGGTGATTTAAATTTATTTTATTTCTTTATAATTTTATTGGATAATTATTTAAATAAATTCAATCAAGTATAAATTGTGAGGTGATATAAAATACATTTTTTCTTTATAATTTCAATGGATAATAATTTAATCAAATTAAATTAAGTTTAAATTAAGAGGTAATTTAATTTTATTTTATTTCTTCATAATTTCATTGGATAATAATTTAATCAAATTAAATAAAGTCTAAATTGTGAGGTTATTTAAATTAATTTCATTTCTTCATAATTTTATTAGATAATAAATTAAATAAATTAAATAAAGTTTAAATTGTGAGGTAATTTATTTTTATTTTATTTCTTCATAATTTTATTGGATAATAATATAAATAAATTTGATTAAGTCTAAATTGTAAGTTGATTTAAATTTTTTTTTATTTCTTATTACTTTCATTGGATAATAATATAAATAAATTAATTTAAGTTTAAATTGTGAGGTGATTTAAATTTATTTTATTTCTTTATAATTTCATTGGATAATAATTTAATCAAATTAAATTAAGTTTAAATTGTGAGGTTATTTGAATTTATTTTATTTCTTTCAAATTTCATTGGATAATAATTTAAATAAATTAGGTTCATTTGAAATTGTGAGGTGATTTAAATTTATTTTATTTCTTTATAATTTTATTGGATAATTATTTAAATAAATTCAATTAAGTATAAATTGTGAGGTGATATAAAATACATTTTTTCTTTATAATTTCAATGGATAATAATTTAATCAAATTAAATTAAGTTTTAATTGTGAGGTAATTTTATTTTATTTTATTTCTTCATAATTTCATTGGATAATAATTTAATCAAATTAAATAAAGTCTAAATTGTGAGGTTATTAAAATTAATTTCATTTCTTTATAATTTCATTAGATAATAAATTAAATAAATTAAATAAAGTTTCAATTGTGAGGTGATTTAAATTTATTTTATTTCTTTATAATTTCATTGGATAATAATTTAATCAAATTAAATTAAGTTTAAATTGTGAGGTTATTTAAATTTATTTTATTTCATTAAAATTTTATTGGATAAGAATTTAAATAAATTTAATTAATTATAATATGTGAGTTGATTTATATTTATTTTATTTCTTTTATCTATCTTTGGATAATAATATAAATAAATTATTTTAAGTTAAAATTGTGAGTTGATTTATATTTATTTTATTTCTTTATAATTTCATTGGTTAATAAACTTATCAAATTAAATTAAGTTTAAATTGTGAGGTTATTTGACGTTATTTTATTTCTTTAAAATTTCATTGGATACTAATTTAAATAAATTAAGTTTATTTGAAATTGTGAGGTGATTTAAATTTATTTTATTTCTTTATAATTTTATTGGATATTAATTTAAATAAATTCAATTAAGTATAAATTGTGAGGTGATTTAAAATAAATTTTTTCTTTATAATTTCAATGGATAATAATTTAATCAAATTAAATAAAGTCTAAATTGTGAGGTTATTAAAATTAATTTCATTTCTTTATAATTTCATTAGATAATAAATTAAATAAATTAAATAAAGTTTAAATTGTGAGGTGATTTAAATTTATTTTATTTCTTTATAATTTCATTGGATAATAATTTAATCAAATTAAATTAAGTTTAAATTGTGAGGTTATTTAAATTTATTTTATTTCTTTAAAATTTCATTGGATAATAATTTAAATAAATTTAATTAATTATAATATGTGAGTTGATTTATATTTATTTTATTTCTTTTATCTATCTTTGGATAATAATATAAATAAATTATTTTAAGTCTAAATTGTGAGTTGATTTATATTTTATTTTATTTCTTTATAATTTCATTGGTTAATAAACTTATCAAATTAAATTAAGTTTAAATTGTGAGGTTATTTGACGTTATTTTATTTCTTTAAAATTTCATTGGATACTAATTTAAATAAATTAAGTTTATTTGAAATTGTGAGGTGATTTAAATTTATTTTATTTCTTTATAATTTTATTGGATATTAATTTAAATAAATTCAATTAAGTATAAATTGTGAGGTGATTTAAAATAAATTTTTTCTTTATAATTTCAATGGATAATAATTTAATCAAATTAAATTAAGTTTAAATTGTGAGGTGATATAAATTTATTTTATTTCTTTAACAATTCATTGGATAATAAATTAAATAAATTGAATTAATTTGAAATTTTGAGGTTATATAAATTTATTTTATTTTTTTAAAATTTCATTAGATAATTATTTTAAAAAAATAATTTAAATTTATTTTGTGAGGTTATTTTATTTATTTTAGTTCCATTAAATTTCAGTAGATAGTAATTTAAAATAATAAAAATAAATTAAAATTGTGAGGTTAGTTAAATTTATTTTATTACTTTATAATTTCATTGGATTATAATTAAATCAAGTTAAAATAAGTTTAAATTGTGAGGTGATTTAAATTTATTTAATTTCTTTATTATTTCATTGGATAATAATTTAATCAAATTAAATAAAGTTTAAATTGTGAAGTTATTTGAATTTATTTTATTTCTTTAAAATTTCATTAGATAATAATTTGAATAAATTTAATTAATTTGAAATCGTGATGTTATATAAATTAATTTCATTTCTTCATAATTTCATTAGATAATTAATTAAATAAATTAAATAAAGTATAAATTGTGAGGTGATTTAAATTTATTTTATTTCTTTATAATTTCATTGGATAATAATTTAATCAAATAAAATTAAGTTTATATTGTGAGGTTATTAAAATTTGGTTTATTTCATTAAAATTTCATTGGATAATAATTTAAATAAATTTAATTAAATATAAATTGTGAGTTGATTTAAATTTATTTTATTTCTTTTAACTTTCATTGGATAATAATTTAAATAAATTAAATTAAGTTTAAATTGTCAGTTGATTTATATTTATTTTGTTTCTTTAAAATTTCATTAGATAATTATTTTAAAAAAATAATTTAAATTTATTTTGTGAAGTTATTTATATTTATTTTAGTTCTATTAAATATCAGTAGATAGTAATTTAAATAAATAAAAATAAATGAATTGTGAGGTTAGTTAACTTTATTTTATTTCTTTATTATTTCTTTGGATAATAATTTAAGTAAATTAATTTAAGTTTAAATTGTGAAGTTATTTGAATTTATTTTATTTCATTAAAATTTAATTGGATAATAATTTAAATAAACTTAATTAAGTGTAAATTGTATATTGATTTAAATATATTTTATTTCTTTTAACTTTCATTGGATAATAATATTAATTAATTAATTTAATTTTTAATTGTGAGGTTATTTAAATTAATTTCATTTCTTCATAATTTCATTAGATAGTAAGTTTAATAAATAAAATAAAGTTTAAATTGTGAGATGATTTAAATATATTTTATTTTTTCATAATTTCATTGGATAATAATTTAATCAAATTAAATTAAGTTTAAATGGTGAGGTTTTTTCAAATTTATTTTATTTCTTTAGAATTTCATTGGATAATTATTTAAATAAATTTAATTAGGTGTAAATTGTGAGTTGATTTAAATTTATTTTATTTCGTTATAGTTTCATTAGATAATAATTTAAATAAAAACAATTTATTTGAAATTGTGAGGTGATTTAAATTTATTTTATTTCTTTAAAATTTCATTAGATAATAATTTTAAAAAAATAATTTCAGTTTATATTGTGAGGTTATTTATATTTATTTTAGTTCTTTTAAATTTCAGTAGATAGTTATTTAAATAAATTAAAATTAATTAAAATTGTGAGGTTATTTAAATTTGTATAATTTCTTTATAATTTCATTGAATAATAATTTAAATAAATTAAATTAGGTTTATATTGTGAGGTTATTTAAATTTATTTTATTTCTTTAAAATTTCATTGGATAATCATTCAAATAAAAATAATTTAATTTAATTTGTTATGTTATTTTTATTTATTTTATTTCTTTATAATTTTATTGAATAATAATTTAAATAAACTTAATTACGTTAATATTAAGAAATTATTTTATTTATTTTTATTTCCTATAAATTTTATTGGATAATAATTGAAATGATTAAAATAAAGTATATATTTTGAGGTTATTTATATCAATTTTATATCTTTAAGATTTTATTGGATAATAGTTTAAATAAATTTAATAAAGTTTAAATTGTAAGATTATTTAAATAAATTTTATTTATTTAAAATTTCAATTCAATTTATTGTTTTTGAATTCAATTCAAATGTAGAAATGATTTTATTATCTTTTATATCTTTTAGATTTCATTGAATAAAAATATAAATAAATTAAATTAAATGTAAATTGTGAAATTATTTTAATTTATTTTATTTGTTCTAAATTTCGTTGGATACTAATTTATATAAAATCAAATTAAGTTTAAATTGTGATGTTATTTAAATTTATTTTATTTCTTTAATTTTATGAGATAAAAATTTATTTCAATTAGAATCAATTAAAATTAAGATGTTCTTTTAATTGATTTAATTTCTTTAAAATTTCATTAGATAATAATTTATTTAAATTATATTAAATTCAGTTAAAATAAAGAAATTATATTAATTTATTTTATTTCTTTAAAATTTCATTGGATAATAATTATTTTATTTATTTTTATTTCCTTTAATTTTCCTTGGATAATAATTTTAATAATATAAATAAAGTTTATATTACGAAATTATTTAAATTAATTTTATTTCTTTATAATTTTGTTGGATAATAATTAAAATAAATTCAATTCAATTTAAATTGAGAAATTATTTTATTATATTTTATATCTTTTAGATTTCATTGGATAAAAATTTAAATAAATTAAATTAAATTTCAATTGAGATATTATCCTTATTTATTTTTTTTTAAAATTTCTTTGGATATAAGTTTAAATAAATGTAATGAATTTTAAATTGTGACGTTTTTTTTAATAATTTTATATATTTAAAATTTCATTGGATAATATTTTTTAAGAATATATCAATCAAAATTGAGAAATACTTTTATTTTAATTTATTTTATTTTAATTTTTATTGTATAAAAATTTAAATAAATTCAATTAAATTTAAATTGAGAAATTATTTTATTTTATTTATTTTTTATTTTTATTGGATAATAATTTAAATCAATTCAATTAAATTTAAATTGAGAAATTATTTTATTTTATTTGTTTTTAATTTTATTGGATAATAATTTATATAAATTAGATGTTTGCTTATTACTAGATGCTTTCGAGAATTTTTGGATACTTTTTTGAATGATTACGGTTTTTATCATTTAATTATTTCTTTCACATGACATGCTTTTATTTTTTGAGCACGGTGTTCGAGTGAGTCTTTGGAGTTTTTGGGATTACACTTGTGAGTTGTCTTCTGTACTGGTTAATTTCTTGTATTATTACGATTGTTATTCTCTATATCCGACCCCATTGATAGGTTTCCAGAGGCTTAAGATCTCCGAGGATTGTGTTGCTGTGCAATTTAAAAAGACGATGATCAAATTCGATAAATTCAATTACATAAGATTTGTAATTCTCGAATTCTCGAAGTTGGTTATGTATAAATTTGTATACTATGCCTTATGGAAAGCGTACAGTGGCAACTTCAAGATCCATTTCGAAGACACTGATTATATTATCCTGGAATTAGTGAACAACGAAAAAATAGAGAAAATCCAAGTATATATCCTTGAAACCAAACTTGGATATTTCAAGGATGAAATGAGAATGGGGAATAAAATCATGGGTTTTTGCGGATTAAAATCCAAAGTATATATCTTGGATATAAAGGATTTAAAATCTTAGAAACACTTCGAACATTCAAAAGTGAAAAGATATTCTAAACCTTCAATCAAAGACTTATGATATCAAGAAGCAAGATACTGTCTCCTGGGGAAAGAACAACAACCTGTAGGAGGATGTGTGTTAAAATCAGAACTTCATAAAATGTTATTAAAAGAATATTCAAGGAAGGGTTTAAATAATTATGACGATAAGCGTTATATATTAAGTAATGGTATTATAACCGTTCTCTATATAAATTATAGAATACTGTATATAAAAAGAAAGGATAAGATAAATGAGTAATACGGTACTAATTACACTGTATAGATTTTAGTGAAATTGATCTTATAAATATAAATTTCTAGAACCATCTCAACCACCATTCACCTGATTCCCATCACGAGCACAATAAAATATTTGGAAATTCTAAATATTTGAATAACTACCCTGCCGATGATGGAATTAGTTATATCCCACATGTATTGCAAGAGTAGACAATGTTCTTTGCCATTTCATAGGTTGTCGATGAGTCGAGTACAGAGTTTGTTTAATGCCCATGTGGTTTTTCTCGTGGATTCTTGTAACTAAAGATATAGAAGCTCCGGGCTATGAGCGGTGGACGCGCTTTCATCCATATATGGGGTACCCGTGTTAGAGTATCGGCCAGACTTTTCTCTGATCTAACAAATTCTATTCTCAAATCTAAACCGAGTTCCTACTGCATCTGATCATACCAAGTCGCCACTTGATTAGAATCTCAGAGTTACTGCTGGTGTTGGTTTTTCTATTTCCCGAAAAAACATTGTCGACCCATTTGAAAACCATAGCGGAATCCCTGATAATGACCAACCTTATAAGGTCCCATCTTACTGCAACATTGATATCAAGCCTCCAACCGGGTCTTCGTTTTTCACGCGATTCATTAGTTCGTAAATCAATAACTTATATTCGTGACCAATTTCAACATCCCGGAACTTCCCTCGCTCATGCGCTTGATGTAGCTACAAGTTCATCGAAGCCACTTTTCAACTGGATAATATCTAACCATTTGCCCAATAAATGGAGAAAAGTGTTCGATGAGAGCACTGATCATCAACATTGAATTCCACAAGTTGATTTTATCTTGACCACCTTGGCTCTTTGCTTTTCGATTCAAAGATGAAGAGCCCCAATGCTTTCGAGTTCACAATAGGTATTGGGTCTTTGGTTGCCAATCCAAACGACTCGGGTAGTTTTATTACTGCTAGCAGATTAACTTCTACCGCAATATCATCGATGGAACTTGAGGTGGCGTCACTAACGGCAACGTTGGAAGAGAGCACTTTTCCTAGAATCTTTGACATTATTCTAAGCGCACAGTTTAATCTAAATCCAAGCCGTTAAACAATAGGTTTTTCGGTATAGCGTACCACCTTATAACGCCATAAGTATTTTTCAATATAAACCTTTAAATAAGTGTTATGTAAATCGAGTAGAACTACCTCTTTTCCCGATCGTTGCCACTGCCGGATTGTCTGCGAACAAACATCATTATCCCCTGTATGGCATTCTGCGGATTCATTTAATTCCCAAAAATCCATGACCGACCGGAATTTTCCATTATTCACTTGTTTTATTCCTAGCAAAGGTATCACTCTATGGTACGGACCATCGTATTCTCGAAGCCAACCATTTCAAATCCACATTTGAATTTCTGTGTCAAGGTCATGCACTACTGCTTCTTTACATGGTACACTCCCAGTTGATTTCTCAAAGTAGGCGGCCCTCCTGACCACTTCCACCGCACTGTCCACTTCGTTTCATCGAATGCGGCATCAAAATCATCGTCGTCGATGTGGCTACTTTGAAGCTCAGGTGCTGCCAGCGATATTGAGCCTCTGAAGATTACACCGCCTTTGCTGATTTGAGCTCCACTCATTTTCATTATTGCACCCATGCCAATAATCATGTTTCTGCTCAGTGGAAGTTAGTCCAACACGTAGCACGATAGAACAATTGCAGTTCTTTGAATGTCAAAATAAATTGGCGAAGACTCTCGGCACTTTAACTTCCGGTTATTTACTGTGGCAATCCAATTGCTCGAAACAAAGTTACCGCTATACCAATTTTTTTGAAGAATTGATTGGGAACTGCCCGAATCGACCAAAGCATTGACCGGGCTCCTCAGATTTACACTGGATTTACGGCGCTGGCGTTGAAAGAAAATCACAGCGTGATTACCACGCATTGTATGATTCATCTCGAGGCGCTTGTAGGCAAACACTGCCTGAAAATTTGCAAATTTTTTTGAATCAAACAGTCAAGACAGTGAATTTTATTAAATCTAGGCCTCTTCAATCCCGTCTTTTCGCTCAATTATGCGACGCAATGGATTCCGACTACAATTTATTGTTATATCATACTGAAGTTCGTTGGCTCTCGAAAGGAAAAGTTTTGAAGCTGCTTGTTCATCTCAAAGCTGAAGTGATTTTATTCTTCGATGCTGCAGGCATAGATTTAGATTTTTCGCTTAATGATGATAACTGGTGGCTTAAAATTCAGTTCCTTTCTGATTTATTTGATAAATTAATTTCTCTGAATTTAAGTCTTCAGGGGCCAGCAGAAAACATTTTTTCCTCAACATCAAAATTCAAATCATTTGATCAGAAACTGGCTTTTTAGAAGAGCAAAGTATCAAATTGAAACTTTTATTGTTTCCTTCTGTTAATGAATCGAGATTGAAGAGTAATATAAAATCGGATATTTTAATCATGGTATCCCGCCTCCAATCAGCAATTCAGCATTATTTCCCATCACTATCGGTTGACGAGTATATTTGCGTGATTAATCCGTTTGGTGTGTATAGAACGTTAACTCTATCAACCAACGAAGAAAAGGAATTAATCTACCTAAGAAACGATAAGCTTTACCAGTTTTGGCTCTCCTATCAAGACTCATATCCCATAATTGGTATGAAAGCAATTAAAACATTACTACCCTTTGCTTCTTCTTGGTTTTGTAAATTTGAATTTTCGGCTCTAACCGAAATTAAATCCAAAAAAGGGAAAGATTACTCAAAATTGATGAAATGCGATCTTGCTTATCTGAATTAGAGCCTCGTTTCAATTTGATCTGCTCTCAGAAACAGGCACATTCGTCAAACTAATTCATTTGATATCAAAATTTAGCTAATAAAAAAATCAACTAAAAAACTTATATTTTTAATTTTAATTATTTTATATTGTTTCTTCTTGAAGTTTCTGATTGATGTCTTCAAATGCCTAAAGCAGGACTTTCTAGTCGTAAGGGGAGTATTTGATCGAGGTAGTTAGAGTAGTTAAGAAAATGCAAACTTCAAAGTGTAAATTTGCCTGGTAGCAGGTTCGTCTAATAAAATTTTTCTCTTACATTTCCGATTTGCTAATATGCAAATTCTACTGTACGTATTTGAATTAGCTGCTTGAAACAAAATGAGTCGGTTTAATTATGGGTTTTTGGCTCAATTTTAAAATGATTTATAAAAATTTATTTTAATTTGTTTACAATATTTATGATCAACAAAGATTTAAATGTTTTTAAAAATAAATTTTTAAGGTTAAATTATTTCTGTTTTAGGAACTAAAATACTTTCTGAAACGAATATTTAGAAGCTATGATAAACCTTTATTTACGGCTATGATAAACGTGACAAGAATTTCCATGGCCAAAACTATGAACATTGTTCTAATACTTATTAACAAAATAATAAGAGATTCAAGGTTAGTGTTAACTTTATAATAAAATGTATCAATTAAACAAAATTATAAACATTATTAAAAGATGAGTTATTTTAACTTATATTGAAGTAAGGTTGTATGAATACCAGGGGGTTAGGTATAAATATATTTTATCTATTATGATAATAATAAATAAGTTCGAACAATAAATATTTATTATAGTATTTTAATAAACTGATTTATTAATAACTTAGCCATGAGTTTCGGGCTATTTCTTTTCTCATTGGTAATTTATAATGGGATAATCTGTCGTAATAGTACATCATAAGTCAAATTGAAAATACTCAAATTCATTAACATAAAATGTATTATAAAATGTATTACAAAAAGTAATAAAGGAAATATATATTAATTAATTATGAAATGGAGTAAAACATTGGCAGTGAAATACGTGGTAGGCAGAGCAAATAATTATTGTTCTTTCAAAATCTATGAATATATCAACAGGTAAAGCAAACATTAGCACAAATGCGTCATTACTGACTCAAAAATCCATAACATTTACAAACTTGTTTACGCGCTATAGTAGGGCGAGAGAAAAGGAGTGACTGATGAGAATATATTTCCTACTGTAAAGTAAATCTGTAAAGGTGTTTTTAATCCACTAGTGAGTCTTACTGTCCCAAATCGATTGAAAGGTTTAAATATAAAAATAATTATTTATTTTAATTAATATATTACATATCAGCAAAGGTTTTTTATACTTTCACCTTAGATTATTTTTATTGAATAGTTATTATTAAAAATAATTGTGTATGAAACAAAGGGAGCAATATCCTGGAGTACTTCACTACTTACAAAAACAATGTATATTAAAAATTATTAATTAATGTTAAGTAAATATTGTTAAACTTGTGTAAATTGGTGGGAAATAAAAATAAAATGAATTAAGGAGCAAAGGTGTTAAAATTCCAAATTTTACAAATATTCAGAAAAATTAATTAAAAATGTGAAAAATCAAACAATCAAAAGATATAAGCAAATATGATTATTTTAAATATATGGAGTCTCTAGGCTATTTAATTTCAAAATACAAACTATTTAATTAATTAATGACAACATTCATGTCATTAAAACAGTGGTTCTTAACCGGTGTTCCGTGGAATTAGGTGAAGTGTTCCGCCAAACTAACATATTCAGAAAAACTAGTATAAAATATTATGTATAAAATTTGCATTTTGTAATATTAATAATTGCATAATAGTTACATTACCGATTAAGTTGTACTACAACGCTACATATTGTTAATATTATTTCATAAAAAATGGATTTCAGTACATCGCAGAAATGAATGAATGAGCAGCGTTAAAATGCTTTCTTTTATTTATTTTCGTAAAAAAAGGCAGTGCAATTCTATTAAATGTAACTTTTAATTGCAATATTTAATAAATTCAGAAATATATTCAGAATTCAATTTAGTTTCATTTTTACATTGAAATGTTTGAAAATTTCAATGTTACGAGTACTTTTTCAAAAGAAATTCCCGCGGTGTGATGGACCTCTTCCCTCTCCACAACACCAACCATAACGTTTAGATAGGTTTTGCGCTTCGGGAAAACCATGCACCTTCGTTTTCGATCGAAACTTAGTTGAAAGGACCCCAGTGTTTCAGCAAAAAATTTGGAGATAACAAAGTGTTCCTTAATTAACAAAAGATTAAGAACCACTACATTAAAGGAACAGAATTCTCGAGCTTGATAGATTGATGCAATGACTGTCAACAGTAAGTAAAATTAGCTTGATACTGAGAAATTTCGTGAGCTCGCGATGACTCATCATTTTCTACCTCAGTGTGTGTGTGTGCAACGGACATTTAATAGAAACCTTGACATTTATTAAAAATACATGTATTTTTCTATAAATTTTTTCAAAATATTTGTCCAACCCCCCCCCCTCCTAGCAAAAATTTATTTTTCAAAAATTACCTAAGTCGGAAATCCACCCCTAGTAAAAAATGTTATGACTCATACTTCTTTTCAAAAATATTTACAAGCCCAAACCCCCTCCCCAAGCAAAATTTTTTTTGAATTTTCAAACGAGCAATTTTTTTCTATCCTTCGTGTATGAGTGTGTTCAATGGACATTTAGTAGCATCTTTTAAACTTTGAAAATTGTAAAACGATAAATTATTATTATTATTGTTATTACTATTATTATCATTATCATTATTACTATTACTATTATTATTGTTATAATTATTATGACTGATAATTTTTTGTAAAATATTTTCTAAGTCAGAACAAAGACATATAACCCTTCCTATCAAAAGTTTTTATGAATTTTGAAACAAGCAAATTCTTTCTATCCCTCGTGTATGTGTGTGTTCAAGGGACATTTAATAGCATCTTTTACTTTGAAAATTGTAATCTGATAAATTATTATTATTATTATTATTACTTTTATTATTATTATTATTATTATTATTATTATTATTATTATTATTATTATTATTATTATTATTATTATTATTATTATTATTATCATCATCATCATCATCATCATTAATACTATTATTATAATTATTTTTATTATTATTATTATTATTACTTTTTTAAAATTTACAAGAAAAATATTTACTGATTTGCTTGATCGGGAAGCAGTGTGTTCCGCATCAGCGTCCATTAATTGATTAAGTCCTTCATCATTGCCGATAGCGGATTGCCAATCTCGAGGAATAATACAACCTTTCTTGTTATCTCTTGCAGCATCACCAACCAATTCAAGTAAATCAGCAGTTAAGTATTCCAAAACTGCCGCCAAACAAACCGTTGCTTCAGCTCCAACACATTCAGCAAAATTTTCCTTTCGCAACGTCCTGTGAATTCGACAAACAGGAAAATGAAGACCAGCTCTTGAGCTACGAATTCTGCTTGGGGACTTATTTGTTTTTCCAGTTTTATTTTTCGTAGACATCTTAAATGACGTTGATTCTTGCACTGAAATAGAGAATTTGATAGAACAAGCTCGAGAAGCCATATCCAATGCGATCCTGAACACCTTATCATTTGATTGGAAGATAGGATACTATAATTCGGTCAAATTATGTTCACTAAACTCCATCAAAGTCGACAATTGCATAATTTTAAAAACATTTTGCACTGATGATGTTTTCGTTAATACATTTTCATTTGAAGAGTAAAAATTAGAAATAAGCATGAGCAGAAATTTCGACATAATTTCTGATTCCGTTTCTGTATGCGATGACATTATTCCGAACGGAAAAAGAATTGTGGAACTATTTAACAAGCCACATAATAATCCACAATATGTGTAAAATAATCAGCGTTCAAGGTTTTCACCCCATAAATTTGAATTAAACCTTTGTTCTCTAACTTGATAAACAAAGACAACTTCATAATTTTCATAACAAATTTGACATCCACTTTCTAAATAATGTGCATAAATCATGTGTTCAAGAACTGATTCGGCATTTTTAATCTCAATGGGCTTATTACAAAATCCACATGTGTCAACTGAAAATCCAAAATTATTGAAATGGGAAATAGAATGAGAAATCATAAATGAATTTCGAATATTCCGGTTACAAATACTGCATTCAGTTGTAACTTTGTTAGAAACCAATTTTAATTAATTGCATTTTAAATAATTAAAGCTTAATTCATAATCATATATTTTTTAAAGCAAGCTAATTTACAAATATTATTAAAATACACATCTTAATTAAATCAAGTAAATTAAAATATCACATAAAATAAATCTTTTTTAAATTAGAAAACGGAGCTAAATGATCGTTCTTTATTTAATTTTAGAGAATTTACTTAATCATAATTTAATCTATATTTAATTTATATGGTGCATATCCACTGATTAATACATATATTAAAACCATAAACAACAATAACTGATTGATCCATTTATTAGAATCCAAGAACAAGCCTTACACGTTATACCCGCCATATTGGTGAATATATATTGTTCTGGACAACTTTGAATCCTTGAATCTTTATTGTGGCATACCAGTTTTCATTCTCTTTGAACATTATTTCTTGAAAAGCATCATAAAAGCGAGCTTGACGAGAATTGAAAAACACAGTAGTAGTAGCTTGGATATTGTTATTTATTTTCATAAACCACTTGCGCTATATTGACGTGCCAGGCACGCCTTGATGATTTTTTTCAAAACCGCAAGTGACGTGTATACCACGTCGGTACCATTTGTCGCAAAAACAAAAACGACGTGTGTGCAACGTCGGCTGACAGACATAACGTCATTATTCGATGCCTTACGATACTTTACATATATAGTAGAGCGCGGCCCAGCTACCGAAAATTAAATCATAGCGCAAGTGGTTAAAACCTCAACATCTTCTGTTGACAAAGTAGCCATGAGATGGGGATAAGGAATTTTGTATAACTTAACTGGATTCGATAACCTAATTTCCATTTGATCTTTAGTAAATACATTTTGTAATTATGGAAAAGTTGCTCTGGTTGAAGATTTACTGGTTTCTCAACATTTTTTGTGTTTATTATTTTCTTAGTCATTTGGAAATTATGACTAATTTTTAAGAGAATTGTGTATTTATATGAAAGGGTGACCAATCAAATAATTGCATTTGTTTAAATTGTACATCGGTTGTTGTTTGTTTGAATTACAAATTTGTATTAAATTTGCTATTTGAAAAAATCACTAGTCCTTATAGTTTAAATAAAATTTAAATTATTTACAAAGAGTTGAAGTAAACTACTAAAATGATAAAAAATCTAATAAAGTGAAAACATTTATTGACTAAAATAAACATTCAATCACAATCTACAATTGAAGAGTAATGGTATTTCTTTAATTTGGATTTTAATACCCAAATCACATATTTCCTTCTTCGCTTCAAGTATGCATCGCATTTATATGCACAAATTGTGCAATTATCAACCTTTAGCAGGTCTTGGTGGACGTCTTGTAGATATTCTTGAAGCACCAACTGCAGATCGATTTCTGTTGCCAGCAATATTCTAAACGGGATGATTTTCGGCGCGCAACAAATCAATTCTGTCAGGACATTTTGAAATAGTTCATCCATTTTTCCAATGAGTATCGACATTAATTTTTCTAAAGTATGAATTAAAATTGAAAAAATAAAATAATAATTTACCGTTGCTAGAAAGTTAAGACATGTTGTTGTAAATAAATGAAATTGTAAATAAATATGAAATAATTATATACAAATTCCAACCAATCGCATGATTTCCTTTACCAGTTTATCACTGAATGACAAGTAATTTAAACTTTTCAGTCCTTACACAACAACTTTTCCACTGGAAAATACATTGACACATAGTGGGTTATATTGTAACAATCTCAACGCAAGGAATAATTCTGGTTCAAATATACAATTAGTTTGTTGAGACAATTTGTATAGATTAATACATATTCCTAGATCTATAGTAACTATTATTGATTGTATTTCAATATCGGTTATTTTATACTGAAACTCATTCGTAATTAGTGGTTTCTTACATCCCATTATTCGACATTTTCCTGATTTAAAAAATATAATAGTATGTCTTCCACATTTGTCAACAATTTGCTGAGGATTTCCACTCCGAAAACTCATATTGCTCACATCAGTCTTTCCGCGATAATTTATATTAGATAACATGAATAGTAAATAATTTTAATTAATCAGTATATATATATGTATATATATATATTTATATATATATATATATATATATGTTTTTATCAAGAGTTCATTCAAATAATTTATATAAACAATACCTAATCCTAACTTATTTGAGAATGGAACTCAGAAATGATGCAGTTTATCAAATTGTTGGTCCAAGTGGCAGTGGAAAAACTTTATTTGTTTGTAAATTATTAAAATCGAATTTATTCAAATCTAAATTCAATAAGATTTATTGGCACTGGGGCGCAGATGAAGAACATGTATTAATTTAAGAAACATTTGTAAGCTGAAAACCATGAAAGTAGTTAAGGGATTTGATAAAAATTAGTCAGGAAGCAAATAAAGAAAAGGATTTCAATAATTTATTCACAAAAATCAGTAGACATGTTGGTGTTACGGTTATTTTTATAACTCAAAATCTATTTCACCAAGGAGACAATCATCGAGCACGTAATTTAAATGTACAATATTTAGTGGTTTTCAAAAACCCGAGAGATGCTACTGTTATTGATTTTCTTTCGAGACAGGGATAGCCAAATAATAGAAATTTTCTAATCAGTTCATTTCAAGATGCGACCAAAAACCTCCATGGTTATATTTTTCTCGATTTCAGTCAACAATGTCTTGATGAATTACGGGTTAGAACAGATATTTTTAAAAAAGATTGGGTCATGGTTTATAAACAAAGTTAAAAACAATAAAATGTAAAAATGTTTCTAAAAGCGCGTGTTAAACCATCAAAAATGTTAAAACCTAAATTGAGAAAACTTAAAATAATTCTAAAAAAGAAAATTCCAATTCCTCCAAAAACAAGTTACACTCCATCGAAAAAACTTGTAACGGCATATTTTCCAACGTCAAATCTCGTTTCGCATATTTTAAAACCGAAACTTGTTAAAAAACAAGTGGTTAAAACAGTCAAAAACCATCGAAGTTTTCCGTTTTTCACTGCTTTGTTAAAGGCACTAAGTGTTAAAAGAATGAATATTTTACAATCATTCCCTAATTTCGTTATTGATGATTTACTAGATATTTTAAAGTTTCAAAGGGAAAATTAAAGTAAATAAATCGAAAAAACTTGTGTTGAATAAACATAAGAAACCTCTGTTATCACTAGTAAACAGTAAAAATCGAAAAATAATGAGAAAAATCATTTATAAACAACAAGGAAAGTGGCATGGATATCAAAACCCGACATGGATATCATCAAAAGATTGGGTAAAGTGAATTTCTATATTATTTTACCGAGCAATAGTTGTCCAACAATCCATCCCAAAAATCAAGCAAGTAAATTCATGGTCAATCTTCAAAATCCAATTTATTTACATGACAATTGGGAAGTTGCTTTGCAAGACTTTACATTTTATAAAACACATTCCCATTTTATAGTCAATGTAAAATTAGTTACAAGAGGAATGTTTGCAAAACAAGTAGTGGTATTTTCTCAATCAATATTCCGAATCAATTATTAGATAAGCATTGTCAAATCTTTTACAGAGATGGATTAAATATTAATTGTAATTTTTATCCATTTACAATCATATTTGAAAATGTTAATGATGCCAAGCGAATGGGTAGTGATAAGCTAAAGATTGTTGTTACTGGGAAGGAATACCTATCACGTTTCAATGCTTTTGAAGAAAACAGAGTAATGACAGAAGAAATCAAAATATCTGTATCATATATTAATAAAGTTGAAGATACATTTACGTTTACTAATGATTTATATATTGATACACTTGACGAGTTACATAAATATATTTCCAACAATTGTTTACATATATTTAAAACTCTTGAAATTCTTAAAGATGGATTATTCAAATTCGGTCTGAAAGATAATATTTGTGAAATTACATTTGATAAAAACTTGGCTAATACATTGGGATTAGAAGGGTAAACATATCAAACAAGAGATATTGGTGTACACAAACCAAAAATAATTAAACTTCATTAACAAATGTTCATATATACTAACATCATTGATCCTATAATTGTTGGTGATACATGTGTTCCTCTATTAAAATCCGTGTGGGTCGATAAACATGACCAGGATGAAGTTGTCAATATAAATATTGAGAATCCTATGTACATACCAATATCGACATCTTGCATAAACAATATAGAAATAAATATTCGTGATGATAGCGGAAAATTAATAAACTTTCCAAAAGATACAAAAACGCATTTAACCCTACACTTTCGTAAAATAGATGGCTAATATCGATATTATTAATATGTATAGTGATAACCAAACAGGCGGTGATTTACTATATTTTATCGATTAGCAATATGGTTCGGGCGGTGATAGGAAAAAATAGATTAAGGGCTCAAAATTATTTACCATGTGTTCATCATTACAACTTGATTTCATGGATCAACCTAAATATTTACTTCATGGTGTTAATGTTCATATGCGTTTGAAAAGATCTGATTCCGCACTATCATTAACTTCGGCAACGGGAAAATCAATATGTCCAATAGTTGACGCAAAATTATTGGTAAGAAGAGTTCGCGTTGAACCAAGTTTATTAGCAGGTCATCAACTTGGTCTAAATTCTAAACATGTAATTTATCCGTTAAAAACTAAGGAAATAGTTTCATTTGCTATTGGTCAGGGTGCATCATCTTTCTATAAGGAACAAATATTTGGTGATCGAAGAATGCCAAATTTTATACTTGTAACATTTCAATCTGAAACTCAGTACAACGGATCATACACTGCTTTGAGTTCAACTTTCAAACATTGTAATTTTACTTCATTATCATTGTCGAAAAATACGAATTATCGAGAAACATACACTTAAGATTTCGATAATGATAATTATTGCGCTACATATATGCAAAGTATAGTGAGAAATATGGGTTATTTGGATAAAAACTTGAATTGTGGTATAACATTTGAAGAATTTAAAACTAAATCCCCGTTTTTCACATTTGTTTTGGCCGCTGATTTTGATTTGAATCAAAGTCAACTACCTCAAAATGGAAATCTGCAACTGTATATCAAATTTTCAAAAGCTACAGCCGAACCAGTTTATGTCATAATATATGGAGTATTTGAAAATGAAGTGCAAAATAACTGCAAATAGAACAGTACTCATATAAATGAAGTAAAGAAATGAAGAAATTTGTCATGAAGTAAGTTTTATAAAACTATTGTTATTATTATAATAGTTCTGTTCAGATAAATTGAATTGGTACTCAAATATTCGGTAAAGAACTTGTCGAAGTGTACCCATTATACAAAATTCCCTATTTTAAAAGCAACCAGGCTATAGTTGTCAACACTCATTCATCAACTCTTGGAGGAGAACATTGAATTGCTGTCTATGTAAAACCAGATAAAATATATGTTTTCGATCCCATTGGTTTCTATTATCCTGCTCTATTGATCAAAAAACTAGAAACTATTGGAAAACCAATTGATTACAACAAAATTCGGTTTCAACACCCGTTAATTATTACTTGTGATCAACATTGCCTTGCTTGGTTAATGTATAAACATTGTTATTTAATATATGTTTCGTAAAATGTCTTGTTATTTTATTAATATTTTCTTTCATAAAGATAATATTAAAAAATTATGTATCATAAATTCTAATAATATTTTGGAACCATTATTATTTAGTAATATTTGTCCCACCTGTATTTTACAATACATAGATGCTAATCAAATTTTTTATGTGCTTAATGATGGCGGATGGAAGATCAGATTGTTAAAAAGATATTTTCTAAATCTGCGATTGATTCCATATTCAATGAAGAAAAGAGATTTTCCATTAAATATTACATGCCCCTATCGTGAACATTCAGATTGTGCTTACAAACTTTATCTTTTAGGTGTTGTAAATTATTTAACTATTTTATAAAAAAATATTTAATGCATCTTCTTTTATTAATAATATTCAATAAAAACAATATTTTTGGTATTAAAAAAAACACATTTTCAAAGTGAATTACAATCAATATTTTTGATCCTAAAGAAAAATACATTCTCAAAGTGGGTTCCAATAATCAATTGTGGCCTGAAGAGGGCCGTTGGTTCGTTCTCATTTGGCGAAACTGAAATAATAATAATAATAATAAATCATTACCATTGGCGAATAAATCACTCATTATCGAATTCATCAAGTAAATCGGGCAAATCGAATTCAACATGTAGTTCGAAATCGTCGGGCAAATCGAAATATCGGGTAAATCATTAGGAAAAAACATTATTCAATTCAATATTATCTAAAACATTAAAATGCCCATATGCGAAGCTCTTATTCTCCTGAACCCAAACTCTTTTACCATCGTTGTTTGTAAGGGGTACTTTCTCTGTTCTAAAAATGAATAACTGATGATTTCTTGTGCCAAACCGAGATTGACGCACTTTAGGTATTTGCATTCAGTGATAACAATCCACATATGATTGATGTGTGATTGGGGTATCT
Source organism: Schmidtea mediterranea (assembly GCA_022537955.1). Classification (NCBI taxonomy): domain Eukaryota; kingdom Metazoa; phylum Platyhelminthes; order Tricladida; family Dugesiidae; genus Schmidtea; species Schmidtea mediterranea. The sequence continues at coordinate 210,808,834 of CM039679.1, read as the reverse complement.
TTTGCCGTTACTCCTTTTGCTTTATTTACTTTTTCATCATCACTACTGAGCAAACTATAACATTTTGGCCTGAGGAATATAATAGGTAATGTTTCTCGGATTTTTCGCTGTTTATTACATAAATTACATGCAGCTCCGAGATATTTCAATGTAAAGTGATCATGATCTCTCACTTTCTCCGGCATTGGTTTTTTACATAAATAGCAATCGACCGCTAAACTGAACTCCAATTTCTTCTGATTTGTCAAAAATTTCATTTGAACATGTCCTCTTGTAATAATCTTTGACAATATGATTTACAATATTTTCCACTTCAACAAAAAATCTACTTTGTTTCTCCTGTAAAATTATTGACTAGTAAAAGCCCGGCAGCAATCGGTAAATGTTTTTGGTTATCTCTTTAATCTAGTGGCAAAACCGCTTCAAAGGAGAGTTACCATTTTTCACCAGTCATTAAATATTAGTTCCTTATCTTCCGAAAGTTTATATAATGTGGTGCCCAGAAGGTTTTTCTACACAATTCCGCATGCTTATCAAAAGCTATATCAGTTCTGAATCCATTTAAACATGTCTCGCACCATCTGCATTAGATACGGACTTGGCAGTTATGAGTTTTTCCGCCGTTCATTAATCTCTGTAAATCTTGAACTGCTGTATAATGATATTCACTATTTGATTCCAAAATTAATAAGTACATCTGTGTAACTCTAGTTACTTTACTCCGGTGTATTATATCAATATGGGGATGTTTCAATATAATATTCGCATTATCGATATCAATCATATTTTTGTCGTTATATTTGAGGACATTGATCGCAATACCCTCGTTATGCCTCTCGAATTTTGCAATATCCTTTAATTTCATCGGCATATCTGATTCATTGTAAGTCAATTCTGTCAAAAACCGTATATAATTTTTGGCATTTGTGTTATTGTCCATGATCACATCTTTTTTCAAATTAGCGAGCACGCTCTAAACGAAACATAAATTATCATTGTTTATTACATTTATTATGGCATTTTTATTTGTTAATGCTTTCGGGGTTATAATATAACTTCTTCCCGTCAATCTGTAGATTTCTGACGGGAAGTTTGAAATTAATTTCAATAACTCTTATCAATCGCCATCCACTTTCAAGTTCGGATCTGATATGATTTTTTTAATGTAGCTTTTCAATACCGTCTGCCAAAAATTTTTGAAAATTGTTCACTGTTACTTTAACGGCTTTAATTTGAAAATCTTGACGATTTGAATTCTCCATCTTTTTCGAAATCCGAATTAATAATATTTATAATAAAATAATAATAGTAATAATAATAATAGTACTAATTAATAATAAAAATAATTATAATATCGCAAATTGAACTTTAGCAGTTTTCATCTCAATGATTGCAAACCGTAGTTTATTTGTAAGAATTTCAGCCAGATTTATCTCTTTCATGTTGTTGAATGTCATTTTAATTGTTCTGCGGCAATTTTTCAAATCGGATTTGATCATCAATTCTCCTGTAGGTTCCCATTCAGTGACAACTTTAATATCATCCCACATATTATCTTCTACAGATTGTTCTGCTTCTACCGCTTTAGTTAAATTATTCAAAGATTAACAAAGATTAAATTATTCATCGTAAAATAATTTCTTATATATCTAAATAAAAATTTAAATAAAAATTAATCATTAATAAATATTTAAATTAAACATTACTAAAAATTATATTAAATTAATTATTCTTACATTTCGTTTTTGCACATTTAGAAGTTCTGGCATGTTTATCCATGGCAAAACCATGGGCATAATCTGCTATTTTGAGCTGCTGGCACATCCATTCATTGGCATAATATATTTTTTATTTATTGTATTGTTGTTACATTCATATTCTTCTGAAAGATTTTAATAATAATCTCAATAATTAATAAATAACTATACCATTTGCATCGATATTCACACCGAAACGATTATTATCTCCAGCTATTTCATCTAATAATTCATAAATAAAGCTTATTATAAATAAATAATTTACTTTGTTCGTTAACTTTAAACTTGGTTCCACCCATTACAAACTGGCAAATATTTCATAAAATGAATATAAATTTATTTAAAATAAAAATAATAAATATAATTTTTCGCGATTTCTCGCCATCTTTCTTTAAAAAGTTGGTTAAATTCATTTGCGACATTTCGTAAAATTTGTTTGAAAAAGTGATTGATTTTCTAAATGTTTATAATTAAAAAGAAATCATTATACAATGAAATTATTTCAAAATAAATTCCAACCAATAACAATCGAGATATAGCATGCATATACGAGTTGTGGTGTTACAACGAAATACACTTCAGTAGCATGATTAAACATCATGTGATAGTTACAAAGACGTATGTATTACGAATGCACCACATATGCATTTGAAACGTACATAACATGTATATTAACAACGACATGTATAAACAAATAATAATAATTTTAATAATAATAATATTGTGAAAATGTCACTTTTAAATGAAAAAGGTACTTTTAATTAAATAGTATTATTGATTTTTATTAAGATGTTGTCATAAAATACTTGGCGGAAAAAAATACAATAAATTACCGGGATAAATATATATTGAAAGATGAAGAATACCTTGTAGTAGATTCTACTAAGTAGAAAATCAAAGTATGAGCATGGAAGATTCTGGTGATGAAACTGAGGATATTTAATAATAATAATATTATTTTTATTAATAATTTATAGGTTTACAATTTTCAAAGTAAAAGATGCTATTAAATGTCTCTTGAACACACACATACATGAGGGATAGAAAAATTTTTCTAGGGGAGTTATGACTTTAAAAAAATTTTGAAAAAAGTATGAGTCATAAAATTTTTGCTAGGGGGGTGTGACAAATATTTTGAAAAAGTTTATAGAAAAATACATGTATTTTTAAAATTTTTCAAGGTTTCTATTAAATGTCCCGTGCACACGCACACACTGTGGGCACAAAATTTTAGGATCTGATTTAATGTCCACTGCACACACAGGGTAGGAAATGATGAGTCATCGTGAGCTCACTACTACCTGCTGGAGGTGATTTGGAAACATTCATTATCGATTGCGAAAGGTATTTTAATACTTGTGAATTAGAAACCATAATCGAAGCATGAAAATGAAGTACCTCATAACAAAAGATTTACAAAATTTATAAAGCAGTACCAAAAATATTAAAGGATTTTCAAAAAAAAATAGAAAAGCCAGGGTCATTAATTGAAGATATTTTGGATATTTATAATTATGCGAAAGTCTCTGAAGCAGCTCCAATATCTTTTATTTAAGTCGAAAGAATTGTGGTAAAACTCATGCAACAATGGCAGAATGGTAAATAATTTATTGGAATATTTTGAAATTCATTGTATCAAAGATAAAGATACTAAAGGTTAAATTATAATGCGAAATGCAAAGAATGTAGTAGAAATCAAGAATATTTCGATTTTGCAGGAATTCGGAAGAAAAACACTTAAGCCAACATAACAATAAAAAGAAAAGAATTTTAATATTTACAAAGACAGAAAGATTAGAATTTCCCAAGATTTCAAGAAAAGATAAGTTGAGTGGAAGAAAAGAAAGTAATTTTCATTATCAAAAATTTTAAAGAAATCATTCTAATTTGAATCGTTTGGGTATGAAACTTATGAGTGTTAACAATGTAAAATTAAACCATGTTTATTTAGTGGAATAGAAAATCATATCAGTAGAAAAAGATCAAATAAAAGAAATAAACGGCGATATTGCTTGGCAATAAAGAAAGACATACAAGGGCAAAAAATATTTTTAATACAAAAGCCGTCAGTTCAGCAGAAGTTGAAAGGACTTTTGGTCTTATAAATAATATATGTACTGAAAAACAAAACAGACTTATCATTTCGAATACGAGTAACATACTGGTTATTAATTTGAACTGTTTACCCTTAAACGATTGGAATGCAGTACCGATGGTGAAAAAATGGTTAATAAGCAAACACAGTTCGTATGATCCTCGTGTAAAAACAAAAACAGAACTAAAAGTGAATGAAAACCAGAAGGCTATTTGACAATATTTAAAATAATTACATCTTGATTGAATGTACTACGATTAATGTAAACAAGTACTCTCTTTTGAATTTTGTGGAAATGTTGTGTTTGTAAACAATTACCCATGCGAACCGGTTGTTGAGCAAATTTGAATAACAATAGTTGTAGTACTGGTAATTTTAATAATTTAAATTTTAATAATAATATTCATTCCGAGTGTAAACCCAATTTGAACGTTAGTAATTTCGATAATGAGAGAAATTTAAATTTTATGAAAATTGAAGTTAGGAATAAATTTTGTAAGATTAGTAAAAAAATTGTGCAAAATGGGGATAAAAAAGGAACATTCTAAAGATGCTACGAAAATTTGTTATATGTTTGGGTTATGAATAGCGGTATTAGGCTGCTCTGTTCCTTAAACTTGTATAATTTAAAATATAGAATTGAATACAAAAGTATCTAGGATAAAATGGGAGGCCAGATATAAGAATTAAAATTATTGGATTTTGCAGAGACTGTTTACTTGATACAGATGAGCGTGTGAAGTTTATGAATGAAGAAGTTGTAAAAGATTTGAAAATGTGAAAAGAAAGATCTCTGAGAATAGAATAGGTTGTGAGTTTCTTAACGACAAAATGCGTAATTATTCTAAAAATAGAGATTGACAATAAGTTAGAAAACTATAGATGGAATTGGAATGTTACATAAATTTCACATTAAATTTAAAAAAGGTAAACCGCAAATCTTTTTAGAAAATAACCCGTTTGTGTATAATTGTGAAGAGATATACTTGCATATCATATGAAGCCAGATATGGACAATTTATTACTGATGAGAAACACTTTCACGATTCAATAGAAATATTGAAACTCAGGAAAATGACGAGTTTTACGAAATGTAAATAAAAATAAATCAGTTTTTATGCTAAATAAGTTGGATATCGGAAAAACTAGTTTGTTGAAACATAAAATAGAAACAACCGGAGTCCTGTGTTTCAATTAAATCAAGGAGACTTATTGGCTAATCAATTGAAAATATGAAAAATAATAGAGTAATTCGAAGTTGTGAATCCTAATGGAATACTCCACTAGGAAAGAGCTTTGTCAATTTATATTATAGAAGATATGTTAGATATTTTAAATGAGGCGAAATCGACCTAGGTAGTGAACATTACCAAGAAGAAATAGACGATGAATCGCAACTAACGACGGTTTTCTAAAATAAATAAGGTAAATTTTATTTCAACCGAATGTTTTTTGGTATTCCAACAGCTCCAGCAACGTGAATAACGCTACAAAACAGAAGACTATTGGAGGAAGTCTGGAGAGATTACCAGCAAATGGATAAACATTATAACAACTAATTGCGATCTGCAAAGAATAGTAGAAGGACACGATAGATAAATAAATATGAATTATCAATAATAAAACAATTCATAAAGAATTTAAAGTTGGTGATAAATTACGGATAAAAGTTTTAAAACATCGGAATAAGAAGAAAGTAAACTAAATTAAATATCAATTAATTATATATTAAATTATTAAATAAAAAAGTATATGTAAATATTTATTTACAATATTACCATTTATTATGGTCACAAGGAAGTTGTTTTAATATATAAAACATACAATTGATTTGAACTTTTAGTTAGATAAATATTAAATTTTTAATATTAATATTTATTCTATATGGTAATTGTCCCTCAAACTAAATACGGCGTGATAATTATGACTATTGTTTTTCTAAAGTTTAATATCTGCTATTTTTATGATGACAATTAAACTTAGCGTTTTTGGGATTTACTATAAAAAGAGCCATTCAAACACGTATTACGATATATTTTAAAACTTTTGACCACCAGGAAGAATATTATAAAATATGTATATTGTAAATTATTTAAACAGTTTATACAATTTCTATTAAAAATTAAATTAATAAAAATATTTTTTTAAACATTAAAAAAATTTGTTTAAATAATGTCCAAAAGTTTTTATTATCCTACTTGATGATTGTCAAAATACATAGTAAAACGTGTGTTTGAATGTTGCTTACTTGTAATTAAATCATTCCTTTTTTAGTTATTTATTATTTTCAATTTGATTATTTTAAAAAACTAATAATTTTAAATATTTATTGATTTTTTTATTTTGTGATTTTGTAAAGAACTTTTTTTTAATTAAATTTATTTAAAGTTTTAGCAAAGGCGAAGCTGAATTTGTGAAAACAACACTTCTCTACAGCACTCCAATAATTCACGTGTCAAATAGTCTACAAGTCGAAAGATTAGAAGGGATACGTACTCGAGTAAATCATTTTAATCATTTATTTAATTTACGTTTTTGCAGAAATTATTATTGATAGCTAAAAATCTTTTTAGTAAAATGGATAATTTTGATGAATTAATTAGTTATATTATGAAAGAAGCTCAAAACCTTACAAATGCTGAAGGGTGAATTTTATTATTTACTGATGACTATTTTGTTTGAATTCAGTGGTTCTCTGTTTTTGGTTGATGACGAAACAAGTGAATTGGTTTCTAAAGTTTTACATAATAAAAATCGATTATCAAGAAAGGTATATAGATTTTTAGTTGTTTTTATATAATTTAATTAATTAAATTACATAAAAAATAACCTTATTAAATTTCTTTTTCGCCGTTCAAACACACGTTTTACGATTTTATTTTGACAGTTTTCTTGTCATTATGAAGTAGGATAGTAAAAATTATATATATTGTAAGTAATTTAGTTTAATGTAAATAATGGTAAATTTTATTAATTTTTCTATTTATTAATATTTTCAACAACAATTTTTATTTTAAAAATATTTTATAATTATTTTAAACTAAAATATTTAAATTTTTTTATGATTTTATAATGTTAGATTAAACAAATTATTTATAAAAAAATTAAAAAAAATTTTTTTTGTCATTTAACTTCAAAAGTAACATCAAACAATTTTAATTTTTGACAATGGTTAAAAACAATTTAAGTCCAGTTTTGTCCGAGATTAACTTTTTTTTAAATGCTTGGACTTTCGTGATTTATTTTACTTCAGGAGTTTCTAAATATAATAGCGGCTTATAGTTTAAAAGATAACTTTAGGAGTTGACCTCTAGAGGATGTTACCATTTGGTTTTGATTTTTTGAGTGACCAATCTATCATACTGGGACAAATCGAATTCATTTTAATTTTTTAAAATGTTGAAATATTTGTCAGTTTTTTATTGTAAATATTTTAGAGTGAAATTTTGAAAGATTTGAGATATCCCTTAGAAATGGGAATTGCTGGCCATGTTGCTACGAGTGGTTAGATATGAGTCTGTTTATTTTTATTTTACAATTGAAGTAAAGGAAAATTGCTCAATGTGGCTAGCCCATATGAACACCCAGCTTTCGATAGGAGAACAGATGAATTGATTGGAACTAAGACAAGGTAATGCTAAATCTAAATAAAATCTTAATTCTTTTTTTTACAAAGATCTGTGTTGTGTTTTCCAATTCAAAATGATAAAGGCCGCGTTGTTGGGGTCGCTGAATTATTTAATAAAGCTCATTTCCCATGTTTCAATAAATTTGATGAAGAAATCGCAAAAGCTTTCAGTGTATTTTGTCACATAAGTATCGTGAATGTTAGTAATATGTATATTTTTTTATTAAAAATAAAATAATAATAATAATAATAAACGCATAGTTTAAACAAAACATAGACAATTAAAACTTGGTATACATGGTATTAAATATGTCTTAAGTGCACCAAATTTTAATCAGATAAAGATTCTATAATACAAATTAATGCGGAAATCAACTTGAATCATAAATTTTCAGAAATAATGCGGATATCAGTCATTTTTGAGATGACTGCTAAGTAAGATATTTTTAAAAAAGTAATTTTTAAAGCTTTTTTATATTTCATCATGATATAATATCAAGGACGTAGGTATGAGGGTATAGGTAGCATTTGCACCCAAAAATAAATTATAGATTATCAAATATAATTTAGGGATGAAATATTTTAATAAAACCTTTATTTTGGTTTTGTTATGAGAATAGAAGAAACATTGTATATTTTTAGTTAAGTCTTTTCAAATCCAACACAGTACAACTATGCTTGTGTTAGCTATTCCCGTAGTTTATCGGTCTTTTTACGTGTATCGTTGTGCTCGACTACGCGCGCAAACCACCCCGACTACTAGGGATGCTCTCCGTATTTTATATATCTACTTGTGTTAGTTTCGAGTTAAATTTTTTGCAGTACAAAAGTTTCTTTATTTCATATGTAATAAAACGTTTAATAATCATTTTAATATTTTCCGTAAGTAAGTAATATTTTGTTCATTTTGTTACCGCTGTAATTTTATTGATAGAAATGAGCAATAAAAGAAAAGCAAATCAAGATTAATCAACTCTGTTGAGTTTTCTTTCTAAAAAACAGTTGTTTTGAATAATTCTACTACTAATAAAGTAGATCATATTTATGAAAATTTATCGAATGATCAGACAAAAGAAAAAGAACCTGTAAATGCTACTTCCACACAATCGATTTTGTCTAGTAGAGATATTGGAATGTATTTAGACAAAAAATAATTATAAAAAGAAATGATGCGTTGACTACGTTAATATTAAAAATAATATATGGATTCTACCAGGAAACCATGTGTTTTCCTTCACAATCCAATGAAAACGTTGTAGCATTTTGTACTTTCTTGGTTGGAAAAATTTGAATGGATTTCATTTTATGTGATGATCACTAAAATACCTGAAGTCATATTTAAGAAATGCCATGAATGAAAAAAATTTTAAACGGCTTAGGTTTGTTACATACATTAAAATAAGTCAAGATGAAATACTTTCTGAATTAATGAAGAGACAAAGACGAATTAAGAATATATTGTAATGTATTCTGTGTAATTTGAATTGTTAATAATTAATAATATATTTGTTAATTATCTTAAAAAACTTTTTCTATTTTTCCGTGTCAACTTTAAACATTTCTCGATGAATTGCAATAATTAATAATTTTGTTTCCCCTAAGCTGAAATCCTGGCTACAAAATCTTTGGTCTCGAGTAATTTAAGTTAAGGGTATACAAAAACTCAACTGGGTAGCCAATCATATTCTCCCTCCATAGACTTCAATGATTCATATGTTACAATTCTTCAGATTATTATCTTATATATTGATATTATTCTTGATAAAGTCACAAATTGGTGACTAATTGTTGAATTAAAATAAATATTCCTGGTTAGACTTAATTGAATGACATATGTTAGTTGTTTTCTAATCGTGATTAACTGCACGCGTTTATTAGGTGAGTTAGTTAGCGAATGCTAGTGAATGAGCTAGATACAACATTAGTGAATTCATAATTAAATTATAAAAAGAAAACATGTGTTGACTACGTTAATATTATAAAAAATAAAGTAAAAAAGAATTTTACTTTTGAATATATTGCGATATAAAGTGAGTTAATTCTATATTAAATGAATTATAAATTATTATATAACAAATCATTTACCAAATATTTTTTATTTTTCCCAAAAGCTTTCCAAAACTAGTGTTATAATACAGAAAATTGTATCTTTGCAACCACCTTTTTTGTTTTGTTATATTTATAAAGAGAATTTTCAGTATACCAAAAATCTTCCAAAATGTAAATGTTCCACATCATTTTCCGTGGCATTTATTAATTTGATTTTGTCATTCTATTAACATATTTTTATAGATTTTATCAAAAACAGTTTGATTTTTGTTCGGTTTTCAGGTATTGTAGAGATTTCTGTATTATCTGAAATGTTAATGGAATATTAAAATAATTATAAATAGAATAAACATTACGTTAATATCTCTTGTTTTCTTGCATTTTCACTGTGTGGTGTTTGTATTTTTTTATCACTTTCAATTTCTATATTAAAGCTTTATAGAAATTGGAAAGAATGACATCAAATTCAGTTTGTCTGTATCTATAATGTAAGTATATTGATTTTTTTATATCGCAATATGATTACAGTATTAAAAACTGCAGTAATATTATAATATGAAATTTGAAAATCTGTCTTACATTAAACCTGAATATATAAACAAAATTTTTTACAATAAAAACACAAAATCTTTAATGAATTTTGCACATTAAACTTTGGAACTCAGGTGAGCATTTCCTTGATTGTGGGAAACATTATAGTGAAAACTAATTAAGCATTTTGCTGATAAATACAAACTGAAACTGGTGAAAACTGGCTCTCATCATTACAATATCAATAGTTTTATTGAAATAAAGTTTGGAAAAATACGCAAATGTATAAATATTTTAAGGAATGATTAGTTTAAAAATGTAATAAACCGAAATACCTCCATATTTAAAATTCAATTAAATTTTAATTAGAAATCAATAAATTATTTTTTGTAATCTATTATAAATAAACAATTTTATTAATATACAAATACAAAAAATATATTATATTCAAACGACTTATTTAAATTAATCATAATAATAATTCCTCATTAATTAATTTATAGCAATATCATTAATTAGGCTCTCAAATATTGCCGCATCATTCTATCTATATTAATAATCAATCAAATAATTTATTGATTTCTAATTAAAATTTAATTGAATTTTAAAAATAAATGGATATACTTCAGGTTACCGGGAAAATAAATTCAACCCTTAAATTTACAATTTAAATAACATTAATGAAAATTCCTTTGAAAATGAGAATTTATATTCAAAATTATTATAGAATGGGAAAACAATATCAACAGAAAGATTCTGAGAGATATAATTATAAAAGTGCTACTAGAAAAACAAAGAAAGATCAAATATAAATATGTGAATAAAAAAAGAATTTTATGTCTTTTTAAAATATTATTATCGAAATAATTTCTAATTATTTTAATTACCATTTTTACTAAAAAAATATATTTTTAATACTTCAGTCTCTTATTTACAAAAAGATTGAAGAAGCTCAACAGAGAAGTGTATTAGCTAATAAAGTGATGACATCGCACAATGTAATTTCTATTTTATTTGCGAATTTAAATTAATTAGATTAATTATTTTAGAGGGCTCAAATTAAAGTTAGAAAAAAATTGAATATTCAACTTAGTCCATTTTTTTGTATTTAGATTTCTAACAATTTAATTGAAAAAATTGTTCATAGTAAAATTGTTCCGATTGAAAATATTCTTGAAAATGGAACAATGCTAACTGCTCTTCCGAAAAATGTTCTGCCAAGAGATACATTAATGGTTTTTTATTATACATTTTATTTACTTAAATAACAAACAAAACAATTCTTGATAGAACTGAGAAACAAATGTATCGTAGTTTCAAATTTTAAAACTTCTTTATATAGTTTCCTTTATAAAACGCTCTCTAAAATATTTTTAACTAAGATAAAGGTTATTTCAATATTTTTATTTTTCATAATAATATTTTTCATTTTAATGAATTTTTTTTCAATATGCTAAACTTTTATTTTGAAATATTAAAAAGTTTGGAGATTTTTGTTTTTATGTTTAATCTCAATTTGTCACTACTCCAAAAATCATTATTAATCGAAAATACTCTTTCAACTGTTGCTCTAGTATTCGGTAAGCACATTGCAAATTCAACAAGTAATTTCAATTTTTTAATAGAAGTATGCTCATCTTTAAAATCAATAAATAAGGAGCATATGAAAATTGAGCAGTACAAACCATAAAATAGAAGTACTGTACTTCTGAAAGTAGTTCGTTCAGTCACCTTACTTTATATCTTGTAATAACAAAATTACTTGTTAGTACTTCGCAATATAACTGAAACGTTTCTTTTAGACAATACTAAGGTGACCAAATGTATAGCTTTTGGTGAGACAGTTCGGACTTTTAGTTCATTGTTTTGTGTCCAGCATTTCCTGTTTTATTTAACCCTACCACTAGTATTAAAAGAATTAAATAAATAAAATAGTAATATTTTTTTTAAATTTCTCACTTGAAGTAAAATTAGGATGGGGATAGTTGTACATAGAATATTTATACATTTTACATTCATAGTTTGAAATGTCTATTCAATTTTTAGGTTGTTTTCCATTGTAAAAAACTAAAACTTACACAAAAATTTCAATATTTTATATGCTATTAATTAATACTTCTTGCAAGTAATAATTATAATATTTCACAATTAAAAATATAACACTTAATTGAAGCAATACGTGCAACTATTGAATTAGTCTTAGTTTGAGCATAGTACCATATCTGACACAAACCAAATCTAGATAACTGTAGTTAATGATAAGTATAAATTTATCAAAAACACACTATGCCGCTATTGCATCATAATTTTGAAAATAATTCACTTTATTTAGAGTCAACTTTTACACTATTTGTATTCATACATTTAATTCACATTAATATACTATTTTACATAAATAATTTTTACAATTGTTATATAATTTTTAAATACTTACAATTTGTAACATTAAACTATAAATTTATTTAGAAACTATTTGTAAACTGTCAAAAAACACGGCCTTTCTCTGTTTGAAGTTTAGATTTACATTAATAAGTTATTTTTATTTTCTAACGGTCTTCAAGTGCAATATTTGGTTTGAATCATCTGAATTTCTGGAGTTTCCTTAACTGGATCAGGCGCGAACAAGGTCTACAGTAACTCCACTTGATACAAGCTCTGGCTGACCATGTCCTCAGCCAAAAAGAAAGATTTATTCAAATCTCAAGGCTCGAATCCTCACTGTTATAGGAGACTATAGAAATCGGAAAATATTGGACTAATGACGTGCAATTGCCCATAATCTCGGTTTTTAAATGCTAAGATTTTCCGAACTTAAATTTATTATATTATTTATTTATATTTGTTCTACAATTTGTCTATGTTCCATAATAATCAGTTTAAATTTAGATTTATTTTTAGGGTGACAGGAATTGTCCAAGACTTTTGTAATATTTCAAAATAAAAGTTTACCATATTGAGAAAAAAAATTCATTCAAATTAATAATATTCTTGAATATCCAGAATAAATAGAAACGTATTTAGAGCTTATTCATTGTCTCTTACTAATTTATACCCTTCATTTTAAGAACTTGATAACTTTGTATTTAATATCCATTCATATTCATAGAGTATAAATTTTTCAGTTTTGCTTAACTATGTTTGAACGGATGGATCTCATAAATCGGTGGCGCATTCAGAGAAGGACGTTGGCAAATTTCATTCTAAGTTGTAAGCGAGGCTATCGAGACGTACCCTATCACAATTGGTATCATGCAATCTCTGTAGCTCATTTTATATTTGCATCATACATGACTTTTGATTTGAGTAAATATTTATTTGACATTGAAAATTTTGTTTTACTAGTCTCTGGACTGTGTCATGATATAGATCATCGCGGTACCAATAATTCTTTTCAGGTTAATTTAATAGATGTCATCTTTAAAAATTTGCTTTTGTCTTTAGACCAAATCAAAATCTGTTTTAGCAACTCTTTACAGTTCAGAAGGGTCAATGCTTGAGCAACATCATTTTGCTCAAACTGTTTGTATTATTCAAACAGAATTCTGTAATATTTTTGAAACCATGGATAACAAGGTATGACAAATCATATATATATATATATATATATATATATATATATATATATATATATATATATATATATATATATATTATATATATATATATATATATATATACATATATACTTCTGTAATCAAAACGTTTTCAGAATTTAAGTAAATACAACTTATAAACATTTAATTTATCAGACAAGTTTTAAACAATATTTGTCAAAATAATCTCATTCTGTTACTTCACTTATGCCAATGTTTTTTTCCAAATCTCAATGCATTTCTAATAGTCTTTTACACCTCCTGCGATTTATCTTTTGCTGAAATGCCTTGTTCCAATCAAAACTTGTGTTTTAGTTATACATTTTTCCATAGCATTTCTATATCATTTTAAGTGTCTTGATGCGTTTATTTATAAAAATCGAAAGTAAAAAAATAATCTAATATATAAAACTCTAAATATGTGTGTTTGCCACCTTATATATATATTTCAATTATAAGTCTTTTGACAATTTATCGATAATCTATTTATGTCATATTTAATATCGACAAATAACTATAAATAATAAAATATCACGGCTTTGGCCAAACGTTATAAAAATGAATCTTACAATCAATACAAGAGTTCAACAAACCGATAGCTATGATTCTAAAAGATTTGTGAAAATTTTCTCAATATTGGTAATGGCAAAGAAAAAACTACTGAAATTGAAAAAATCAAATTTTCCAATAATTTCGGAAATATTTGTCAAAATTCAAATTATATGATTAATTTTGTGTATCCAAACGTCGATGCAAATCTTTTCGATCGGAAATGGCTTCAAGAACGTGCAATTTTTGGACCGCTGAAAGTCAGAGTTGAAGATATCCACAATTCTATACAAAAAAAGATTCAAACCAATTCTAGGACATTTTTATCCAGACAAATATGTAAATGAAGGCAAAGCTACAAGCTACCTTATAGAGTTTTTGAACACCTTAAATCCTAGTGGAATTCCGCTGCTCAAATTAGTGTTAAAAGTTGGATCTGCCGTCATGTTGTGGAAAAATTTAGATTCATCAAAATTATGCAATGGATCAAGATTGAAAGCCAAAGCTCTAAATAACGATGTCATTGAAGTGACAATTTTAAACGAACCTTATGAAGGCGAGCACGCTCTTATACTAAGAATTCCAATAATTCAACTTGCCGTTTTCATTTTAACTTTTACGATTTCCTATTCTGCTTTCATTTGCAATGACTTTTATATATTTCAAAAACAATTTATTGCAGTTACTGGTTTAGGCTTGATGGATGAATGTTTCTCACGTGGACAATTATAAATTGATATGTCAAGAGCAAAAGACCCAACAAAATTACACATTGAACATAAATTTAATAAATAACTCGAGTCCTGTGGTCGCGCTGTGCGGTTTTTGATATGATTATTTGATTTTTATAGTTGTGGAAATTATCGAATATTTGTAGATTTTGATTTGTTTATTTTTTTGAGTTCTAATTTATTTCTTGTGGATTTTGATTATATGGAATTTAATTAAAAGTAAATATTCTCTGGGAACTTTAATTACTACTTCATTTGAAAATTGATTTTGATCAATCGTTTTTATCGGAATTAATCGAATTTATTATTTAATGAATCAATTTACTTCTTTACAAAAAATTGATATTTTGCGAGAACTAATTTCAAATTCAAACGATGCTTTAGACATGATTAAATGCAGAAGTTCAACAAATCTCTCAGTACTTGACACTACAAAAGAGTTGATCATACAAATTATTACGGATAAAGATACCGGAACTTTAGCTATTGTCGACACCGGTATTGGTATGACGAAAGCTGATTTAATTACCAATTCGGGGACAATCGCTGAATCAGGAACTATAGCAATTATAGTAATTTATTAAAACATTAATTAATTAGAAAATTATAACCGTAGCAAAGAACGAGTTATAAATATAATTATAAAAAATAATTATAAACTGCATAAAGAACTAAAGTAAAATTTTTATACAAATATCGGAAATAGCAGTGAAAACCTTTAAATAGTAAATGTTGGTTAATAAAATTGTAGGGCTCTTTTAAAAGCTGTGTAATATTTGGTTTTAAAATATTATTTAAAAAGTATTAAAAATTATTGTTATAATGATATTACAATAAAAACAAATAAACTATTTTATTGATACTTATGTGAAGACATTTGGATATGAAGTGTGGTTTCATTTGTGAGGATAAGTTTATTTAAAAGGCACACATAGTTTTACTCTATCAATATGACTGGCTCCATATTCTTTGAAAACCATTCATTCAAAGCCATTATATGAGTACAGTTTGTATATTTGTTGAAACATAATTAACTGTTATTAGTGATTGGTTGCATGGTTAAAATGTCACTATTATTAGACAAAACAAGTTGAAAATATGCAAACTAATATCGATCAACTAAATATTATAAACTAATGCTTTATAATGTTTTTTTACTTTAAAAAGAGTACTTATTGAAAAAACACCTCGTTTTAATGATGTGGGTGTGCTTTTTTTCTGATATTTTTGACACTAATGCAGTATTTTGTTCATTTTGTCCTGATAAATGTTATACACTTTATGTTGCATATACGTGGTGCGCCCAAAAAGTATGTGTAATAACTAGGAAAGCAATTGAATAGAAACACCAAACTTTTACACAATAACATATAACATGTATAGACATCATTTTTCAACATAAGACCCATTTACATTCACACACTTTTTCCAGTGCTGGATCAGTTCAAAGAATGTATTTTTGAAGAAATCTGAGGACTGATAACGCAGGAAACTCTATATCTCTTCCCTCAGATCTTCAGCATTTGCAAACTGATTGCCACGCAAATTTTTCTTGAGATGCCTGGAGATGTAAAAATCACTGGGAACAAGGTTTAGACTGTATTGAAGATGGTTCAATAGGTTACATCCACTTTCCTCCAGAACTCGCATGGATGCTGCACTTTTGTGGATTGGTACGTTGTCCTGGCGAAACCTCATGGGAATGCCCCGTTCTTTTTGTCGAGCATGTCGGCATTTACATACAAGATCAGAGCAGTATATAGAGTTGAGTCTGGTGGTTTTTCAAAAAATCTACAAAGATAACACCACGGGCATCCCAATAAATGCTCGGCATCAGGCATTTTCTGTGGGATGTTCCTTCATTCTCCTGAAAATTTCTACTCACTTGACTTATGTTTAGACTCTGTTAAATACAGACTGAAAGGAGTTTCATCTTGCCTGATGATATTAAGCAGGAATACCTCACCATGTAGTTGGAAAAGAAAGGGTTTGACTGAGTCACTCCCGTCGCTTCTCACACATCTCTGATGAAAGAAAGTGGGAAACAAATCTGGACGCTAGCTTTATCACTCCAAATTCATGCAGAATTTTTTGTATGGTTCTTTTGTTCACATTAACAGCATCAGCCAGTGCCCGTGTTGTGAGTCCACTGTCTTCTCACAGTAAAGAGATTCACACTTTCCTTTAATTTTGTCAGAAATTTCACATGGACGTCCAGCCCTTTATTCATCAAAAACTTACAGTCTCTCATGTTTAAACAGTGCAATCCACTTGTACATTGCTCTGCGTGATGGAGAGTCCTCAACATATGTCTTTTCCAATTTGGGAAAAAATTGGTAATTGGGAACATTGTGTAATACCAGAAACCTTATAGCGCTACGATATTCGACTGCATCAATCATGACTGGCACCAAATTTCAAAATCTCACAAATGTCAATATAAACTATAATGATTATTTAAAACAAACTACACAAATTATATAGATACAATAAAATTTGGATTGCACGGCAAAACAATATTTCCTTCCTACATATTGCACGGACTTATTGGGCGTACGACGTACTTATGTACAAATATAAGTATTCCAATTTGTTTTAATTGAATGAATTATTTCTATTAATCAAACAGTTTACCATTTTTGGAGTCACTAACCCTGGTTTCAGAAACGCTGCTCTATATCATAGAACTTTAAAAATTAGAGAAATTAGAGAAACGTCTGGATAGTAGTGAGTTGAGAGCTGGCCAAAACAAGCCATTTTTAGCATAATGTGAATTGTTAAATAAATTTTAAATTAGAGGTATTTTGTACAGAATTTGTTCTCTATAACATTATCGGATCACAATTACGCGTTTGAAGTACGTAAAAATGCTGTCAAATGTTTAGTTTTACACTTAATTGTCCTCGAGAATTTCTTTCGTCAAAACGTAAAGGGTTGTTCGGAAAGTTTCCTCTGATTTTTAATACATTGCGATTCTAAGTGTTTTTAGGTTAAGTGAATGACATAACCTCTTTAAATTATACATATTTTGAAAAAATATGCATTCGTCTGCATTTGTTTATATATTTGTTAATATAGCCGGAGCTTTTTACGCGCTTTTAATTTTGGTTACCGCTGTGCTAGTTTGTGCAAACGTACAATAATTATTCTCACAGCATACGAAATTTTTTTTCTCAAAATTATGTTTTAATTCTTTAATTTTTGATTTAAAAATTTTAAAAAATAATTTCCTTTGTTGTTCGTAATTTGTATACAGAGCTTTTTCAACAAGGAGTAGTAAGAGTATAAACTAAATCATTTAAAGGAAAGGAAAATTATTCTCAAGTTTTTGTTATTAAGTTTACTTAAAAATGTTCTGCGAATAAAGTTGTTCATTTATACAGAAAACTCTATTAATTTAGACATATGTATATATATATATATAAACTATTTTTAAAATAACCCATAAAATTTAGCTGAATGAAGATGATGCCTTCTATTAAAAAACAAAAAATGCATTTTGTACAGTCATCCATAAAGATACGTCTCGTGGTGTGGTTCGTTCAGAATAATTTCGAAAGTTGTATCTTTTTCTAAGTTTCCCGTTGTTCTTATCGTTTATTGAAAATCGTCGCCAATAAACATCAAAAATATTTCCAATAATGAATCTCAGTTGGATCCAAATGAAGAATTTGATGACATAAATATTGGTGACTCTTCAAACTATCAAGAACTAGAGCTATATATTGAGTTTCAGCTACAATCACATACAATTTGGAAAACATCAAGAATGAGTATCATTGGCAACGAACGAATGAGTTAACTAAAGTATTTCGTTGAGGACTCTGTTGGAATAATTGTTTCTTAAACCAATAAATGTAATGTGCTCAACCAAACACTTTTCCTGATTGCAAACTGTTGGATTTAATGACGAAATTAATCAATTTAGTTAATTAATTCCGAATTTAATTATTACTTAAAAAACAAATCTTATTTGTTTTAATAATTGCCATTGTAATATTATAAATTTTTAAAATTAAATCCAACTCCAAGTGTTTTAACACCAACATGGCTGATTTTAAAATTGAAGTTGTTAGATCTATGTTTAAAAAGTATGGATCTCAGCATCCTTCAATATCTGCAAACCTTCTTCAGCTCTTTCAATGCTTATACTAACTTTATTGGACCTAATCCTGACAAAGGCAACGATAATAGACCTAGAAAAAGAAGATGTGTTATATGTTCAAAGCATGATAAACGTTCTGAAACATTATATTTGTGCATAGAATAGGATGTGCCCCTATGTTTGTTAGGTTATTTCATATTTTTACTAAAAATATCAAAAGCCTGTTTTGTTATTAAATTGATGGACAATAAAAAAATATTATTTTAAAAATCCGGAATTCATCAATTAATTAATTAAATTTTATGTTGTATTGAAATTACATAAATATTAAATAAATTTATTTATAAATAATTAAGCATTAATATAATTACTACTTTGATTGAATTGAAATTAATCACTTAAATTTAATTAAAATGTGCTGACAGTAATTTTCTTTTTTCTATTTTTATCAATGCGTACAGAAATTTTTGCTTTGAAAGAGCAATATTTTTTAGGGGGAATATTTATTATTTCTGATAATAAATCTCACTCTGTTATGTATAAATGTTTTAATGAAAGGCATGTGTGTCAGAAATAGTAAAAATAAAGTTTTAATTTTACGATTAATATAACTTTATTAATTTCAATTTTCTTGAAAAATTGAATATAATTTATTTAGGAATATTTACAAGCCTTAGATTTGCTTCGTTATGTGATTTTAGCAACTGATTTACTCCAACACTTTCGTAAAAAATCTGAACTTGACAAATTGGCAACAAGACCCTACAATATTCAGTCTTTAAAAGATCGTAGTCATTTGATGTGCATTTTAATAACAAGTGCAGATTTATCAGATCAGGCAAAAGAATGGGGTAGTGCTTGGCAGTCGTCAAAATTGATAAATGAAGAGTTTTTAAAACAAGGAGACATGGAAAAAGAATTGGGAAATACGCCGCTTGAAAGCTTTGATAGAAATAAAGCTGTCATTCCACTTTTGCAAATTGCATTTATTGACGGCGTCATCTTTCCTCTCTACACGTAAATAATTTTACAAAGGAAATTTTTTTTTAATTTTTTTTTAATTATAGTTTATTAGTAGCAATATTCCCGCAAGCGGAAGACCTAATGATTAATACAAGAAATAATCATAAAAATTGGCACAAACTAAACGAATTAGTTAATAAAGGAGTTATTACTGGATTGAACAATTCTATATTCGATGATATTGAAAAGAAAAATCTAATTTAAATTTATTTTATCATTTAATTTAATTTTGATTCATTTTTGTTATTGCTAAAATTTATCAGTTGTTTTAAACATCAATTTTTATTTTAATAAATTGTTATATTTACTAATTATAGTATAACAACTAATTGTTATTTTAGTAATTTGATTGTTTTTAGATGAGAAATGATCAATAATATCCTTAATGAAACTCACAAATTGAGATTTACTGTAAGAAATTCACAGCTACTTTATATAGACAAAAATTATGGACAAACACAAATTTATGGTGGTTACTATACAGGAGCAGAGAAAATATATTTGGTGAGAAAAATTAAAAAAGAAACCGACATAAACAATATTATTTATTTAGTTTCTAAAATTTTTAACACCAAATTATAACTTCTAAAATTATTTATCACAAAATAAATATTATTAAAACAACAATATCTTGGCATTTTCTAATAGTTGTTTTGCAACTAGTTTTATAGATTTTTGAGAATATTTTAGCAAGAATGAGTTAACAATTAAATAGTTAATTTTCATAAACAAGCAATCAATAAATTTAAAAAATCCTTTATTAATTTTATAATCAAACTATTGCATTATATCATAATTAAGATGTAAACTTATGTATGTTCTTTTTAAATGTATTATTAAAATTTTATTAAAGTTCTTTACATTTAGTCTTTTTAATCTTAAATGTAATCTTTTTATTTAGTTATCCTCACACATAACAAACCTTTAAAAAAATGAGATACAAAGTGAAAAATTATGGACAATAACCCTTTATTAAGTACATTTTTAATTTTAAAATATGCAATTTGAGGATATTTACACCCTTTCACGTTTTTACACACAAATTTTGGGGGGGGGAATGTAATTTTAAAAATATGCAAATTCAAAGGAAAAAATAAGAAAAATATTTTTAAAAATACGATCCCTGGCATATGGGCGAGAATACATTGATTATGGGTACAAGTGGTAGCTATGGATCAATAAATAAAATCAATATTCATATTCACAGGTTGAGAAGTTGGTTTCTTATGTTCAAGCTGTAAGTTATTGTTTACCCGTTATACTCCTACTTGCGTTGAATAATGTCATCTATAATACAGTTTGGTGCGCAAAACAAATTGTGAGTCATAATTTCTCAGCAATTATTTTTGTTAAATTATGAATATAATTTGGTTTTGTTTTGGATTTTTTTGTAATTTATAAAAATTTTTAATAATTTTTTATTAACATTTAACTTTTCATTATTAATCACATTTAATTTTATTTATGCATTTATATAAAATGGCAAATATATAAAAACTAGTGAATTTTAGTTTTTTGTACTGGCTTTTTAAGTTTTATACTCCAAATTTGTAAATTATAGAGCTAAATGGTACTTTTAGTATTCATAATAACCGTTTAAAATAAAATTAGTCTTCATCTTTTTTTATTTTATCTATTGATTTTCTTGACAATTCAGTAGAGTTTTGGTATTATTTTTAAATTTTTATCTGTCAGGTTAAAAAATTTCAAAATGCATTTATTGATTGCAAGTTGTAAATATATAGAAAATAAGTTTTTATATTTAATTTTCCAAAGTTTATCAGTTAATTGCAAATCGTATAGATCAGTGTTTCTCAAGCATTTTTTAACCATCGCCCCCTTAAGACACAATTTGATTTGACACTGCCCCTTAAAGATTATTTAATTGTATAATATATAAATGTATTACATGTAAATAAATTTTAATGGTACAGAACAATTGCTACCGGATTGATCCAATAGCGTTATTTAACAGAAACTTGTTACAACTTGATTGCGTACGGCGTACGGACTATCCTACGAAATCTATGTTAAGTATTTTAAGTTTTTATACTATTATGCAGGGTAGAAATATAAACTAATTATTCGTTATTGTGTAGTAGGTAGGTTTTAATTTTAGTGAAAGTTAAAATATAAAGTAAATGAAATTACAAATCTACCATCGCCCTCTTAACCCACGTCAACGACCCCCCATTTTTTCTGGGCCTTTTAACGCCTCCCTTTAGGTCTCAAACGCTCACAAGGAGGCGTTATCGCTACTTTGAGAGACTGATATAGATAAATGTACAATTAGCAACATTTCTGCATATCGAAGTTTAAATGCAATTTTACTATTTGCTATGGTTGTGTAAGTTTACTTTTTCTATTTTTTCACTTTATATATTAAAAACGTTATTCATTATAACATTAAAAATCAATGCACAGGTAAGTTTTTGTGTTTCTATAATATAAACTTACTATTTCATTTATATTATAGATGCGATTATTCATTGCAAACCGGTGTTATGAATAATAGTATTAACAATTATATCATTATAGGACCTATATTAATTTAAAATTATTTTATTTGTCACTTTTTTCAGACCCCCAAGTATGTTGATCCGTTTCCACTTCCATGTCAATGTATTGGAATGTATGACTAAGACCATGTAACTCAGTATGCAAAACCCGATTAGCACATAAATTTTAAAAGTTTCAAAATTTTCAAAGAAATTCGGCACTTAAATTGTGATTTTCGATTTATAAATCTGGTAAAAATTTCATGCGTCCAGATTTATTTTGTTCTTCCTATATAATAGATGTCATCATGTTTTTTTCTTAAAACAACAAACTCAAAAGTTTCCTAAAATATTTTGAAGTCTCCTAAAACGATATTATACGAAAGGGGGGCAGTTATTATGATGCAAAAGACTCACGAATTCCTATATATTTCATGTGGCCTAATTTCATAATTGTGAAAAGATTTCTTTTAATGATTCCTTTATTATATTGCACTTTAGTGTCGATAATATTACTAATAGTGATTGATGACATGGCCAAAGGTGCATAAACCCACATAGCGACAACAAATGATGTACAAAACCGATCTCAGCCTCACAATAGCACTTTCGAATTTGATTTCGCTAATTTTGATGAACAGCCATTTGATATTTCCAAGTAATTGTTAAAATTTGTTTACGTTAAATCAGGATAACAGACCTGTTTTCGATAAATATTTATAAGTAGTTCCAGCGGCATTAATATCATCCATAAATCTGCTACCAAACAAATAAAGTTTCAAGTATGATTTCAATTTGTAAGATTTTTGCATTAATTTGCATTTATCAAAGTTTCGTTAAAGCCGGTAAGACTTGATTTTATGGTATTTTATACGTTTTAATTGTCCTTTTCAATTTTAATATAGGAAATTTGATTATTAATATTTGGGATATTTTGCTTAAATTATAATCTTTATTGAAGTTTGGCAATAATAAAACTACAAAAATTGATTGTTTACTATAAAACAAATAAAAAATATTGTAGCATCTAAAAATATTTGGTAAATTGTTTTAATCATTGAACTTATTTTATAATATTTTGACTACCAAAAGGAATTGTATTTGAAATATGTTTTTAACAATTTTTAATATTTCATTTATAATGTACAATACATTAATTTAATCAATGAATAAATTATAATAATAATTTTAAATATAAAAATTATAATTTAAATATAAAAATGAATTTGGATTTTGGATTTATTAATTAATATAATAAATAAATAATTTACTTGCTCTTAATTCTTAACTCTTCGAAATTTTTATTGAGAATACAATTATTATAAAAATTAAAAATTGTTTATTTTAAAGTTTTAGTTACCAAATTATGTTTTATTATTTTTTTATCTAAAATCATTTTCAAAATAAAATATTTATAAATCTTATATTTTTCATATGTAAAATCACCTTTTAATAAATATAAAAGAAAAAAGTCTAATAATTTTGAATCTTGGATTTAAAAAATTAGTAAATATTAATAAATATAAAATATTCAGTGTTTACTCTTGAATTTTTGAATGTTTACAAATTGAATTGAGTTTGTAAACATTATTATATGCACTATCAAAACTTTGGAATAGCTTTGAATAACAAACTAAGAATAAGATAACCAGAAATGCTTCTACGTTCATTAAAGTAGACACCCTCATTTTGATTTTCATCCTTACCAAGTGAAAATATTAAAATTTTAAATGAATTTGAGGTTAAAAAATGATTTATATTAAAAACTATTTGCCTGACTTTGGAAAGGTTTCAAAG
The DNA here is from genome assembly GCA_022537955.1 of Schmidtea mediterranea. Classification (NCBI taxonomy): domain Eukaryota; kingdom Metazoa; phylum Platyhelminthes; order Tricladida; family Dugesiidae; genus Schmidtea; species Schmidtea mediterranea. Next base: position 210,784,478 of record CM039679.1, on the reverse strand, counting down.
TATAATATTATGTCACTTATAAAGAAATCAGAGGTGAAACACAAAAAAGTCCTTGTAATATTAATATAATTAATTATGATTTTCTCAGTTGTTTTAACAAAATATAGTTATTTAAACAATTATATTATAAGAAACATAGAAACTAACCTGTGTTTTGAAAATTTGTTAGAGACACATCTGCCGATTTAAAGTAGGTTTCAAAAAATGTAGATAAAATTAATGAAACATATAAACTCAATGCACGCAATTTCTTTAATAAAACAAACATCAAAACCATCGATAAAATGCACCTTTTTTAGGGAAATAATTGTGTTAAAATAAATTTGTAAAATATTTTTTGAACACACTTTTGGAATAATTTTTTTATTATAATCCACATAGATAATAATAGGTAATTTCCGTATTTTGATACAAAAAACCTTTATAATGATTCGTGAGCAGTGATTACACTTTTTTGTATGAAAATACTGCCAATATATATATAATACTTTTGACTACTCAAAGTTCACGGAGAGGGGACAATCAATCAAAAGGCTTTTATTTATTAGAATACATTTAAAATAAATAAAATTTTAAAATATTCAAAACGGTTGAATAATAAAGACTATCAGATGTATTAACACTTATGAAATTGCATTTTATATTCTAAAATATCAAGTTTTAGTAATTTAAATTTAAAATTTTAATATTTCTCTACATCATTTTTTTCCACAACAAAGGAAAATTAATTCTGATATGAAAAATGAAAAAAGCTAATACACATAAGTTTGACACTTATTCGTAACGCATAACGGAAAGTAGTATTCATGTACAAGGAAACTGAATCACTACTACAAAGAACAAAAATGAAAAGCTATTAAATATTTTCAGAGAAAATGAGAAAGAAGCATTGGAATATATAGATAAGTGCAAAATATTATAGAAATATTAAAAATAAACTTGAAAAATGTTATTTTTAATTTTCAAGTGATTCGTGAATATTAAAAAACATCAATATTCTTACTGATTCAAAGTCAAAAACATTTCTTCATAAATCTTATGCCACTGGAAAATGATAATATTTTTTAATACTAAATAAAAGAAGCTACCGTATGACACTACTAAATACTTAAGCTAAGTGGCTGTATTTTTCTATGAGTCATAACTGTTGCGTTTTCGCGCGGCATTCATACGTTGCGTTCGGTTACAAGTGAAACACAAAAGTATTAATTTCAATTATGATTCAATTTAGAGGACTTAGCCTGTCTAAAGTTTAAAAGAACCTATAACAAAAACAACAAAAATCTTGGATATCTTGACTTTATTTGTTCCACTGGAAACCCAACAGCTTTTACTAGATTGACAATGCAAACTACCGAATTGTGTTTTCGATTGACCCCTGCTCTATACTATATACTATATTTCGTGTTTATGTTCTCAGTTTAAATTTGACTTCAATTTGTTCACATTGTTATAGTTATGATTATCGTCATTGGTAATAATGTTGGAATATTATTACTTAAATAGATGAAAGTGACCTCATTTACCAAACGAAACCCATTATTTTTCTCACTTACGGGTTCTTGATATTCGATAAAAGTATTTAAATTGTCACTGTCATTCACTATTTTAAAACTAGAATTTACAATCTTTCTTTACCTCACACATTATTCATATTATTCTCTAATGTTTTAAATTGAACTTCTGACATCCTATCATTGATAGTTGAAACGACCATATTTTGAACAATGGGAACATTATACATTTGGGCATTTTGTTTATTAGAAGAAGATTTAACTTTATTATGAACTTTTATTATTGTATCTAGTTATTTATTTTATGAATTAATTTAATTATATACTTACATCACCCCCTCGTTTAAATGGCTTTAGCCACTCAATGTTTCTTTTCAATCGGTTTCCATTTTCAAGCCTTATTTCATAGCTCCTTTCATCCATTTGTTTCACGACTTCTGCTGGTTCAAAATATCTGTCATCTTCTTTGTTATTCGTATTGCTTTTAATTAAAAAGCGATTTCCTATTTCAAATTTCGTTTTCTTAATTGAATCAATTTTCTTGCTTCTCTCTGATATATTCAATAACCATTCTTTGTAAATACGTCTTCCAAATACTCTTTCACAAGGTGCTTGACCAATCGTTTTTTGGTAGGTAGAGTTTATCATAAACTCAATTTCTGGTAACAACTCAGCCAAGTTTTTTATAGTTTTTATCCTTTAATGAAATATGAATAGCGTCTCTTGTAAGAACTTGAATAAATTACTTTAATATTATGAACTTTCATTAAATTTTCCATACCTTTACCTTCAAATGATTTCACTCTATCACAGTGTATAACCTCTGCAGCACCATATTTTAATATCCAACTATTTTTTTAAATTGTAACAACGGTATCTTCGCTTTGCGATTTAACGGCATGAAGGGATACATATTTACTATGCTGGTCGATGATTCTGAAAATATATTTCATTCCATATAGTGTTTGTTTCAATGAGTCACAAAAATCAATAAATATAGTTTCAAATAATCTGGATTTCGGGGTTTTACAATTTATTTATTTTGTTGGAGTTGTTGTAACTCTGCACTTCTGACAATTTTCACAACTTTGAATTACATCTTGTATTGTTTGTCTCATATTTCTCTTTTCAAAATTATTTGATACATATTTCTCTACGGTTAATGACTATAGGTTTACCTGAAGTCAAAATTTCATGGGTTAGCAAAGTTGTTTTTCTTAAGTCCCATTTGTGTTTCACAAAATTGCAATCATATTTATCCAACAATTTTTTAATATAATTATCTTTCAGTTGATCATTTTTATTTGCATCTACACTTTATACTACCGTGATATCTGTCAATTTATTTATTTCCCTTTTATTATTACTATTAGTGCTTCCAATTTTAACATAATATTAAACGTTTTCAAAAAATCTATTCCTCCAATAGCTTTAGGAGACATTTCTTTAGCTACAATAAATTTGACAACTTTCTTTTTCAATATTCCAATAATTTACACTTCCACATTAGTTTTCCCCAATATTTCAATAGGTGATTCATTTGCACATCTTAATTTCACATAACATTTCTCTAAATTTCTAATTCCAAACTTTTGTAGCAAACTTTTATCAATCACACTTATTTTTGCGCCCGTGTCTAATAAACACTGAAACTCATTATTATTAATAAAAATAGAAACACTGGGTCTCCCATTTAATTTATCGTATTTAATTATTTTATTTTTTAAATTATTATTATCATTAATTATACAAAAATATTCATCGAAATTTAAATTTTCCTCATTATTACATCTTAAATCATCCATTCTCCATTTATCAACACACCAATCACTATGCGCGTTCTAACACTTTCGCAACTTAAACAAGACTCAATATTTACTATTTTTCTAACTATTAGCGAGCCTTCCTGTTTGAGCCATTTAACTTAAAAGAGGTTTCCAAAAAGCGTTATGTGTTGATGGTTTAATTTCCGCACAATTTTGTTGTACAAAAGTCCGCCATATCGAAACTTTCCACAAAATGGGAGGGAGTGTCGAGAAATTACAATCACGTTATATCGAAACCACATTACAAGAATGCCACGTAAACGGTGGGATTTATCGCACATCGGGTTTTAACAATTCAATTGCAGATTACTAAAAGAACCCAACAAATATTTTTCTCTAAATTTAAATCAATTTTCCGTTTTCTATTATTTATCTGAAATTTTTAATTTTAAAATATTCTTTAAGTAACTTGAAAATTTTCAGCAACCTTCATAACCCATATAACTGTAACGTCAAAAATACATTTTAAAACTTTTATATTAAATTAAAATATTTTATAAGGAATTCTTCGGAGAAAAGTTAGATTTTGGTTATTAAAAACAGTAAAATTTACAATTTTTGAGGAGTTTTTTCCAGAAAAGTATTTGTGTTTGCTTTTGACAGTTCTGAAATATCTAAAATTCGATGAAATTGTTAATTTTTTACAATCCAAAATATGACGATATTCCTTAGATTTTACAAAACAAAAAGTACTTGCAAAGGGTCTTCGGAACTTTTCAATATTAGTTTAATAGCAGTTGTTTTTCAAAAAAAACTGTATTTCGAAATAAAAAATAAAAGGAATTTTGTTTCTTATAATGTAATTTATTTTTAAAGAAATTCCTAAATTTTCAAACCTAAAAAGAAATTTAAAAAATGTAAATTTTTTTCATTAGAAACATTATATCAGGAAGTTCCATTTTGAAAATTTATACAAAATATTGTTAAATATTGTTTTTATTAGATTGTGATAAATTAAGCTACCGTATTTTTCGGACCATATGGTGAACCGTGTTATAAGGCGCAATATCATTGATCGACTACTAACGGTTTTATTTTCATACATAAGACGCACACATTAAATGACACAAAACTCTGATAAGTCAAACTTTATTTAACTCTATTCAACTCTATTCATAACGATTTTTGAGAAAATGAAAGGATTTTAAGTGCGCCTTATGGTCCGAAAAATACGGTATTTGACAAAATTACTGAAAACTACCTAATTAACCATATTTAGCTCAGGATTCAAAACCTTGTGTAATGGGAAATAAAAATTCAAAATATTTAAAGTGTGTTAATGTAGCTATTTTTGGTTGGTCATATTTTGGCGTAACTATTGACTACTTTTTTAATATTAGTATGGTTGTCAAGAAATAATGATAAACTTATGTTTAAAGATTATGGATTACCGAGAATAGACGAATTTGTAAATGGTAACAGAATTACAACCGATTAAAGTTTTTGTCAAATTAGCTACGATTTAGTAAAGATTACGACACGAATGTTTGATACGCATTACACATTTAATTACACACATTAACATATGTTTTCTTGGAAGTGGCCATAATCCTAATCTATCTCAAATAGTATTTTATTTATTCTTAAAGGAATGTTGATCATTTCACCTAGCTTTTGTATTAGAAGTATTTCTGGTAAATTTGGTGAAATGTTGATGTAAATTGAAACCGTGTATAGGAGAACATACACAAACTTGGAGAAACCTATGTAAAAATATTTTATATATTATTTTCATGAATTTGTTTTTGTGTATTACTTAGTTTTTGAATGCTGATTTATCATTTTTGTTTTAACTAGAAACTGAGGAATTCACTTTTGGAGGTGCATCTGAAGAAGAAGAAACTTCTCCTCCAAATATCACATTTTTTCCATTAAAAAATGATTCAATTGTCAAATCTGAAATGCAATTTATAAATATTGCTTGCAATGTTACAAATTATGCACTTAATGAAACTTCAATAATATGGCTGGATAAAGATGGAAAGGTAGCAGCTGCAAATAGATATCTTTACATAAAATCTCTCTTAAAACAAGACGAAGGGATTTATAATTGTTCAGTTGAAAAAGTGAAAGACCCTCAAATTAGATTCAATAGGACGCTTCATTTGAAAATTACAAGTATTGTTTCGAATGTTAAAATTTACTTTTAAAATAACTTAGTTCCTTCAATTTCAATTGACATTCTTCCTGAAGAATCTTTGAAAATCGGTGGACAGATTAAAAGACAATGCTCGGACTTGGGTCTGCCACAGGAAACGATCGTGGATGACTTTACATACACATGGCTAAATCAACAAAATAAAACTATCGGAAATACGAATATTTTGCAAATTCCAGTCGTTGACGAATCTGTAGTCGGGCGATATATTTGTCAGTATAAGTCAAAGGAAACCTCTAAAATCTACGAAGCCGCTACTTATGTAAATTGTAAGTATGTTTGTAACTGTTTCATTAACACAAATTGTCCCAGTTTGGTCAATTGGTCACTTAAGAAAACGTAAATAAAAATCTATGCTTTTTAACAAAAATCTATTTGAATAAATAATGTTTTATTTCAAATCTCATTAGAAACTGATAAGTTATAGAATTTCAGATTTGTAATAAAAATAAAGTCCAATATAAACAATAAAATTTAAATTAAATATAAAACAAAAACAACAACCAAAATGTATATATGTAAAAAAAATATATTAATTGAAACCAGTTTTAACTTTTTTCCCCTTCTTTTTCCTTGTCTGATTTTTCGGAGGAGCTGTAACTGGTGATAAATTTGGTTGCAGAAGAATAAAATTATTTTTAAATGACGACACATCTCTAGAAGAGACTAAAAAGAAAAAAAATAAGTAATTAACTAATTTCCTTTATTATTCAAGAAATCTAATCAATAATTGAGGAAAACCGAAAGTTTGAACTTTAATTCATTTAGAAAAATCATTTAGAGAATCGCTTGTTGGTCCCGGAAAGCGGAAATCACTTTTGCAATTAACCGCAATGATTGATGGTAATCAGGACATATAAATAGGAACAGTGAGAAAAATTGCCCTTTTGAACAAAACAACGAGCGTGTAAATCGATGGCAAGATCAAACCATAGAAAGTGCAGATTGATTGCAAATGGGGTGAAATCCTTTGTAAATCTAACCCAAGTTTATGATTAAAAAATTATTGTGAACGAAGTATGTTTTAAGTGATTAACATATAAATTCTATTTTAAATTTTCTAACGAATACGACCTAATTCCTGTCAAAAGTTTATTAATTACCCAATAACACAATAATAATAATAATAATAATAATAATAATAATAATAATAATAATAATAATAATAATAATAATAATAATATATCTGATAAGTAAATTTTCAAGAAACTGAAGAGGATTATTTAATAATCGATACTTTTTCAGCAATATAATTATTACTTCGCAGCAAGGGCTTTTTTGTTATTAACTTATCTGATATATTAATTTATGCTGCTACCAAGGAATCCACCGTTTTATAAAAATAATAATAATAATAATTATAATAATGTTAGGATATTATATATTCTTCGATGAATAAATCTCTATCAGACTCCTCGTGTTCAATGATCAATAAGACAAAGACACAACAAAGAAATCTTTATTCACAAATATTCACCACAGGATACAGTTCTTTAATAGATCAGTAAACACCCTAATTGACTTAATAAGTCAATTGCAATCTGATTAGATTCTTTATTTGTTTCTCGCATTTACTTCGCTCCCAAAATAATCAATTTTTCTCTTCGACCAACTGGCAACTTATATTGTTGCTTATCCCTTTTATACTTCTTGGTTGCCATTAATTTAGATTAAGTTTAGAAAACAATTTTTACTGGTTGAATAATTTATAGCCCATTTTGCTAATCCTGGTAAACTTATTACGCTGACATTCAGCTCGGCGACCCTTAATTAATGGGTGCATCGGCATATAATTTAATTAATTAATTAGTTTGTTTTTGGGCTTGCTCCTGACCCTTCAATATACCTCTGATCAATCTAATAGTATTTTATTCGTCTTCAAAATAATAATAATAATAATAATAATAATAATAATAATAATAAAAAAAAAAAAAAAAAAAAAAAAAAAAAAAAAAAAAAAAAAAAAAAAAAAAAAAAAAAAAATAATAATAATAATAATAATAATAAAATAATAATAATAATAATAATAATAATAATAATAATAATAATAATAATAATAATAATAATAATAATAATAATAACTTCAATTTTAAACTATAGACAATTAAAAATGAATTTTATATTTAGTAAAACAGTCTGTTTCTTATAAAATCAAAATAATTACGAATCCTGCGTTATTTCGATACGGGAACGTTTTAGTCTACGTTGTGAAGTCGAGCCCTTTTATCAGAATATTAAATACACTTGGTACAAAAAAGATGAATTTATTGGTAATGATCAAGAACTAGTAATCAAATCTTTCAAAAAGGACAATGTCGGTACCTATAAATGTGTGGCATCACTACAATTACCAAGTGGAAAGCTTGATCTTATGGAAGAGTCAATACAACAATTTGCATTTTTCCGTGAAAGTAAAATAGGTACGTTGAAATAAACTCCTTTCTTATATATCATATTGATTTATAGTTACTCTTCATAATAATCATGAAAATCACAAATAACATGTACATATACATAAAATAATGAGTGACAAATTTACTAACGCTTCAGATAAACACAACATTCTACTTTTCATCTCAAACATCTTTATCGTTACCTTATTGAAAATGTTAAAATAAAATTTTGTGTGATATTTGGCCTTGTGTTTAAGAGATGTAACAAAACATTGAGATATTTTGAAAATGTAAATTTGTATTGCTTTTGACTGTAAAGTATTGTTTCTACTTATATTTCATATATTTTCTACCTATATATTTTTGACCGCCATTCTAACATAAATAGCGAACGAAAAACCTTTAAACATTGTTTTGAAAGGATATTAGCCGTCCTGTGTAGTTTCATCACTTAAAATTACTTCAACTTTAAATTGAAGATTAATGACTTTTAAAAAACTTAAAATGCATTAAGAATCAAAATTACGAATGTGTAAAGCCCTTATCATTAAAACAATTAAACACAATATTAAAAGAAAATCACACATGTGATTATAGATTAAATGAAGAAACTTTAGTTGGAACTAATGTTTGATTTTCATCAACTTTGTAAAATCACTTTCAAAAAAGTACATTTTGTATATTTTATGGATAACGTTTAACCTTCATAAAATTGACATAGTATATGATACCCCTTCTTCAGGTAGAATGATATCCATTTTAATTGCAACATACGAAGCTGGTGAATCCTTGTCTCAGTCATAATTTAAAGTTTATCTTCACGTTTCGTCTTGACATTCAACGCCACTTCATTCAGCAAAACTGGTTCTTCTTCTCGTGCCTCTCTAATTGGGTGATGTCAGATATTTTCCATGCCATCACAATTTTTCAAAACACCATGTTTAAAGTAAAAATACCTCTCTTAGTCTGAACATTATCACCAACATAGCTATCTTTTTGGCCAATTTTCAATTTTTAGAAATCATAATATTGTTAATAAAATTTCAAAAATCACACAATCGAAAAAAACTCAATTAATCCACAAACAATCATACACACACCAAAACGCAATTAACAAGCCAAGTATTCGGCACATAGATACATACAATGAAAATCAAAATTAAACAACTAAGTTTACCAAAACGTTATTAAATAATGAATTTTTATTTTTAGTAGATTTTTCTAGTGCTATTGAATCCATATCAAAGTGTTTGGCCCTTTGTATCTTAATTTACACTTGACGAACACAGTGAATATGATCAAAAATGACTTATTAAACATGTTTTAAATGTATTTATAATATTTAGTTGTTTTTTAAGTGTTATAAAATCCCGGATAATTATGCACTAAACTTATAGAATAAACAATAATTGTTTTCGAATATGTTATAAATGTTTCAAAAAATAAAAAGTTACATTAAATTTATTTTATTTATATTGATTTTTAAATTTACTGTGTTTATTATTTCAAATTATGTTTGAAAAGTATTTGTTTTAATGAAAGAGTAAATTATAGTAAAATCCCGTTTATCCGGACAAATTTTTTTTAAAAAATTTATAAATTTTAATATATTATTTATATTTATAAAAGGCATTGTATTTTCTACAAAATCTGATTCACAGTTAAATTTTGTAGAAAATACAAAGTCTTTTATAAATAAAAATAAAAAAAAATCAGAGGTGAAAAACAAAAAATGTCCTTTTAATATTATTTATAGCTTAAAGTTTGGATTTTAAAAATCAGTTGTCAAATTTTTAGAATGTATAAAAATTTCCTTTTATATTTGTTTTAGTTTGTAATCCTTAGAGAATATAGAAACAAAAAAGAAAGAAAAGGCTCTTTAAAGTAGATGGTATGTATAGGAAATCACAAAATTGGATAATAAAGAGTCATTAAGTCTATTGGGCAAAGAATATAATTTTAAAAACAACAAATAATCATCGGAAAATTTTATCAAAATGTTGTCACGTGACAAAAAATACAAAACTGTTGAGCCCTCCCCCCAAAAAGATGAAATCCTGGGTACACTTTTGTTTGTTATTATCGGTTTATTAGGACCCCTTTTTTCTGGTCCAGACCAGACTAAATTATTTTCTGAATATTTTATAATTATTATAGTTACAAATATGTATTCATTTATCAATATGTTTAATTTATTCATTTTTCCTAAATATATATAGTTTTTACGTTGTTTCTTTAAGAATTAACCACAAAGCCCGGGCCTCAGGTTTATGTACACAGAGGTGAAAAAAAAGAGCTGCATTGCGAAATTGAAACTAGTTCTGGAAATCGTGGAAAAGAGGCAGAGTGGTATATAAATGGAAAAAAATTTAAAAATGGAGATATTCCTCTTGTTAATCGCTTGGATGGGCAATACGTCAGTATGCTCGTCATCAGTGACATTAGCCAGATTAATGAAGGCAATTATGAATGTCGAGTAGGATCTAGTATTAAGGAAGTCAACTTAATTGTTCTTTTGGGTTAATTTTTGTTCGAATTTAATTGCTATTTTAAAGTTTAAACAAAATAAATAGATGAGGGTCTCATAGAAACCAGTCCACCGATTTTGAAAGTAAAGGAAGGCCAGTCTGTAGAATTTCATTGTAGGGTTGAAAATATTCCTAGTGTAAAAAATGTAAACTTGAAATGGAATTTTGAAAGCAAAGAAGGTTTAGTACGAAATAATATACCTGATTCAAGATGGCAACTCATGAACGACGAAATTGCTGATCAAACAAGTTTTATTGTTTTAATGAAGGCCGAAGTGTCAGATAGTGGATATTACATATGTACTGAACCGAATGGTCAAACTGCTAGAAGTGAACTTATAGTAATCCCAGATAAAGGTTAAAAAGTTTTTCAATACTAAATTATTCGTGTAAAAATTTATGCAGATAAAAATTCTTTGACAATAACTCCAAGAGAAATAAGAGTTAGGGCGGGTCAAAGAGTCGACATAGAATGCTTTTCAAAAAATACTAAAGGCAGAGCCTCGGGAAACCCGGAATTTAGTTTCACAAATAATAAACCAATTGGAAGAGATGGGAGGTTTAAAATTAGCAATGTCGGCCCAGCTCACAAACGTTTGACTGCTCCTGGTGGACTTTCGTTGTCGGACAATAACATGGATGTTTTCTGCTCGTTAGAAGGTAGACAAGTAAGTTCAAAAATTTATGTCAGCGACATTTGTCCACCCGGCTATCGGTTTTGTCAAAATGGTGAATGTTTAGAAAATGCAAAATTTTGTGATAAAATAAATCACTGCGCTGATAAATCTGATGAAGATCCAATTACGTGCAGTAATTTTTTATTAATTTATTATTCGTTAACTATTATTTTACATTTAAATCTTTTCTTAAAAACGAAATATACAAATTATCTACATACAGAACAATCTCATCCACATGGGCACCACGGGTCGTCCACGAATATAATAAATAAATAGTTTTTGTTTAAAATAATTATGAATATAAAACCTTAAGAAAAGTCAAATTTTTTTTTTTTCATATTCTATGTTCTTATTTCATAAAAATTGCTACAAAGAATTTTTGTTACAGCATCCATTTCACATATAATATAATAAATTTTCAAGGATTTAGTGACATTAATTATGAACAATGTATGGAATATTTTATGTCAATTTAATTTATTTTATCAAAACAAAGTTTATTTTATTCTATTTATTTTTATTATTTTGCCTTTAGCAAATGTATATTTCTTATTATATTTTTCTATATTACATCATTATTTATTATTTATTTTTGATACTGAATTAATTATTTTTGTAAATGAATAAATTTTTAGTTTTGTAAATACAATTTTTGTTTTTTTAAGTTGAGTATGTTGTTTTATTTTTGTAAATAAAAAATCTGAAATCATTTTTAAGGCATCTCATAATGTAATGCATGCTTTAAATAGTGTTATTCATAATTGTAGCTTGCACACAAAGTACACCTGTTTCAACAATATAATATAAATTTATTGTTTTTTTCTTATACTATAGGAGTTGTTATTCGGTTGAAATAGGTGTATCATATTTTACTAGTGATATAACATTGTTAATTCAAATTCTATTTTGATTTATATTTTAGATTTATTAACTCTTAATATGAATGGAAAATACATCAGAACGTAAAAAAGAAAAATGATAACAGTCAATCTCATAAAACCATTAAAAAAGTCTATATAAGTCAACAAAAGAAATATCAGAACTTTTAGATATTTGTCTTTCGACAAAAAGAAATTTATTCCTAAACACCAAAAAGATTAATTTGAATGCATGGACGATTTTAAAGCTTCAGGCAAAAAAACGAAGAAAATTCTCAAAATTCATTGCTTTGATAAAACAATCATATCTAATAATATTAAATTCAATTACAGTCGACCACACAATCTAATATCAAATATATTATTTACCCGAAAGGTATCAAAACTTCTCAGTCAATTGTTTCAAGAATATCAAAATCTATGAACTACTCAAGAAAAAGTCTTTCGATGGTACCCGTTAAAAGACATTCACCCAGAATATTAACCTCCTCAAATCCTGTGCACATTACAATGTGCAATATTTTCTTTCCTTTTTTGAAGCCGTTTTCAATGTTTTTTTACCTTGAAATGTACATGCTGTATTCTCCAAAAATAAAATCTTAAAAATACAAAAGATCTTTTTTCATAATCCTATAAGGCTCTGAAAAGAATTTTTCAAAAAATATTCAGTATTGAGGAGGTTAAATGAAAGAGCTATATTCTTCGAAGAGTTGACGATGGAAATCTTTTAAATCTGGATGAAATTGTTTCTAACATTCATAAAACTTCATATTATGATTTTTCGCCAGCAAATCCAGCAAAGTTTAATGTGTAAAAAAATAAAGTTGGATTTTGGAATATAAAATGTTTGATGGAAGTTTTAACAAGACGAACTAATTCAATTTACACGTTCACAGCTTCTTTCCCATTTATCTCCGAGAAAAAATTCTAATTATAGATGATTATCTGTTTCAAAGGGTTACAAGTGTAATAAATCTATCAAGAACAACTGGGTGTAAAATAAGGTCTTTGTCGCCTATTCCATCTCAGTTAAGCCCAATTGAGGAATTCTTTAGTAGGGTAAAATCAGTGTTTACGTGTATTATTGCTAAGCTTATAACTTGGAATAAGGTGAAAGACAATATTATCGATGTGATAAATGGAGTTGCACATGAAGGAATAGTTTTAAAATACATTTCTTTGTTTATTAAATTCATTTTCATTATATAAGTTGGTTTATACATTTTGTAAATAGACTTTATAAGTATGCATAAACGGCTTTATGAAGGTGGATAATCTTGAAATTTAATGAATAATTTGATAGATTAATTATATTAATTAGTGATATAAACATTTTAATTATTGCTACTCAACAATTTTTAAGTTTCATTTGTTTAAATATTACATTTGATAATTATTTTTATTTGGTAAATTAGTAATAACTGATATACTCCTGTTTTCCATGAATAATCGCATCTCTAATATAAAAATATTTATATTATAGAAACACAAGCTCACCTGTGTGTTGAGTTTTAATGTTTCAAAGAATAAACTTATTTAATATAGAAATGATAAAAAAAATTCAATACACAAACAAAACAGTAAAAATGAATATAAACTTTCGATGTGCAGAACTGTTGTAATGAATTAAGAAACTAATAAAAAAATTTTACTCAATGAGATGTTGATGAGATCAAAAGATAAAATAAAAATGGTGAAGATGAATTTTTTTAACGATAATTGTAAATAACAATATATTCATTTAGCTCAATAACTTGAAAATTTGAAGAGATAGACTTTAAAAAGTAAATATAAAAATCTAAAGACATTATTTTTTAAAAATTTTCACCTTTTTATCTCAAAATGCATAAATATAAAAAAATATGTGGAAAATAAAATAAAACTTAAAATTTTTAAAAATTATTATAACTTTAAATTGAAAAAAATCAAAAGAAAACCAAATTTGGCAAATTCTTAATTTGAAGAAAAAAAATTATTATTTGGATAATATAAACTATGACAAATCTACTGGTTTGGACGCAAACCTGTATTACAGATGAGTTTATTCTTTCCAAAAGGGTGTTTACAAAGCCTCTCGAATGACGGTAATAATTATTTAATCTGTTATTATTTTCTGCTATTGACCCATAGCTGGTTCATAACGGTTCATATAAACAGATTGTTAAATTATTTGAAACCAACCATTGTATATATTCAATTTTCACATACAAATATATACTACCTAATTTATTTCAGGAGAGTGTGACCCAATATCCAGAAAATGTGAAATAAATAATCAAATCTTACCAAAGAAAAATTACTTTTTAATTCATTGGATTTGTGATGGAGAAGAAGACTGTGGAAATGGCTACGATGAACAAAATTGCGATGGCTGTAAATTTTTATAATTTCAAATTTATGTTAATTGTTTTGTAGTTTCTTTGAATAACTGTGGGGGTAAGTTCTTCACTTGTTCTGATAACAAAACAATACCTCGTGGCTACGTCTGTGATGAAAACATAGACTGTTCTCAAGGGGAGGACGAAACCGGTTGTAGTAAGTCTTTTATAATTTAAAATCATATCTAAATTTAACGTAACTAGTACTTGTTTTATATATGAATACAAACTCAGAAATATTTTATAAAATGCATTTATAGATATTTCAGTAGTTAGATATTTGTGAAATGTTGAGATTGAATGATGACATTGTTCAAGTTACTAATTAGATTGAAAAAAATTTCTCCATTAAATGGAAAAAATAAAGAAAAGTGCATAATTAAGTAAGAAAAGATCGGAAATGTAAGATTATGGATAACCAATAACTGATTAATTTTTCGAATTTGAGAATGGGAAACAGATAGTGATGGGAAAGTTGAGGGGAACAACATTATAGTAATGATTTTGAAATCAGGTAAGGTACTTAATTAACGTTAATTTTCTGATAGCAGCAAAATAATTTGTTAAGGAATGCTATCACAAGAATGATTATATTTGAATCGAAACCCAATAATTATAGTAATAATTCAGGTATAAACAGAAATGAATTCAGAATTTTGGATTTTACGTAATTGAGGCAAAAAAGCCAGAGCAGACTAATATGATTATTTTATGTACTTAAAGTGAATTAGTAAGAAATTTAAAGGAAACGCTTATTCAACATATTTCCATAAACTATACACCACTTCAAATATGACAATAAAAACATAATTGTTCTGACTAATATTAAATTAGTGCTGCTGAAAGTATTTCAGAGAAAACATATTTAGTAAAATCCAGAACAAAAGATCGTCATATGGTTATGGAAGAAGACAAGATATTAACCTCCAGTCTTGTTAACATATTAATATGGAAATAAAGAAAAATTTGAAAATCTGTATTTAATATCAAACTTATTATTCAAACAAGATATTTCACAACAAAATTCGTTCAAAACATGCGGTTTTACGGATTGAAATAATTCATTATCTTGTGTCGGTTAATAAATATTATTGTATTTACACCAATTTTCACTGGATAATTCCATAATGAAAAAATTGAATAAATTTTATATTTTAAGCAACACCGGAACTTGCATGTGTGTTGAAAATTTTGTTACGTTGAATGACATTTTTATTGTGGGTATTTTACTTGTTTAGAGAAGTGAATTTTCTGACTACAAAATTCATATAATAAAAAGCGCTACCAAATTTGTAATCAAATTAATCGTTGAAAGTGGTTTTATTCATTGTGATTATATTATCCAAACAACGCTCTAGCATCGTCCAAAATCTGAAGGTTTTCTTCGCAGCTCTGTAGACTTCGATTTTGCATTTCACCGGCTAAAAACATGGTACGAGGAGTGAGCCTAATTTTCTTATAATGCTTTTACTAAATAATAAGTAAATAGTGCATTTATTCATGTTAAAGTGCATTGTTAGCTCGCTGATAATAATTTTCTTCTCAGACTAAGGTCTTCTTTTTTATTTGATTTCACTATGTCTTTTCAGCTTTTCTTTATAATAAACTGAAGTTTTACCACTTTGAAAGGAATAGTACCAATAGTAAATCGTTGGTTATAACGTACACTCATTACTAAAAACAGTACTTAGAACAAGTTTTGAATTTTTTACTTTTTTATCATTTCATAAAGAGAAAACAAATGACACTGCGATATTACACGCTTTCTATGGACTTTTCTTTGATTAATTAATGACTAATTAAAACAATTGGCAGAATATTTTACCTATATATATGACTGAATATATAATTACAGTTTGCTTTATTTCATTTGCTTACCTATAACAGTCTCATTACTTATTGGGCATATTACGTATAAGAATTCTATGCATATTGTGTGGAATTTCAACATACTACACAACCTTATTAGAAAAGAACAAAATTTAATTAAGTTTGATAATTAAATTCATTTTTAATTAAATAAATAATTTTTTACAAATCTATCATTTCAAAAATTATTTATAGTTAATTTTTTTCCGGTCACATATTTTTGAATGTTTACAAATTTTCAAGAGTGTATTTAAAAAAAACTATCATTTGGTGGGCTATAATTATCATTGTTTTCATCAGGCGCAATCATATGGTAATCTATGGTTTCCATAGTCAGTTTTTCTACAAACGCCTTAGAATATCTATTTTTATTCAAAAGAGAAACCAGCTTTTGTATACTTTTATTGGATTATTCTAACATAGATCTAAAAATCAAACCCTTAATCATATTTCTATTATAGTTAAAGTCACAAAATCAATTCGAAGTATTATATAGATCAGCGTTTCTCAAAATCCATGACAATGAGACCACAAAAATTAATGGGCAATGATTTCGTGACCACCGCGCGTTTGATTTTCAAATCTTTGCATTAATATTTTTTTTTATTATTAAAAAGAAAAAGTTCTGCAGGTACTATATACATTAAATAAGAATTAAATAAGCGATACGTTCTGAAATAAATTATATTTTATAGGAAGAATATAATTGTTAGTGTAATTAATTAAATAAAAACAAACAATACCCACTTTAAAAAAAAGAAACACAAAAATACTTTTTTAACTAATTCAATATTTATAGAACTTTAACTAAATATGAAAAAAATAGAAAAATATGACTTGTTGCTGTATTCAGTACTAATTTTCTAATTTACTAATTTACTAAATTTGACATTTTCAAAACTTGAAAATTTTGTTATATTTTTCTTGGAAAAAAGCAAATTGAAATATTTTTTAAATTTCTGATCAAACATGACAAATTTTCAATTACATACATAGTTTTGCTTACAAAGATGTTTCACGGTTTTTGATTCCAACTACACAAACCTCTTTACAATATTCTGGTAAGAAAAAAAATTTCAAATATTTTTAAAATTTCTACGAAAATTTTCAACTTTATAAACATTGGAATTTAATTTTTCATTATCGCGCGACCATTTTTATACTCTCAGCGACCACACTTGTGGTCGCGACCCCCTTTTTGAGAATCACTGGTATAGACCTGTATAATGGGCCATCATTTTTTCAATATTTAGATTCAAAATTTTAGTTTTACTTAATCTTATTTTAAAAAGAAGAACCAATTTCAATTCTGATTTCTGGGATGCAGAAATGCTTTGATTTTCCAATTTAAATGTATAATTTATATATTAATGTAAATATCTATAAATTAATTTTAATATATTTCATTCCGAACATCTAGTGTAAATCGGACTTTTACCGATTCTAAGAAACTCGCCCAAAATATTTTTATCTAAACCGGCAGCATTTTTTGACCAACCGTTTCATCAGTATTCATTAAACTGTTATTTATTGTTTTCACATATTCAACTTATGTCTAGGCTAGTCGTGGATATTTATATTTTTCAGTTTAAGAAACACACAGAGTGGTCATTATATTGCGAAAATGCCACTACATCTAGATTTTAAAACTAAGTGGTACTATGTTTCACAGCTGGAGCACAAAAGTATTAAAAGCGAAGTTTTTTTAATAATAATATTTTAATAATGTTTTCAAAATTAATTGTTTACTAATTTATTTTTAGCTTCTCCACAAATCACAAAAACATCGGCAACAAAAGTTGTGGCGACAAAATCGCAACTGGTAACTCTAACCTGTGAAGCTACGGGTAAGCCATTGCCAGTTCTTGTTTGGAGATTTAATTGGGGTTGCATCCAAAATTCCACACGGTTTTCAACCAACTTCTTTTCTACCGATTGTAATAGCGTTACAAGTTCACTGACAATAAAGGATTTCAAGGCCGGAGACGATGGGATATACAATTGCGAAGCTCTTAGTTCTCGTCAAAGATCATTCTCAAACGATTTTCAAGTTATTCTTAAAAACAATTAATCAACAGAATTTTATTATCACATTTTAATTAGTTGTATTTTAATTAAATATATTATCAATATTTACTTATTTCAATTATCAGTTTGCTTTTCGATTTGCTCGTCATGCTTTTTTTCTTGTTCTTTTGTTGTGGTTTTCGTGACAGCTTTACGCCGATGTACGTTTACATAGATTGGTCTGACTAGCAGGTTATTCACCGACTTTACTCTAGTATTATTCTCGTTGATATAAATATTGTCATTTAGCCTTCTGTCTGTTCTTTTCTGTTTCCTTGCTGCTATTAGTAAATTCTGAGCTTGATCAAATCTGCTAAAACAATGTTAAGTCATATGTCTTGATTACTTTCAACTAAAGCATGTTCCTAGTCTTCTACAGCAGAAATGTTTTACAGATACTATACAAAATTAGGAAATGATTCGTTTTCCATATTGCTGAACTAGTGTAAACAATATAATTTAATTTTTTTGTAGTCTTACAATTTCGTTGTTATACACCACATTTCATAAATTACTCTCAGTTACCCCACAAATCAAGGTTTTGTATAATTAATCATAAATTTATACATAGCTTTAATAAACACCTACTGATGATCCCCACGGGAACACAGTATAACCAACTAATAGTAGCAACATAAAAACAGCCGAAACCACCAGGTTTCAGCTTATCCGTATGGATTATGCTTACTCTTAGGAGTCGTTGGTAAAACCAAGCTTCGGGATAATTACTAAAATTATCGGCATCAGTGTAAATTAAATGAATTTAACATAGAACAGCCGAAAAATAGTTTTGGTGACAAAAATAAATAACCATATAATAAAAAATGAACACAAAGGAACAAAATTATGAACATAATCATGTATTGTGGCATTTTAAAAAGTATGCAATTCGAGTATGTTAAATATAGGTTTTTATATACATCCTTTTTGACCTTGTATAAATTGTTTGAATTGTTATTTGTTTTCAAATTTCTGATTATTGACTAAATGAAAATGAAAGATGAAATTGCTGTCTTAGTAATATGCAAAACCTAATTTGCAGATGATGATGCTACAAGAACAGTTTCGTTATCTGTTACTGGTAGACCAAGACATCAAGGTATTATGAAGCTCATTCAAAGATAAGTATGTTAACTTTGAAATACTTGATTGGACAAGGTATTAAGACAAATCGTGACAACACGGAAAAAATCTGACATCACTCATTTTAAAATGAGCTTAATTCAAGCAGTTCTATCATTGTATGTGGACGTCGGTGATAAGTTAACGTTTTCAGTTTTATTTGTAATTTTTGATTCAGAAATTTGCAAGAAAACTTCGTTTAGGAATCAATTTCTTTTAAACAAAATTTTTGTATTACAATATCTTTCTATTGGAATATACAGGGTTTCTCACCCCAATATGATATCATATCATCATAATATGGCACATATATAATACTACAATAAATTTCGACAGGCTCATTGTCATCGTCAGGTAGATTCAAACTTGAAACTATATAGAATAAATTACTTTTAGATAAACAAATTTCTTTTTTTATATTTTATAAATATTCTACTAAAAATCATAAACTCTGTTTTTATAAATCTCAAGTTTTAAAAAAATTTTAAATTTTATAAAATCGAGATATATCAAAACTTTCATAAAATATCAATAAATTAATTTTTAATTTTTAAACAAAACTATTTACATTTATTCTCATCCTGCGTTAAAAATTGCGTTTACTAATATCAATCAATTCGCTAAGTCGACTTTAATCGAGAACTTAAGATCGGAAATGACGGACAGTCATTCCAATGTATGTGGCATTGCACCCATGACATATATATTGATAATCAAGATCCTAACACACTCATAAACACAAAATTCAAACAATTGTGTTCACTGAAATAAATAAATTCTTGACCTATGTGATGGAGTGAGCCTAGGATAAATTCGTTCTAAAAAAATTAAAATAAATTTGCCACAACAAAAATGAGAATGAGCCAGCTACAGTTTTAAAGATAAATTTTATAAATAAAAAAATATGTTTTTCAAAAATGTCATTTCAAAATCCTGAATTATTTAATGTTGAATGAAGTAATTAAAATTTAAAAACCTGTTTACATTCTAGGTTTGTATATTTCTTGATCAAATTCAATACAAACTGATCATATAAGTTTTTTATTTCACGGTTGCTTCACTTCTGTCTTTTTCAATTTCTTCATTCTGCTTTATTAGTTGACATTTTTCACATTTTAATTTAATTTACTCCGGTTTTCTTCTGGTTTCTGATTAATCAATTTCAAAGATGAATTTCAAAAATAAGAATTAAAAATTAAAAACATGCATTAAAATGGTTGAAAATTAAATTGGATTAATTTGATATTTTTTTTATAAATTTTGATATTGTTGTTTATCCACATTAATGAAGGTTTTTTACACTTGTAAACTTTAAAATTTTTGATGATCATATGGTATTTTAAAATGTATTTTATTATAAAATAAAATTGTAGAATTTGTTGTTTTTTAAATGGAAAATACTATGGATTTTGTAAATGCTAGTGATAGTGAATATGATGAAGTAATTGAAGAATATGAAACAAATTTCGAAGATTATGAATTTGAAGTAATTATTCCAGTAAAAAATGATTCAAAATTGGTTTTGAGTAGTCATCTGAATGTTCTTTTTTCAGTGGTTAAGTGGCGATTTGTGTGATTATGTAATTGTATTGAAAATACATTTTGATGAAATGAAGTTTATTAAATAAAAATAAATTGAAGCTTCAGAAATTATTGAATTTAAGTTGATAATTGATTCACCATCTAAAGAACCCCTCTTCGTCTGGGATTAAACTGGAACTGTCCAATCGCTTTCAATTGGAGATTTATCTGATAAAAGCTCATTGGAAATGTTATCAAATTTTTATAACCAAAGGAAAGAATGCTGCTGTATGTAACAAAATGGATTCATTGTTATTCTGAATGGGATTACTTCTACTGTGCTTTATGATGGGAGCTGTGAGCAATCTCAAGAGAAATATAGCAATAGAAATAAATTAAATTTATGTGATATTAACACTTATAAAATGATAAAAATTGATTTAAATTAGATTACAAATGAAAAGGATGATAACGAAGAATGGCTTGGAGCCGGATTTGCCACTAATAAATATATAATAATGATTAATGAAAAAACAGAAGTCGCCAAAGTTGCAGATACTATTGAACTGCGGAAAAGACAGAAATTATCACTGATCTTTATGTTTTTCTTCTATGTATGTGCAATATTTATACCTTCCCCATAGCCAGACAGCAATCAACAGGTAGTCAGTGAAGGGATTACTGAGGAATGGAACTGAAATAGCAAACTACCGTCACGCTGCTGCATTTCCTCCATATCACTAAATTCATTTTACTTTTTTGCTTGGATGAAAATAATTTTTCATTGTCATACAAAATTATTAGTAACCTCAACAATTATAAATCATAATTGAATGAGGAAATTAATCATTGATGGGTTAATAATCTTAATGAAATTGAGATCTTGATCAATAAAATCGCTTGAGTTCCTAGTAGCTACAAAAATAAAATTGACAATGGTCACAATAAGGTGACCTTAGTTATTTCACCAGCCATAATTTACTTTTGGAGCGCATAACTGAATAGTTATGAATGCTTAAAAACCATAAACCCTTATTTCTGCAATTAACTTCTATTTTTTATGATATAAATTATATAGTATTCAATTATTATAAATAATAATTATAACAAAAATTCTCCTTGCCTATTGGTTATGCTTCTAATGGCAAATTTTTTAAAAAATTTATGCATTAATTTTTGTCGATTTGGCATCGACATATGAATAATTTTCACTAAGATTTTGAATGTGGTGAAACACACCGCCTACACGTTTTTTGCTAAATTTGGTCAGTTTGTTCCTACTTATCAGATATCGATCATTTCTATTTTGTAAGATCTCAATTTTAGTTTGGAGTTTTATTCTGATACTTATTTTTCTAAAATTCATCTTTTTCCACAAATTTAGAGTCAGTTTGGTTTATTTTGCTAGTTTTTATGGTTTTTATTTATTTTTAAATGTTTTTTTTCCTTTTTAATGATTTCTAGTAGTTTATATTTCTTTCTGGTATTTAGTGATTGCACATCCATCTTTCTCGTCGATTTGAATTTGCCGCTGTTATTTTTTCATAATATCGTGCCAAATCAACAAAACTTAATTGATACGAGAATGTTTTTGTCGATTTGGCATCGACTTATATAACACAGTTTGCTATGTACATTTTTTGATGTAACAAAAAAACCGCGTACACGTTTTTTTCCAAATTTTGCTAGTTTGTTCCTAATTATCAAATTTTGATCTTTTCTTTTTATTGTTGGGCAAAAACTAAGGTATGAAAAATTGTGTTTATCTGGCACTACATCCGATTCAATTCGGAGTGCAAAAATTCAAATGGGCGAAAAATTATCAAATATTGTCTATTTGGCGTTAAATAAGACAAAAAAAGTAGAAAACATACAAAAGTGATGTAAAAAATAAATAAAAATTATTAAAAAATAATTGAAAAACAAAAACTATCAAAAAATGAATCGTGAAAAATCTGATAACTATGGGAAAAGTTATGAAAAATGGTAAAAACGTGTAGGCATTTTTCTTTATCGCATCAAAAAGTGCGTGTAAAACCTCCCTATATAAATCGATGCCAGATTGACAAAATTCAATGCATATATCAGTGTTAAATTTCTGAAACTTTGCTACAGAAAATTTAACTTTAGAAGAATTTTTATATTTTTGAATTATTTATTATTTTTATATTTTATTTAGGCATTTTATTTTATTTAGGCATTTTATATTTGGTTAGGTATTAGATTTACTTTTTATTTGTTTGAATTTGATATAGACCCTGAGGTAGTTACCAGGCACCATTGTAATCATATATGAAAGATTTGCATTAAAGTAAACCAGAAAATCGTTTGCATTTTTATTTTATCTCAATATGCTTATGAACTATAATTTATCTAAATTAGATAATTTTGTATACAGTTTACAACTTGAAATATTAGTTAACACATCAGGCCTCGCGTTAGGTATTTTAGGTATGGCCCCCGAATTTTTCATATTTGTTAAATATTTCAATGACATCTCTATGATCAAAGTCTCCTAAGTTAGGAGTCCTAACTATTTAAGATACGACTCTCAGAATCATGAGTATATTCACAATTATTCTTCATTGGGTTGTGAATATACTCATGATTTGGAGATCGGCATTTCTAATATGGAAATCTATACTCACAATCAAAGACGAAAAATCTTAAAACATATTCATAAATTTCATTATCATAATTATTATAATTTTATATATCTTAAACATATATGAATTTCAGCTATGTCATAGTTATTTTCATTACATGCATCAAGATACAAAATTGATTATTTACCATCTGGTGTCTCGCTAGGGGTTAAGTGAAAGGGAAGCAGTGGTGATGGTAGTCCGCTTGCTCAGCTCCTTCATCCAACAAACGTCGCACCTGACCAACTGTTGGTTGTTAGTAAACCATGTGGAAGGGCTAAATATTATAAAAAATAAGAATATACTACTAATAAATTGACAGAAAGAAGTAAAAGAAAATATTATTTTTATTTCAGTCAATCTTAATTTGAAATGTTACAGAAAATTCTAAATTGAGAAAGAAATGTTTGAAATTAAGTAAAGCACAATTATCATTCATTATAATAGATGTGAAAATCAATCCTGGAGGAAATTTAACGATTAACGCTAGTAAAAAGAATTATTTTTATTTTATTTTTAAAGTATTCTCCAAATTTGAATAAAGTTGATATTGGTCACCATTCTCATTATTGCTGGGCATCTGATGGGTAAATGATATAAGATTTTCGCGGTCATTTTCAAGGGAATCCCACCAGGTGCGCGCACAAGAGATATAACCACTGGATACCCGTCAAAATGACTTTGGAAATGTATTTCAATGGGTGGTTTCTAGTAAAATGTGAGCCATATTGCAATGACTGCTTAATAAGCAGTGCTTATACTCTAGAAAACCTTTGGTTTCACGATCTACCATAGAAGGTACTCACGCTCATTTTAATTATGAGTCCCTCTATCGGTAATTATATTGAAATAATATCGATCCTTCGATCACTTTATTTTATTTTAAAGGTGTTATTTATCGAATACTTTAAGTGATTGCAAACGAACATCGATTCAAATCCCAGAACATTTTATTAAGTATTATTACAAAATTATCGGTGGTTGTCGGAAGATGAGGGTCCAAATTTCTTTATCTGACCCAGTAGACGAGCGGTCTTTTATCTGCGTCTTCTTTCTCTTTCCGCTTTGCTAGGGTGATATTTTTTGTGATTTGGTTTCGGTTGTGAATTATGATTACTTTGGGTATTAGTTGGAGTGAAACTTGAGATGGGCCAGGTGATATTCGGATCAAGGTTCAAAACTGTGCTGGGGGGATGCCCGATTTCTGGTCTGATCGTTTCCTTTAACTTTAGTTGATAATTTTCCTTCTTTAACTTGTCGAGTTCGGTCATCATCTCCGTGTGTTGGTTTTTTAGTAATTCATTTTGTTGTTTTAGTTTTGTCGCCTGCTCCGGCCGAGTTCAGGTCTCATCCATCCGACGATATCTTCGGATCATCGACTCAGCTCTCTGACTCTGTTTTAGGGCCTCGTTGTGATAATTAGCTACGTCTCGTCTGAATCTTTCCACGTCCAAGGTGTTATTATTGTTTGGTTGCACTAGAATAAATGAGCAAATTTTAGATTGAATTGAAACTCGTATTTGAGATAATTTTAAGGCAATGAAGTTGATGATTTAAGTTATACGTATATATTAAGCCAAAATGTAATGGGTTGTGGAACGATGTAAGCTTTACGAAGAATTCCATCAATTTCGAGCAGTTCTTGGTTTAACTTACTTATTTATGGAGTAGATCGGTCGAGTGACATATGTATAAGGTCCTAATAATATGTTTTTAACCGAAAATGTGATCAAAATTTGGAAATTCGCATCCCTTCCCCTTAAAATCCCAGAGTTCAAACTTTTAAAAATTATCAATTAAACCAAAAAATTCCGTTCTATTTTTAGAACGGAATTTCTCAATTCCGCACACTATCTCGGGGTGAGTGATTTGAAGTTAATTTTCTTACATGGATTATCGATTTTTTGATTTCAGGTTTTCCCAGATTTTACGAGTTTTTTCCCTTCTCATTTGGAGTTTTTTAGAAAAGGTATCCCAGATCTCAATCAAATCAGGTTGCTGACTTTTATATATTCTTAATAAATATGTTTTTTTACTAGTTATTAATTTCTTTTTACTTAATTAAATTCTTTATATAACATAAATAGACAAAAATGACTTTTTTCTAAATGTATTTTATACGAAAACGCGATTCTTATGATTGTTACATAGAATTTTCTTATAACAAATATTACTGAAATATAAAAGTGAAATTCTTTTTCATTTTAAACAAGTTACACAAAAGTTTATTTGAGGAAAATAATTGATTCAAATTGTTGTTGGAGAATTCTTCCACTTCTTTCGTTATCGTGAGGTAGTTGCCCGTCTGCTCTTCTTTATTTCATCACACTCTAGAGAATGAATCATCATCATATTAATAATAATAATTAATAATAAATAAACATAAAATAAATATTTTAAAAAATTAGATCGCATAATAATTTCTTTTGGATTCTAAGGCAAACTCTCTTTCCTCGTAAACATGAAAATCACCTACAATAGAAGAGCATATTATCTAATGACCGTATTTTTAAGATGTTAAATTTTGTCATTACATTTATTGAAATCAGAATAACTTGTGTTGGGCCAGAACACAAACGGCCTTGTAAATGTTTAAATGAATCGGTAACACACACGCAAATATAACACGCAGATTTAAACTCAAACCTATTAAAACACTAATTAAACCCACCAAAATATGAGAGGAAAAACAATAAAATATAAAATAATAAACATAAAAATAAACATAAAAATAAATTAAAATAATAACAAAAAGCAACAAGATCCGCACGATATAAATATAAACATAACACGAAAACCTAACAAATTCGACCGAAATTCGATAATTTAACAAAAATGTGAAATTTCATAAAAATGAAATAAAAATCAAAGAATTTGAATTAGAAATAATTCAATAAAAATTTCAAAAGAAAAATTATCAAATAAAATTGCAAAATAATAAAAATTAAGATTAGAATACACTAGAAAATTCCAAGGTCGAATTTTGTTTTACTAAATCAAAAAGAACACGCAAGGTTAGGGCCAAAAAATAGGTATATATACAGATTCATTTTCACATAATTTTTAATCGTTTTTGAAAATCGTCAAATCAGTTTTTTGAAAATCTATGTAAGTGAGAGTTTCATTTGAAAGCTCTCTCCACGTCGCATCCTCGCAACCTCGATAGAGCTCTGCTTGGGTGTCGGCGTGGGGAGAGTGGTATTTTTATGATATTTCGTTATGTCTGGATCAAGTAATTGTTATGTTATTTTTTAATATTAATAAATTATTTATAATACCTAAAATTATTTTCATAATTATTTTTTAATTGTCGAAATTTTTCCGACCCACAGCCAAAGACACATCACAAGTTAGTAAAATCAAATATATCATCAAACTCGTGTAAGTGCGTGGAATATTGCTAATGATTCGTGCCCGTAAAGGCCCGGCGTGCGGAACGCAGGAGCTGGAACGTCAATATTATTCCGTATAGAAGAAGGGAGGGATAAGGAAGTGGTGTTTTGGCTATTTCCTCGTCTCTCAGTTTCTTTAAACTCGACCTAAAATGAATCTACATACGGCTCAAAATCTCCACACCGAGTAGTCCAGTGGGCACTTATTAACTATGATATAAACACAAAGCGCTTAGGATCAATTAAGGGACGGTGACAGGGATAACGAAATTGTTGTTATACTATAAATATAAAGAAGCCTTAAAATATGAAATCGTTGTTAAATAAATGTTATAAAATAGGAAGCGTCGTAAAAGGAACGGGTTAGGTAAAATGTCGTGTAAAATATCATAGATTGAAGTATAATTGCTAAATATTATCGTAATTAAAGTCAAATCCCAAAAATTTTCCGGAACTAACCTGAGTTAAAAGTTTCGAACTACCTTCCAGCTAGGGTGCTGAGGGAAAACTTAACTCGTGAATAGGAAGGAGATAATACAAAATTCTTGGGCTAGGTTAAATATTGTAAAGGTTATCTACGCATCCGCCACTGACATCAAAAATACCAGGACCAAAGAGTTTAGACAATACTAGCAAATTAAGACATTAGAGATAAAGAGTTGATAAAAATAAATGTAAATCCATTATGCCAACGTTAAATAAAACTTCCGGCCGAGTTATTCATGCCAAAAATGAAAGGAACCAAGAGTAAATCGAATTCGAGACTCTTAAGTTAATCGATATTAGGCTCCAAAACCTCTATCATCATTAAATGCCTCCACTGCCAAAACAAACTATCAAATACAAACCCCCTGTGAAAGTATTAACATCAAAAAACTAATAATAATGAAACTCAACTGGACTTCCGGAACAAGACTAATTCCCCATGAAACTATCCACCCCCAAACGGATTAAAATAATAAAGCGTAAAATCAAAAGCAAAGCCAAATAAAGCCAAACTTTAAACCATCATAAAAACATAGTCATATCAATTCAACAACCGTAGAATGTCTAGCTCCCATATCCATAGAGGGGAAATTCCGATAGCCAAAATTCCATCAATCGATTTAACGTGGAAAACCCTCTTCAGCCAAAATCGGCAGGAAAACAACTATTAGATAAGTAAAGACCTATATGTCAACACTAACAAATTAAAATCTTTTATTGAAAAGATAAAAAACTCAACTCATTGTGTACAACAAAAATTTTGCTATGGTCCACCGACATCCGCTGCGGATCGATCCTGAGCTAAGAAAACCGAAATTATCCACTAGTATTCACGAGTAAACCATCGACCCAAGTTGAGTAAGTGTCCGACCCAGCCATTCATCCATGTTTAATCTTCCTTAGCCAATAATCAACTAGGATTCCGACGACATCACTCGATCTAAAATGAACGGCAAATAAAAATTATTTAATAGGTACGATGAGACCACCTGAGAGTTATGCCACTGACCAAAGTTATTGTGTTTTTCCTTTGTTTCTTTTCTAACGTCTATTCAAAAGTCGAACACTGAGAAATTGACAATTAAAATTTAGTGGAATACAATTTTTCAATACTTACCCGCAATAGTAACAATTCAACAAAAAATTAAAACTGAAATGATCAGGAAGTCGGCTAAACACATCTGCCCGTATGAATGCATAATTCCTCCGTTGACCTTTATGATAGAATCAATCAACAGAAATGGTGGTTTCCCACCTACACTAACAGGGATGTAGGGCACGACATGCACACACAATTAGACACACTGTGTAGTGAACTCCCACGGCAGTGCTAGCCAATATGACGTTTTTAATATACACCCACGGATGGAAAGCACACACACTCTCTCTCCCTTCTGTGACTGACAACCGATCCATATAATAGAAATCAACAGTTCGATTTGGCAGTTAGTGTTTTAGAAAGAAGAAAATTGATTAAAAATGTCTCAACAAGGAAACCATGTGAATAAAGGCACAACAGCCAGGATCTTAGACTACGATATTGTTTCAAATCCCAGGATTCTAACGTTCGGTAAGATGTTTTCCCTTCATAAATTCACTCTTAATCTTATACGAGCTCTAGGAAAAATTGTTACGATACCAACCAAATGATTTCCCCGAACTAGTATACTATTTGATGTCAAATGGCCAAAAAATCGGGACGAGGAAGTTTTCTCTCATGTCGACTCGTTCCTCAGATCCTAGGTTATAAGTAAATTTAAGACCCAGTCGTGCCAAAGCGGCTAGGTCTAGTATTGAGAGTAGGATGAAACAATCCGAATTTAGTTACTGTGAACCGCGT
Organism: Schmidtea mediterranea; assembly: GCA_022537955.1. Classification (NCBI taxonomy): domain Eukaryota; kingdom Metazoa; phylum Platyhelminthes; order Tricladida; family Dugesiidae; genus Schmidtea; species Schmidtea mediterranea. The sequence continues at coordinate 210,755,181 of CM039679.1, read as the reverse complement.
TTAACCAATAAACCTTTTGATTTTAAATTGTTATACTGATTTAATTAATATACAAATACGTTAACCATGCTGTAAAAATTTTAATTATCTTTATTGAATTTATGTGAGTAGATTAATTTTATGATTAATAATTTTGTCTATTATTCAGGTTATTACGTTTCTTATACGGCTAGATAATTAATAAAAAGTGGCATTTCGACTTGCAATTGATAAGCATCAGATTCGTTAACTTTAAAAATGGCCCAATAAGCCCGTTAAGGTAATTTTTCGATGCCACTGGAGTAAGACCTTCTTAAACACGATTTGCTGACGATGAAAAATCCCAACCTGACCAGATGATTGAACGACGACCCATGCTTACACCTAACTAAATGTTGATTATTAACTATAGGATCTTTTAGTGTTGAAATTCTTAATCTAAGAGAATCTCTAGTTATATTGAACACTATTCTATTAATTCTCTTTTAATTTAATTTAAACGAAATTTCTAGATATAATAACTATTGGAAATCATCTTGGGAGCAAATTACAAGAATTTTATCAAATTTGAAGGCATGATTTTGGAAAATTAATCATCATTAACTTATTCTGAACATTTGGATTTTGTTTTGCACCTTAACCATCAACAATCCCTCAACGTATGACCCGTGAGTACATTTTTATCTTCAAAACAACCGCGAGGAAGCGACAATAATAAGGACTTACACGACCCCACAAGTAGTGAATACCATCTAAATAGACAGCAGTTAAAACCAAATAATTGATTCTAAACTCACCGACAAAGCATGAGCCGTCCCAGTCAAAGTAGGTATCGGGTCAGACCTGAAAATACCTGGTAACTGCGAGTTTCATTTAATTGTTTTAAATAAAAATTAGAAATATCACGGTATTTTAATAATAGTTTATATAAGAAATTTCAAATACACTTGCTTAATTTTGGAAACCCTTATCGATTGTCTTGTATGTCACCCAAAAAAAAGTTAAAAATATGCATACGATGACCTTGATTAGATTTGCTGATATTTTCAACCATATCCTGATTAATGATCATCAAGTTGATATTGCCAGACATGACCTCAAAAAGATATACCTGCATATTACAAAAGAGAACCAGCTACACTGTACATACCGTACGAATAAAAAGAAAATACTATGCAAAAAGGTGTTTGATATAAATTCATCAATGAATGATATACTTGAACACATGGCAATCCACACTGGATACTGCTTTGAGCAACACAAAAAAATAATGTGCTACTGTGGTATGTGGAAACCTTTCGAAGAACTGATCCAGCATATTAAGATCATTCACCTAAGCGAATACATAAACTCAGTTGAAACCACAGAACAAGAAATCAAAAACAATACCAACAACACCTCCTTTATTTTTAATGGAGTATTAGCCTCTTGTGAAACTCAAAACATTCCGGATGAAGAGGTACCAATCAAACCAAGAGACCTTCCGGAAAATTTAGGTTTTACAAAAAATATTGATACTGAACTGAGTTGATGGTCGCAGCACTTGATCAAAGCATTTGTATTCACTTTTGCTATAAAGCCTTCTACAATTTATATTGATCCAATTACTTGCAGTGCTTTGATTCAGTGCAATTATAAAACCTTCTTTGAAACCTTCCCATTCAAAAATTTTGCTAATTGGAATGAAATCATTATGCCAATCTACTGCGGAACATCGTCTTGGTCCTTTTTCTTCTTGGATAAAATAAGACGCATTTCACTGATCATTGATCCAAATGCAGAGGACAGTCATACCTTGCACTTTGATCTTGCGAATGACATAATGAAGACTATAATCAGCATTGAAAATATCTTTGGCAACTTGCACTTTCAACTCACTGAGATTGAATACCCAATATGCCATGATACGTGTCTCTCATCCTTTTATGTGTGTCATTTCATCAAGTGCCTAATGACAAATTCTGCAATCACAAATCCAAATATAACGGACATGAAAAATTTGATGAAACCAATTATCCAGAAATATAACTGTACTAAGTTTCCTAATCAATCTAGATGCCATTACAAGCGAAGAAACTCTATGTGAAGTCGAAAGGATTAATGGAAGACTGAACCCTCAAAAATACTTCAAAATTGAGAAGCCAAAGTCAGATATTATTCACTTACGCATTAAAAAATCAGCTGAGCTACTCTGCGTTAAGCGACTGAAATTTCAGATTAACCAGAAACATGAGATAGCGAAGATATGGGAAAGTGATGAGATAGATCATAAGCCTCCAATGACAAAATTCTTGAAAGCCTTTGCAAGCTCTGAATGCCCTACTCCCATCACTGGACTTATAACTTTACCTCAATACTCTGACTCAGATACAAATTGTATCACTGATGTTGAGAATATGACATGTGTCATGAAACAACTAGACAGCACTGCACCGAGGATGGACTTAATCACAATAGGAGACTGGGAGATTATATCCCCGAAACATGACCTTATCACTGCAATATGCAATAATATATTGAGGAGTGGTGAATGCCCAATGAGATGGAAGCTATACAGGACGGTACTCATCCTGAAACCTGGAAAGCACGATGAAAGTTTTAAAGCAAGCTCATGGAGGCCGCTAGCTATTATGGATACTGCTTACAGAATCTTCACGACCTTGTTAAACAACCGTCTCTTAACATGGATAAAGAATGGTAACCTAATTAGCTCTAACCAAAAGGCAATTGGTATACCAGATGGATCTGCCTAACACAATGCTACTTTACATCTCGCAATTGATCAAGCAAAAAGGAACAAAACCGAACTTCATATTGTTTGGCTTGATATTGCTGACGCATTTGGATCGGTACTCCATGACCTAATCTGGTACACACTATCCAATATGGGACTAAAAAAGGAAACCATATTACTGATTAAAGAACTTTATAGTAATGTGAAGACTTTCTTTGACTGTGATGGAGTTATATCTAAACCTGTACCAATAACAAAGGGTTTCAAACAAGGTTGCCTACTCTCCATGACACTCTTCTGCCTTTCAATTGATTACATCCTCGAGACAATACTTGATAATTGTCCTTTCTTTCTTCATGGCCTAAATATCAGTATCTTGGCTTATGCTGATGACATAGTCCTATTTGCTGACTCCTTCAAGGGGATTGAAAACACCTTGCAAATGACTGTTAAATTGGCTAGCTATGCAAATCTTAAATTTAAGCCGTCCAAATCTGGATACTTGTCCATCAACAACATAAACGCTGATATCTTCAAGCTTTACTTATACAACGAAGAAATACCCATGATAACGAACGAAAACAGATACAAGTATCTTGGAGTTGACTTCTCCCTTAAACGAAATCAAGATATCGATGGACGACTGGAATCAGCACTTAAACTAACCACAACTCTGTTTAAGTCTTACTTGCATCCAGCCCAGAAGCTTAATGCCTATAAAACTTTCATCCACTGCAAGCTGGTCTTCTCTCTGCGGAATTGTGTGATCGGCCATAGAATCCTCGACTGTGACCGAAATCGAATCACACAAGGACGTGAAAAACAGCTTGGTTTTGACCAAAAGATCAAAAGACTTTTGAAGACAATGATTGGTGATAAATTCCAAGCAGTTAGCAATGTCTTCTTATATGCACATTGTAAACTGGGAGGACTCGGAATAACATCAACACTTGATGAGTACCTGATACAAAGTATTACAGGAATAACCAGGCTATTCAACTCGTCAAACCTCAAATTCAGAGAAATGCTTATTACTGAGCTGGGACTTGCTAGGGGTGATAAAAGCTTCGAAGCTGGACTAAAATGGATGAATGGCGAAGTAACCAAGCAATTCCATAATACATCTTTTTTCATTAAATTTCAAAAATCGGCACTAGCTCTTAAGAGAAAGTTCAATATATGTGTTAAGCTGGGCTTTGTAGATGACTCCTTCTCGCTTGAAATGTCCTACAATAAACGCACTACCTACATTAATAAACAGAACTTAAAGACCCTCTCTAAACAGCTGCACGACTTCATAGGTCTCTATTATACGGAGCAATGGTATGAGATACACGTACGCGGGCATATTGCAGCTACAATCGGAGACAACATCACTGCCAAGTATCTAGTCACTAGCGATAGGCTTAACGATGCACAGTATACCTTCTTAATACGTGCAAGAAATAACCTTTTGGATTTAAACTACAATCCTTACCGTCTGAAGAATAACATATACACAAAGTGCAGACTATGCCATCTGGAAAACGAGACTCAGGCCCATGTGTTTAATCACTGCCAGGCTAAACCAAAAGCCAGGAGAGTCAAGCATGAAAACGTCCTGGTAAACATAGTTACCTTCTTAAAGAAAATTGGATTTGAGATTGATGTTGAGAAATCTCCAAAGTATCTCAAAGTACCAACAAAGCTGAAACCAGACATGACAATTAGATCAAAAAGGAACAAAGAAATACATGTACTTGATCTAAAAGTCTTATATGACTCGGTCGATGGTTTTGATAAAGCTCGAGAAGGTAACTATGAAAAATACAAGGATCTAGCCATGGAAATAGGTGATGCCTTCAATGAAAAAGCTACTGTCTCTGCCATAGTGATTGGATGCTTGGGAACTTGGGACAAGAAGAATAATCCAGCATTGGCCAAAATTGGACTGACAAAGACTGAGATCAAGTCTCTGGCCAGGATAGCATGCTCAAAGGCGGTGGTTGCATGCTATCATATCTACCGTGAGCACATCTCATACAATAAGAGTGCTATGGTACTACCTTTCAGTATTACGTGATAATGATATGCAGCAGTGCTGGTAATTGCATCTGCATTGCAGACTTGTGATAGATGGATAAAAAACTAACAGGAATAAATGCTGAGCCACGCTCGCATATATTAGCCGAAAGGCCGCTTTTGTTTTAAAATAAAATTTTGAAAAAAAAAACAATAGCGCTCACTTTTTGCGGACGATCTATCCACTCGAACACAGTTCCAACGTTGCTTAGCAACGGGTGCCGAGTGGCAACAAAGAAAATATTTATATGGCGTTACCAGGGCAACCACAACCTAGTTCAAACAAACGTCGAAACCCAGTAACCCACCACTTGCTTGCATTTTTTGTTTAAATATTCTATGAATCTCTTCCTTTTCTTTACATTTTTTTCTTTTTTATAATAGATACCTCTTTTAGCCAATTCTTTAAAAATGAACTTTCGTCTTTCAAACTTTTACTAATTAAATTTAATCATTAAATTTGACTTTATTTTCATTTCATGAAAAATAAATGGCATGATCCTTCTTCTTTCTGATTATTTCTAGTCCTTTTATTCTTCGAACTTGTATTATAGTTAAATTTTTTTCTTGATCAGCCACGCTCCACTGAGGGTCTGGCGTTGGGATTCTTGGAGAGCATATCTGACCCGGCGAACTACCATTCACTATGGGTACCTCCCACATCTAAGTACTAGTCTTAGACTAGTTGGTGAAAAATCATTTTATTCTGTTGTATGCATGTAGACAATCAGATAGATAACAATTGGAATATAATGATGATTAATAATAATTAATATATAATCAGCAATTTATGGATAATAGTAATCAAAAATAATAATTAAAATAATGATTATTATGAATGATTAATTATGATTTTTAATGATTTCCTATAATTGATCATAATGGGGATCGGTCACGAGGCATCTCGCATAAGTCAAGCACCATGGGAGCGAAGCTTCCTTGGGGCTTGATCGATGCGAGGAGACTATTTTGATATTATACGTTTTTAGAAAATTTTAATATTTCGACAATAATGAAAACAAATCATATTATTTGAAAAATTTGTATTCAATACACCTAACATTTATTCATAAATCAAAAATAATATAAGATAAGGCATTTCCTAAATTTTCTGCATAAAAATAATGAAAACCAAAATTCAGTTACGTCTACAAAATTTTAATATTAAATATAACTAATAAAAATTAAAGATAAAAATATAGATAGCTCCTTACTTTAAATAGTTTCAATTGGAATAATTCTGTAAAAAACAAATTTTTCTAAAACTTTCTTTTTTTTTAAAAATAGCATTAAATTATGTCGATCTGGCAACGACTTATATAGAGGGTTTTACACGCATGTTTTTGATGCGGTAAAACCAAACGCCTACACGTTTTTACCATATTTCATCACTTTTCTCCTAGTTGTCAGATTTTCATGATTCTTTTTTATTAAAGTTTCTAATTACATTTTAAGCTTAATTCTCATAGTTATTTTCAACAAAGCGTTTCCAATGAATTTGATCTCAATTTGATGAAATAGGTTAATTTTGATAAAATTTAGTGTTTTTCTATTTATTTTTTAATGTGTTTATTTATTTTTTACATATTTTTTGTATTTTCTACTCTCTTTTCTACTTTTTGTATTATTTCATGCTAAGTAGGCTTTTTGATGATTTTTCGTCCATTTGCATTTTGCGCGCCTTAATTTTATCGGATGTCGTTCCAGATAAACAACAATTTAAAATCATAGCTTTTGCGCAACATTATTACTTGTTAAGCCAATGTTTAAATCAAAGGAAAGGACAAATGGAAACTCTGTACGAACCTTCGACAACAATGATAGAAATAATCCATTACTAGGATGAACTAAAGAAAATAAATGAAATTAATTAATTTTCATTCATTGTTATTGATTCCAGAATAATAAACGAAAGAAAATTTACTAGAATAAAATAAAATAAATTAATTAAATTTTCTTTAATATTCAATTGAGAGAACTAGCAAAAATAACATGAAAGGAATAAATTAAATAACAAAAAAATTTATTATTATTCATTTTAGAGGAATCCCCAAAATGGAATGAAGGAAGTAAATCAAATAAACGAATTCTCTATTTTTTGATATTTAGAACAGTTACCACATATCACGATTTAAATAAATTGACTATTATATTTTTATATTTATGATTCCATACAATCACAAGTCCCTCAAGAAATGCTACAGAGACGGCAACTCATCTAACAATCAGCCGGAGTAAAAGATTTCCAATATATATTGTGATATAACGACATAAATTAAACGGTTCTAAGATTTTTTTATTCATTTTTGATTGCTTCCATTATTCTGTTAATGTTTTTTTATTTTAAAATGTTACTTATCCATCTTTTTCATCAAATTTTTTTACTGCTGCCAATTCTTTTACCAACAAAACAAAAATAGTCTATACTTATTGCCCAACAGAAGGAATCACATTTAGAAAAGCGAGCGGAGGTCAGTGAAACCAAATAAATAAACATAAATAAATAAAATCTAAATCAACCTAAGGTTCTAGACAAAGCGATTTTTCATTGGGATATTTGTTTTCACGTTAGCAAATTAATTTCAGAAAGAAAAGTGCAGATAGTGTAACAGTTTGTAAGTTTGTGTTAGAAAAATTATAAACGTACTCTGTGTTTGGTTTTGGTTACTTGATTTATAAAAGGGAACACAATTATTCAGAGGTTAACCGACTTCTAAAATAATAACTCAACAATATTTCCTAAACTGAAAATCCGCCATTAGCTAGCAGCAAATTTATTTAAATTTCTATAATCACTATCAATGGATGTCTAAATAGCTAGATAATACAATAGATGTTCGGTTTAATGCATAAATCTATTTAGCGATTCTTAAGATAAAATTTATGAGAATTAATTTTGAAGAAGTTTTGTTTGTAATTTTCATTTACCCAAACTGTTTACAATCATTATTCAAATTTAGAACTAAATTTAATTAAATGTGCTCTATTTTTAAACTTTCTGCTGATATTTCTAAAGTTATTAGTAAAGTCCAATTTGTATCATGTCGTACGTATGTGAATGTCTCACATAAGGTTTTTGCTAATAAAACCCAATTGTTAAAGCGTATGTTATGTAATATTTAATAATTACATTATTTATTTAGCCCTTACGAGAATATCTTCTCATGATGCATCAAAAGTAATAGCTGTAAGAAATTCAAGATATCAGTGGAGGTTTTTTTGGGACAAAATGGTAATTTTAAATTATATATTATTATCAATTGGTTTAGCACTTTTATATATTGCTCGGTGCAATTCCATATATGTGTATTATTGGATATTCAAATGTTATCATTGGAAAAGCAGAATTAACTGAAATCCCCGAAGGTTATGAACCTCGCCATTATGAATATTATCAAGTTCTGTTTATTAGATATTTTAATTTTAATTTATTTTTAAATATTTAGCATCCAATTACCCGTTTTTTTGTTCGAAATTTTTTTAATCACTGTCAAAGGCTGTACGAACAAAATCTTGATTCATATGTACTGACAAATGAGTTAACTCATACAAGGTAATTTGGACAATTATTTGCGATTAAATGATTTTTATTTCAGGCGATTAATAAACACTTTTCTCAAAATTCAACCATTTATTGACGACTACAAAACTCCTTATTTTATACCTGTCAATCCGATTAGTGTAAATATGGCTCTAGATCTTTATAATTTAGAAAAAGAGAAAGGTGTGAGAACACCTCCTTGAAATTAATATAATTGTGTTAATTTTGATTTTTGTTTGGGTATTTCTAATTTCATAAAGTTTTTGTTAGTTAAATAATATACAAATAGTTTTCACTTATGATTTACAGCTAACTTCGGGTTATTCTTAAGCGTGTGAGCTGGCAACCAGACTCAATTATTAGACATCATTCATTTATTTAGTCTGATCGGTTCATCCAGAGGCCTTCCATGAATGTTATCATGCAATTTTAGCCAATCTTTGACACCCCCTCATCGCAAAAAGTTTTACCCCATCAAGTATCATATGCAAAGCTCTGCCCCCCCCCATTAAATTAACTGGCGCTTCTAATATACTGATGAGCTCAGTGATTAGAACAATTAAAATCTGAAATCAATAAATTAAAAGGTATTTGATGTTTTATGAAATGTCATGACGTCACATTTTTAAAGCACCCTCAAACAAGTGACGTCATTTAATTACGGTCCATGAAGGTAACTGGTTTCCTGTTCGATTTGATAGTGTTTGTCAGTTTCTCTTTCATTTTCTAACATGCGAGTTTCAGCATTTCAATTGCATCGATTTTAAACCAACACAAATTCAATATTTCACCATGCTACAAAAAAGAATAAAATTCACTATTTAACATCGATGATGCAGGGGGGGGTTCACAAAGAAAATGAGGTTCCCGTGTACAGCGTACTTAATAAGACTCATTTAACTATGTAACATTTTATTAGAGTAGCCTTTTACTGCTGTCTTCGTTGCTCATAAATATTGTTGGGTTTTTATGTAGAAAGTCGGTGCTCAGGTCTAACTCCTTGGTGTCCTTCTTTAATCGATTTAATTAACACAACACAATAAGATTTTTTCACAAAAATCGATTCAATTCACAATACTCTACACAATTACTCTGTACGATTTCACAAAATTCAATTCGTTGGGATACGTCTTTCAAAGGGAGATGTTCCTGTCTGGTACGCAATTTGTTTGACTGGTTGATTTATCTTTAAGTTTATTACCTCCTTTATTCCGCTCTCTGAAATATTCTCTTCGACCAACTGGCAATTTTATTGATCTGACTTTTCTTTTTATACTCATCTCACAACTCAAGTCACCCGCAAATTAAATTGGTTTTGGCATTTTTGACATCTCTGTCCAAAACCAAATTAGTTATTTCTAAACTCCCGGGTTTTCCATTTGTTTACAATAATTATTTTGATGGCGGGTTCCTCTTTTATCTCGGGTTTCCTTCGTCAACCAATTTCGTTTTCCGTAATTAGAAAATTTGTTGACGTTCCGGGTTTCTCACACTATTCGGGTTTTCTGTTGGCTCGGACTTCCCCTTAGCTAATTAATTTTTAATTAATTTCTATTTTTATTAAATATTTCCTTCTGGACACCCCCCAATCCATTTAATTTTATTATATTTGAATTTGTCTCGTCATTTGGCATCCGCCCATACTCGTTTCCCCCTATAAATATTTATTTTAAAATTTTAATTGATTTTGCCTTTTAATTATTATTTCGAATATCAATGTTTTTATTGATTTTCCATTTTTACTTTTGTGCATTTTGTTAACCCCAACAATATCAACTTCGATGGTTTGTGTTTCTCTCAGCATTCACTATACTTTATTCTACGTAGGTAGGCGATAATTTGAGTTTAGATGCGGGTTTATAGCCAAACTCCAAATTCAAAGTGTTGGATCCTTTTCGACAAAAAAATTCATAGAAAATGTATATGAAGTCGAAATCCAAATTTTTTAAATTATTTTTATATTGCATTAATTAAAATGTGAACATTAAAGCTATAAAGTACGGCATAAAAATGAAAATTGAATTTTTAAAAAAATTACAAAAACAAATTATAAATTCAAATTCAATCTTCTTTTCTCTTTTGCCAGCCAAACAATTAAATCACTTCTACCAACTTCAATATTTCTATGAATATTAAACAAAGTTAAACCCATTAGATCAGGGGTATTTAACTTTATGCAGCATATGGGGCACATGGTAAATTTTTGAAGGAAGGCGGGCTGCATAAAAAAGTTAACTAAATTGAAATATATCGAACGAAAGGTTTTTTATTGGCGCTATCTTTTAATTAAATCGTTGCCAAATTTATTTAATTATTTATTTATAAATCATGCTGCAGCTGTTCCAATATTCAAAAGGTTTATGAAGGTTTATAACTCCCTCAAAAGAAAGGAACTAGACATTAGTTTTCTTGAGACTTGTTTAGAAGAAAAGATAATTCCTTCGTTCATTTTTAAAATGAAACTAAGTGATTGTCTTTCTAGTAAAGATGTCCAATTAATACATAGAAGAACGTTAAGAAGAATGTTGGAATCAGAGAAAATAAGAAGAACTTCCATTGATAAAAAACTAACAAATATTGGATTAATGTTAAATAATGCTACGAATGAGTTTTGTTTACAGGTATGTGTAGAATGGTGTATCAAAAATTCGATTGTGCAAATAAAATCTAAAGAGAATGCTCATATTAAAAAATTGATTAATTTGAGAAAAATATTTGGGATTTCTAAATTTAGTGTGGAGAATACTGTGATAAATTTGAGTAAAATAGTGTTGAATGATGACGAAGAGCGTGTTTTAAAATTTGGTCCAAATCACTGTATTATGAATCGCTTGGATGAAACAAAATTGTGTGCAAAAATTGAAAGTTTATATTTTCATATAGCCCGATCGATGAAAGGCATTAATGGTAATTATGTGAAGAGCTCGTTAAGTGCAAGTACGATGGAGTATATCGATAAAAATAAAAAGCAGAATATTAGGGATTTTATGACTTTAAAAAACTTAGTTAAAAAAATATAAATATCTGTAAGTTTGACAAAGGAAATGGGATAGTTATTCTTGACCATGATGTGTATGTAAATAAGTTGAATGATTTGTTAAATTCTCCTCAGTTTGTGAAATTGCCAAAGGGTCGGAAGAATGGAAAATTGCCTCCTCTTAAGGATGAAGAGTTTGTGCAAAAAATGTTAAATGGTTTTATTGAGAAGAAGCTTATTGATGAAGAGGTAGGTAAGTCTATTTGTCCAATAGGATCGCAGCCAGCTAAACTATATGGGCTACCAAAAATTCATATAGATGGTGTACCTATGAGACCAGTTTTGTCGATGGTTGGTACTGCCCAGTATAATATAGCAAAGTTTTTAGATGGATTATTAAAACCGTTAATGCGATCAGAGTTTGAATGTAAGGATAACTTTGAGTTTGTTTCTTGTATTGCAAAGCTACAAAAACGAAGTATGAATGATGTTATGGTTTCGTTTGATGTTTGTAGTTTGTTTACGAATGTGCCACTGGTTGAGACGATTGACTTATGCTGTGCGTTGTGGAATGAAAATGATTCGGAACATCACATTTTGGATAGAAGGGCATTTCGAAAACTTCTTGAATTTGCTACTTCAAACGTCAATTTTCTTTTCAATGATGAATGGTATCAACAAATAGATGGAGTCGCTATGGGTTCCCCTTTAGCACCAACGATGGCATCAATATTTTTGGCTAGTTTGGAAAAGAAAATTGCTTCTTTCCAATTTGAAAAACCTTTTGTTTATAAAAGGTATGTGGATGATATTTTTCTTATATTTGAAAACCAGAAACATGTAGAACCGTTTTTGCATTTTATGAACAGTTTACATAAAAACATTGTATTCACATGTGAAACGGAGAGAAAGTCATCAATTGCGTTTTTGGATTAGTTAATTCAACGCAAAGATAAACAGTATGAGACAGAGATTTATAGAAAACCAACTGATACTGGTCTTTATACTTCTCCAGAAAGTTTTTGTGAATTTAAGTATAAGAGAAATATGGTGAAAGGATTGATTTATCGTTCATGGGCTTTATCTTCTACTTTTGCTAATTCGGTAAAAAGTGTTGATAAATTAGTTGAGTTGTTGATAAAGAATGGATATTCTAAATCATTTTTATTGTTGATGATAAAAGAAACTGTTGATAAATTGATTAAAAATCCTAAGGATCCATGTTGTGGAAAGTCTGAATGTAATTTGTCGGATGGGTGTGAATTGAATGTTGATCTGGGTGATGGTAAAAATGGATATAAAAAAATTGAGCCTAAATATGTGTTAGTATTGCCGTACTCTGAAGGCTTTACAAATTATAAGAGGAAGTTGGGTAAACTGATAGGAAATTTAGAGTATAAGATCGTCTCTAATTCGTGTAAGGTACGCAATATGTTTATTAATAAATCAAAAACTCCGGTTGGATTGTGTTCTGATCTCGTTTATCAATTTACATGTAATGGGTGTAATGCCACATACATTGGAGAGACTTCCCGTCATCTCTGTACTCGAGTTCTAGAGCATTGTCGATTGAAGGGCTTGACCAATATTAGTGAACACAATAGAGGCTGTAAAAGTGATATAGGAATGTCTGATTTTAGAATTTTGTTGAGAAGTTTTAATAGTTATTGGGAACGAGTGATATGTGAAGCATTGTTGATAAGGTCATTGGATCCAAAGATTAATGTGCACAGTGCTGTGACTACGAATGTTTTGAATGTTTTTAAATAGTTTACGTATGTTAAATCATGTTTGTTTTTTTAATATTATTAAAATAATTGAAAATTTTAAATTACATTAATTTTTAAAAATTAGAATATAAGTAAAAAAAAATTTTAAATTTAAAATTAATTTAAAATATAATTTTTAAAATATTTATTTATTAAAAAATTAAATTAATAAAAAAATAATTTGTTTAAATAAAATGTTAATTCATAATATTTTTAGTTGGTTTTGAGTACCTGAAGATGATAGCTGTGCTATCGAAATATATCGTACGAAAGGTTTTTTATTGGCGTTATCTTTTAATTAAATCGTTGCCAAATTTATTTAATTATTTATTTATAAATTTTAAAGTTAAGTTTTATAATAATAATGAAAATACATGAAAAAATGGGAAAAAATTTACTCCTTAGTTGTGTAAATAACTAGTTAATTAATTTATTTTGCATTAAGAATAAAAAAAATAGTATGGATTGTATTTGTTATACCATATGCATGCCTCAAAATATTCTGACGGGCCGTAGGATAGACACTCTTGATTTAGATGTTCTTGTTCTGCTGTGTTTCTCAAATAGGTTTTCAGCCTTTGCAACAGTTGAGTTTATAATAAAACATGAATAAAAATAATAAAATTTTAAAATTATCAAAATCAATTAAAATTTTGTGAAAAGTAAAAATCAATATTTTTCGGTTGGAAAGTTCTAACCGGTGGGAAATTTGATTTTGAAGACGCATAAAATACTATTAGATTGAGATGAGGTAAATCGAAGGGTCGGGAGCCCAAAAACAAATTAATTAAATTTTTGCCGATTAACCCATTAATCAAGGGCCGCCGAGCTGAACGTCAGCCTAATGGGTTTCTCGGAATTAGTAAAATGAACAATAAATTGTCCGAAAAATGGTTTCCCTAGCTCTAAACAAAATTAACTACAATCCAAAATTATAAAAGGACTTGACAACAAAGTAAGTTCCCAATTTGTCGAACAGAAAAATCTAACGAGTTGAAAGTAATAAACAGATAAAGAAGTTAATCAGATTGCAATGACTTATTACGTGATACCCTTAGGGTGTTTACGAAATAGCAAATAATTGTATCTTGTGGTTAATATTTGTGAATAAAGATTTCTTTGTTGTGATTTTGTCTTATTAATTATTGAACACGAGGAGTCGGATCGAGAGATCTATCCATCGACGAATATTTAATATCACAACACAACGTTTAAAAGGATCTTTCATTTACACTTGATGTCACTGGTAGTGACAAATATTTTATAAATAAATATTTTTGTTGCATTTACACAATGCTTCGATTGTGTTTTTATATATTACAGTTGTAAAAAATTTATGGAACCGCAATTTTAAATCACTTTTTAAAATAGAATGTTGAAATATAAAATTTACACAAATTAATAAAATAACATAATTTTGTAACTTGGAAATATAGCATCAAATTTTATATAAAGTATTGTGATTAATAAACTATTGTCTCAATTGGCTTAACTATTGATCTAGAAATGTATAAATATTTTTTGCTGGAAATATTTTCTATCTTAAACTCATTTTATTTGCTTAGTATCATTTGCACATTTACCTTCCTTGCCTCTCACCAACTTTTCATTGACTCTCGCTCACCTTTCGTTCGTGCTTAATTCATCATTATAGCTTGTAAGTATTTTTAGTAATCTAAGTGTGTGCTTTTTCGTAGTATGTAAATTTTATATTCAAAAGCTATGATTAAAGTCAAAAACATCAAGTTAATAATAGATTTTGTAGGGAATAAAAAATATTAATTATTATTAATTATTATTAATTATTATTAATTATTATTAATTATTATTAATTATTATTAATTATTATTAATTATTATTAATTATTATTGTTGGCGAATGGGGTTGGTTTTTTAAAAATTTTTTCTAGGGTTTTTGTGCATCTACCCCCTAAACGCCAGAAAGATTATTATTCTATCCCTCCTATGTACCCATGGTGATTTCCATGTTGGTACTGTACATAGAGGTTGAAAATTCATGAGCAGGTGAGCTCCATTACTAGAACTACTCCTCACGATATTTTCACTTTCGGGTTCTGGACTGCCGATGGAAGGTCTTACGTCTTTCTTTTTCTATATCCTGGTCCTTACTCGTCTATTCCTACAATTTCCATGATTAGTTGTCGTCTTTACCCATTATTTATAAATGTATCTTTCAAAAATTTGGGCAGCGTTCTTCCCTTATTTTTTGGTAAATTTCCTATTTCATTTGTTTAATCACGGAATCGACTATATTTTTCCTAATTTACCTTTATCTTTCTTTATATTAAAAATTTGATTAACAATTCCTTAATTCCCGCTACGTTTCCCATGATTTTAAGTAATTACAACCCTCTGCAGTCACTTCAATAAACGTTTCTCTCTTCTGTCAGATTATATCATTCAACTATTAGAATAATACTTTCAAATTTACATTCCTATACTATCCTATCCTTTCCTACTTGATTTTCTGATTAATTTTCTGGCAAAGTTTAAAATTTTCCCTACAAAACTTTATTCCCCTTAACTAAAGTCGCACTTCCCGTGAGTTTATTTCTGCTCGTTCCGGCCACTTTTCAGTAGCCGCTACGAGTCGTTCAATGATGCACTGCGTGGAGGTCCTTTGCAATTGCCAGACCCTACTGCGTACGACCGAGGTTTCAATGGAACACAACCCACGAGCACAACTAGGGAACTTAATCCACCAGCCGGCACGCGATCCGTCCCATTGATAGCTATTGCAATACATATATATATAAATAAGATTTTAGGGGGACTTGTCAGTGGCACCAAAAGATTCCACGACCATCCAGTATAAAATCAAAACTTTAACACCGAAATATATATTTATAAAAAAAATAACAGTACTTACAATCCACAGTCATGCAACCAGATTTGAAAAATTGGCATAAATTGGCATAAAAGTTTTGACTACAAGTGATTCACTGTTTGTCTAAGAATGTCTAAAAATTTTTAAAAATTTTCTGGCTGACTAAAATTTTCTAAGTCTAAAAATTTTCGCCATTTTTAGGGTTTTTTAATTATTTTATTAATTTCAAAATATTTTTGTAATTTTTTATATTGGTGGGTTACAGGGTTTCATTATTTGTTTGAATTAACCTGCGGTTGCCCCGTAACGCCATACAAAGTGATTCTAATCGCCACTTGGCACCCGTTGCTAGGCAACGTTGGTAAAGTGTTCAAGTGGTGGATTGTCCGCAAGAATTGAGTATTATCGCTAGTACTGTAGTTGCTCGGACAACCCTCGGGTTCACGAGCTGTCGATAGAAGACCTGTGCTCGCTTTGCTCTGTCCCTTGTAGCAATTCAGGATTTAGTTCTTATTTGTCTGTGGAAAGATGAGACGAAGATTCGGTGACGTAATGCGAGTATTTATGATGACGCTGACATGCAAATGTATCCAAGGAGTAAATAATTTAAGAATATGACTTCTCTATTTGAATCAACAACACACGTGGCATTTATGAGTTAGTGAGTTTTAAGCTGGGTTGCTCGACGACGAGCACGTTCTTTACGGCCCGGGCGACGATTATTTGCTGGAGTGATGGATTGCTCCGCTGATTGGGTGCTTCTCTGCGGCATCTGGGATGGGGCGAAGACGAGCGGATATGTTACCGCTTCCCCCTCCCGGCAGACTGCTAGGGCGACTTCGAGCCCCCGGATTTGAGTGCGCAGGCTCTGATTGAGCTGCCGCTCCTCTGCCCAGCCTTTCTGTGCCGCCGTGAGTCGGTGGTAGACAGCTCTCGTTTTTGCTGGATCTGACCATGTTGCCTTTATCTGTTGTGTTTCTCGGGTCAATTGGATGATTTGGGCGAGTAGATCCGCGTCTGACTGCCTCGCGTGATCCAGTTCAGTTTGTAGAATTTGTAGGGAAGACATCAATATAACAAAAGAGAACATTTTAATTTCTTATTGACTTAATTAGATCAAAATTTTATTCAGTTAAACAAAATTTATGGAACAAATTCATCGATAAGGATAAAGAACACGAACGACATTTAATTTTTAAATCAATTACGATATGAACATTATGGTTATTATAGTTATTCCTCGGGGAATTGTCTTTTCAGATTTTTCTTCAGAGCCGCCACCGTATAGGGCCGTCGGGTATCACGGACTGGGTGAGGTGGATATGCCTCCGCGATACGCCCGACGCGGATGTCCTCCTCCACGTTCGCGAGGTACATCCGGGCTTTTATTACATTGAGGTCCACTTGCTCCTGCACCCTTTCCCAATGGGTGAGGAGGTTCCGGGCATGTTCGTACGTCTCTTCGGCCGGGTATTGTTGACCGGCTAGTCCGCAAGGGTCCGTTGCAAGACCCAATAATCTCCAAGTGGTAGGGTAAGGCCACGGTGATCGAAGTTTATTGACGACGTCTGTGGCTTGTGGGGCCTTTCTCGGGTACTTTGCGTTAGTTGCTTGGGTTGTAGTTTGATCGCGTGGCATGATCTGCAACGATATTAGGGATAAATCATTTGGTACGTAAAATTTGAAATGAACTTTAGTCAACCTGGCTACATGGTTTGATGGTCGTTAATTTATTGTAGAAGTACCATGGCGAAATAATTATTAACGTCTATCGGGATTCGTGATGGTTATGGATCGTTCCGCAAATTGTTAACGCTCGCGAATTGAACTCCTTATCAGCGGTCATAGAAACCTTACTTATGATGATCAGTATACTGTACTCTACGGTTATTTCAGGTTGACTTTTGGTTCATAGACTAAACAACATTCCTCGTAGTTAAGATATTGAATTTATCCTGTATCTGTGTAACCAGTGATCGGTACAGTATTTGAGGGACGAACTATATCGGGGTTTCTAGGAATTATTCGATGTAAAAGCGTTCAAACCTTCATTCAAGTTTATGCATGTAACATCTAGAAGAGCGAGGGGATAACCTATTTCTCGGACTGTTAAATGTTCACGGGTGTTCTTGTTTAGAAGATTCGAGAGGGCGGAATAAATTGGTAGTTTGGTGCAATGCGTTTGGGAGTCAATATCCGAATTGGGTCTGCTACTAATAGGGGTGATTACAGTTAGCTAAATGCTTAAATCTTAGGTGGAACTAAATTATGAGGGGTTATTATTTATTAAGGATTTATAATTCTATACTTGAAATTATTTATTTACGAAAAAGGATATTATGGATTCCTGATTCGATCGATAGTGGTCTATCGTGATAACGGCGCGTTTCCGTTGGTTAACTTTGTACGTTATAAAGTTGTTGGTAATGATTGACCGGATTTCCGGTTAAATGGAATCGTGATTGAACGTCAGTTGACTTTAGGTTTGGTAGTATCTTAGTCCGGATGTTATTTTACTAGCTAGTGTTGTTCGAGGATGTTTTGGTAGATTGGTATGACCTCGCGGTGAAATTTCCGTCATAATTCAGTATCCGGCATATTTCCGCTGGTTGGTCGATTTGATACATTGCTAGGTCATGGCATTTTTATTCATTTTGAACGGGTTGGAATCTTGGTTACATTTACTCGATTCATGTTCTAACTTTTTGGAACGGTTTACTACTTCGCTCTATCGGAATTTTAACTTTATCGACATGTTGGTGGTACGTCTATTAGCGCCATTGGATTTTACTAATGATTAACATTATTACTCCGATGTTAGCGATTTCAAGGCTTTCATGTTATGGATGATAAACTGGTTCAGATCAGTAAGCCGATTTCGGTATGATTTTTATTTGGTTCATGTAATACATTTTAGTCGTTTGGCTTAATCTTACAGGAGACAGTCGTGGAGCTTCTGGGTCCTCAACGGTTTTGGGTTCTAATCAGTAGGTAAACAAATACTATCGTGAAGATGATTTTGTTCTTTCTCACAGCGCCTTAAACTACTCACTTCCCTGATTCTCATCAATGTCGATTGAGGTTAAAAATACTGCAAAGTTTAACTCCTATAACAGTAATCTTGTGTCAATAAACTGATGTTTATTTTTTAGTTGTAGATTTACTTATCTTCATCTTAAAGTTTTAATTTATAAATTGCCCATTTTTATTCTACAATTACCATATTTCTAATTCGAATGACTTAAATTAAACGTTGCCTTAATAAATTATCTAAAAAGAAATGTTCAACCCAAGGATTATTTGATTTTCGTTAGCAATTACACTAATTCTAAGCGATGAATTATATTGGTTTCATCTAACTGTTACTTTGGTTTGAAACAACGAATTACTTTTACTTTGATGGACGAATTACCTTAGGTTGACCACTGAATTTATCCACGAGTTAATTTGCTATTAACCTATTTTACTTACTCTAATTTTGCTCCATGGATCTATATTAATTTACCGAAAAGTTCGTTTACCAAATCAGTACATTTTACTACTTTTTAATTTATAGTTACCTTCAATTTGATTCAACGATTTGTATTATTTACAATCACCCGAATTGCTTGTTTATAACATGTTTTAAGTAATAGTCAATATTTTTAATCAAAGCTCTGCTTACTTTTACTCGAAGATTTATTGGGTTATTTTTATTCAAATTACTTTAATTTTTATCAATCAATTAACTTAATTTAACTAATGCAATGCTTATTTTTACCCCGTAATCGCTAATTTTAATCAATGATCTAATTGAATCGATAACTACTTGTTAAGTGATTTTACTATTTTAATCATTTTAGCATACCGATGATTAATTTACTTCTAATTTAGTTATATCAACGATTTCGATTTAATTTATTCCCGTACCCTTTCCCTTTAATAGACCTTAGGCGCATTTTATGTTTACATTATATTTACTGAGTGCCCACTGGACTACTCGGTGTGATGATTTTGAGCCGTATGTAATATAAATTTAGGTCGATTTTACAGAAATGAGAAACGAGGAAGCAGCCAGAGACTTCTTCCTTATTTCTCTTTTCAGCTATAGGGATAATATTGACGTTACGACCCCTGCGTTCCGCACGCTGAGTCTTCACGGGTACATATCATTGGCGATTTTCCACGCTCTTACACAAATCTGTACTATGTAGGTTTTGCTTTCTTGCGTTATGTGTTGGCTGTGGGCCGGAAAAATTTCGACAGAAAAATTTAAGTTTAGTTTATTTAAACATATAAAACAATGTATTAATATTAATAATATTTATTAATTATAAACAAAAAATGAACATAATTACCATCCATTGCCAATCCATAAAAATCGCATAAAATTGCATATAATAAAATAAAACAAAAATACCTCTCCCCCCACGCCGACATCCAAGCAGAGCTCTACCGAGGTTGCAAGGATGTGACGTGGAGAGAGGGTTCCAAAATGAACATTTCTCACCTAAAAATAAGTTGAAAAACGGTTTGAAAAACGATTTCACAAATAGTTTTAAGATTTGAAAATACGGTTTTATGGTTAGTTTTAATGTGAAAATGGATCAGTATTTATACCTATTTTCCTCGCATGTTAAATTTGATGCAGTAAAACAAAATTCGACCTTGTTATTTTCTAGTAAATTCTATTCTTTAATTTTATATTTTTTCCATTTATTTTTAATAATTTTTCGTTTAGAATTTTTATTGAATTATTACTAATTCAAATTTTTTGATTTAAGTTTCATTTTCATGAACTTTTTATTAATTTTTCAATTTTGTCGAATTTGTTGTGTTTTCTTGTTATGTTTGTGTTGGTATCGTGCGGATCTTGGTGCGTTTTGTTATTATTTTAATTTATTTTTATGTTTATTAATTTATATTTAATTCTCTTTTTCTCATATTTGATGGGGTTTAATTGATGCTTCAATAGGTCTATTTAAATTGCATGTTATATTTGCGTGTGTGTTACTGATCCATTAAAACATTCCTCAAGGTCGTTTACGTTCTGGCCCAACAATATATTTTTCTTTATTTTTTGATATATTAATATTTTATTGTTGGACTTTATTTTTATTATTATTTTATTACAATATTATTTTTTAACCCCAATATTTTGTTTTCTGGTCGCCTCTTCTGCCTGTGTTTTTTCTAAACCTTATTTTGCAAGGTTTTGGCAGTTTGTTTAATTTTTCGTATGTTTCTTTTTGCATCTGTAGGCATTTTTCCGAATTTTAATTAATTATTTGTTTTATTTAATTTTTGTTATATTTTTAATTTATTTTAATTAATATGTTTTATTTTATTTCTGGTCTCTTCTTGCGGTGCGTGCTTATGTTACAGCAGCCATATTGACAATTTCCAAGCGACATTAATTATTTTGTTTTAACTTATACAATTTTCACCTTTTTTTTTAAATTGGTTTTGTAAATTTGTTTTAATTTTGGCTCTAAGCCCAACATTATTAATTATTATTAATTATTATTAATAATTATTAATAAATTATTAATAATAATATAAATTATTATTACCTCATCCTAGAAATTACGTAATGATCGTTAAAATTCTTTTGTGATGTATGTGAGAGTGCGAATAATGATACTAACATCTTTCAATACATCGTATACAGGAATTTGTGACCCACATATTAAGTTGCGGTATTTTTAGCGATCATATGTGATGTACATTTCAATAAACATTTTGATGGTAATTGTCAAGCAAATGGAAAACTATATTAAGAAAACTGAAGGAATAACAACCAAAATGTGCAGTGCAGGCCAATGAATTAACAGCATTACCAGAATCAGATTACAAGAAAGCGCAAAGATCAACGAGAATTCAATCAAAGAAGAAATACATATGAAAGAGAATAATAATCAGAACCGAAAGTATTTAGATGTTGGGAGCCTTAGGAGATTGGTCGTTGCTTACGCTGATGTTCGAATTTTTAATGTACACATTGTCATAGACAAGGACACTTATGTTATGAGGTGAACAGAAAACGATTCAAAGTACAAGTAGCCGAGATCGACGAAGGATATATATTAGACAATTATGATAATCAGAACATCAAAGCTTTTGTGCTATAGGAACAAGCAAAATTACTGGAATAAAGGTGTATAATAATCTCAGCAAAGATTGTATCAATGAAAATGAATGTGAATGTATGTTTATTAATTATGATTTAAATTAATTTAAGTACTGTAGATAATTGTTTTATTTATACAAATTGAATAATATTTATAACATTGATGATGATGTTACAAATAAACAAAATGTGGAATATTTAAGTCTGATAAAAAAACGTGACAGTAATGATTATGTGATTCGAGAAATAAGCTTTGAGAAAGTGTTAGTTATGAATAAAAAAATGAGACATTAAAAAAATGAATTATAAAATATGATGAGTGCCGAACAGATTACTTAAGCTTGAGCTTATTACATTGACAAGACGGATCGCGGATAACTCAAGAGACCTGTACATTTGTTAGATAAAATTGAAGAAGAAATTAAAAATGGAAACTTAGGGAATCATTAAAGAATGTAATTAAATGAAATACATCGTTAATGTCTAAAAAAGAAAGTAAAAGACGTTATAAGACTGTGTTTGAATTTTAGAGCTCCGAATAATATTGATAATAGACTTGTACTCCCAATGTCAAATATTAATGAATTTCGGAATGTATTAAATAACGCACAAAATTTTCGTTTTGAATTTTTTATATGAAATTAAAAATAATTTTTTAAATTTTCTATTTAAAATTATTTTGTAATTATCAAGATTGTTGGGCCAGAACGTAAACGGCCTTGAGAAATGTTTTAATGGATCAGTAACACACATGCAAACATAACATGCAGATTTAAATAAACCTGGAAACACCAATTAAACCCTATAAAATATATGAGAAAAAGGGAATTAAAAATAAAATAATAAACATAAAAATAAATTAAAATAATAACAAAACGCACCAAGATTCGCACGATACCTACACAAATATAACAAGAAAACACAACAAATTCGACAAAATTAGAAAAATTTATAAAAGTTCATTAAAATGAAATTTAAATCGAAAAATTTGAATTAGTAATAATTCAATAAAAATTCCAAATAAAAAATTATAAAAATAAATCAAAAAATAATAAAATTAAAGAATAGAATTTGCTAGAAAATAACAAGGTCTAATTTTGTTTTACTGCATCAAATTTCACATGCGAGAAAAATAGGTATAAATACTGATCCATTTTCACATTTAACTTAACCATTTTGAAAACCGTTTTTAACCGTTTTTCGAAACAAACCGTTTTTCAAACTATTTTTAACCAGTTTTAAAAACCATATTTTAAAACCAAAAACCATTTTTTGAGATAGTTTAATCCTATTCAGAATCTTAATTTTTAGGTGAGAAATATTTATGTTGGAACCCTCTTTCCACGTCACGTTCATTGCATCTCGGTAGAGCTCTGCTTGGCGTCGACGTTGGGAAAGAGGCATTTATGTTATTTTATGCTATTTTATGCAATTTTGGAATGGTTATGAAGGGTAATTATGTTGTTGTCTTTTATAATTAATAAATATTATTGATATATATAAATTGTTTTATATGTTTTCATAAACTAAATTAAATTGTCGAAATTTTTCCGGCCCACAGCCAACACATAACGCAAGAAAGTAAAATCTACATAGTACAGATGCATGTAAGTGCGTGGAAAATCGCCAATGATATGTACCCGTGAAGACTCAGCGTGCGCAACGCAGCGGTCGTAACGTCAATATTATCCCTATAGCTGAAAAGAGAAATAAGGAAGAAGTATATGGCTGCTTCCTCGTTTCTCAATTCTGTAAAATCGACCTAAAATTATATTACATACGGCTTAAAATCATCACACCGAGTAGTCCAGTGGGCACTCAGTAAATATAATATAAACATAAAATGCGCCTAAGGCCTATTAAAGGGAAAGGGTACGGGAATAAAACAAATTAAATCGTTGATATAACTAACTTAAAGCAATAATGTGAAGTAAACTAATCATTGGTATACTAATTTAACTGTAAAATTATTAGATAAATAATTCATTAACTCAATTAGATTAAAATATTGATTAATAACTAAAGACAAATAACTCCTTGGTTAAGCTGAATTTGTTTCATTTTGAGTAGACTTAAAGGAATTTGACGTAAACATACATACTTTATGGTTAAATAAACTTAACGTTAACGTAGTTTATAGATTAAAAATAAAGTTTTCTTATATTAATTTGTTGATTGCATAATATAAAGTCCTTGATTAATGATAATGCGTTAATTGAATTAAAAGACGATGTTGATTAAACCGAGTCATTCAGCGATTAAAACTAAAACAATTTGAAATAGTTTACTTAGTAGGGATCAAATAAACCTTTGAATAGGAATAAAGTAGAACTAGATTCATGGAGTTAATAGCATAATGTTAATATTAACGTAATTTCGTAGCGTTAAAGTAAAGGTTGATCAAATTAGTTGAAACGAAAATATAAGGAGAACCGAGTAATGGAAACCAAGATATTATTAAAACCGTCCCTTAATCCGAACTGGAATAATTTATAGATTGGAAATAAAGTTTTCTTAAAATGAAACAAGTTCAGAGACTAAAGCAAAGCGATCCTAGACGAAACAAATGAATTATAGTTTAAATCAAATTAATAAAATTACAAGAATCAACGTTAAAAATAAGAGAAGAATTTTATTTTAATATTACACAAATTGTTAACTCACGAGAAGGCTTCATATCGATTTCTTTTGCTCTTCGTATACATAAAACTCCACAAAACGAAAATATTGCAATAACATAAAATTTCATCTACTTGAAGGCCTCAATCGTAATACGCAGTTTTCCTTAAAAATGGCGATAAGATATGTTCAGATTAATCTACATAATAACTTACCCGAATAATTTTAGATGAATCTGTCAATCGATAATCCTGAAAATGAAATGTTATAAACTTAATTACCGGATGTAAATAAGCTAACTCACTTCCTTTCAACCGCTTAAGCCGCGACGCCAAGATCCGCCGGAAATCACATGAAGTCGCCAATCACACGTCTATGCTTCATCGATTCATCCGTCCAACATCCGGTCTCGCCCTTGACTGTTCAGATCACCCACTCATAAAATTGTTCAGTGAAACTAACTTCGATATGAAATTTAAAGAATCAATAAACTTTTATTATAAGATATGGTGATAAGATTTATTCGATCGACTAACAATTTGTATTATAGAAAGTCCAAAAACAAAAAAAAAATAAATAAAATAGACAAAAATAAGATATAATAAAGTTGCATAAAACTTAAAATCCCAACTTGCGTACGATGGTATCTTCATTAATGTGGTCGCTACCCATAATATCAACTCTATAACTCCTTAAAATTATCATGCCTAATTAAATGAAGATCAAGTTGATTAATGGACTTACCACCCGTGTATTATTAATTTCACTAGCATAAGTCACCCTACGGAGGAATGCACACTAAGGGACCAGGTCCGTAAGTCATCGTAACGTTTTACTAACGTCCCACCGAGTAAAGGGAAACAATGGTCGCGGTTAGTCTATCAAACAGAAATTCGCAGATGTAAACGAACCCCTGTCCACCAAGATGTCCAATCTTCATAGCATCCGAACGGTATTTGACAGTTATAACTTTAAATGGAAGCATAAGAGCGACGGATGGAAAGCTTCTAGATAAACCGTCCACCCGTTTCGAAAGAATCACGACCAAATAAAAAGCTACTAGAATTCGATAAGATTAAATTGGATGACACCCTCAACAGTGATATAGGCACTATTTATTTGTTAACAACTTAACATGGTGAATTAAGCAAAGCTAATAACAAAAACGTTTTAGACATGCCACCCGAACGAAGCATCAGTCGAAGGACCGGCAAACAGGGACAGACAAGAGTTCAACCGACCACGAGAACATTCGATCAGATACAACAACAGTGACCGTATCCGACTACCTGGAGGATATTAGGCGTGGAGAAGGATCCCTGCGGTCTCTCGGGACAGCAATACCCAGCTGCGGAGACCTACATGAACGCGCAGAGTCTCCTCACCCAATGGGAAAGGGTGCAGGAGCAGGTAGATTTACAGGTGGTTAAGGCGAGGATGTATCTCGCAAACGTGGTGGACGACATCCTCGCCGGGCGGATTGCAGTCGCCTATCCACCTCGCCCAGTCCGTGATACCCGACGACCCTATACCGTGGAGGCTCTCAAACGAAGCCTGAAGAGATACTGTCCCGAAGAGTGAATTGATAGTGATAGTTTTCATGTAGTGACTGATTTAAAATATTAGAAATTTGCGTGTTATTTCTTCTTATAGCTAGACTTATTCGTGATTTTGTTTAATGAGATAAATGATTATCTAACTTAATCAATAATAAATTAAAATGATCTATTTGATTATAGTGTTGGGCTTAGAGCCAAAATTAAAACAAAAATTACAAAACCAATTTAAACAAAAAGGTGAAAATTGTATAAGTTAAAACAAAATAATTAATATCATTTGGAAATTGTCAATATGGCTGCTGTAACATAAGCACTCACCGCAAGAAGATATCAAAAATAAAATAAAAACATATTAATTAAAACAAATTAAAAATATAACAAAAATTAAATAAAACAAATAATTAATTAAAATTCGGAAAAATGCCTACAGATGCAGAAAGAAACATACGAAAAATAAAATAAACTGTCAAAACCTTGCAAAATAAGGTTTAGAAAAAACACAGGCAGAAGAGGCGACCAGAAAACAAAATATTGGGGTTTAAAAATAATATTTTAAGAAAATAACAATAAAAATAAAATCCAACAATAAAATATTAATATATCAAAAAATAAAGAAAAATATATAAAAAATTACAAAAATATTTTGAAATAAATAAAATAATTAAAAAGCCCTAAAAATGGCGAAAAATCGCCCATTGGTCGCACACAGGCACAAAAATACTATATATACGGCAGTCATTTTCACAATTTTTAGACTGTCTTAGACATTTTTTCAGTCAGGTGACTACTAGAAAATTTTTAGACAATTTTAGACTAGCAGTGAATCATTCTTAGACCGAATTTTGTATGCCAATTTATGCCAATTTTCAAATCTGGTTGCATGACTGTGGATTGTAAGTACTGTTATTTTTTGTATAAATATATATTTCGAAGTCTTGTTACTTTGATTTTATTCTGGATGGTCGTGGAATCTTTTGGTGCCACTGACAAATCCCCCTAAAATCTTATTTATACTAAGTATTTAAATAGATGGTTCATGGGACGGACCGTGTGCCGGCTAGTGGGTGAAAACCCTTAGTTGAGCTCGTGGGTCGTGCCTCGTGAACCCCTCGGCAGTTCGCAGTCGGTTCTGGCTTTGTGCACAGGACCGCTACGCAGGGCGCCGTTGTATACTCGAGGCGGCTGCTGAAAATGTGGCCGGAGCGAGTCGGAATAAAATTCGGGAAGTGCGACTTTAGTTAAGGGGAATAAAGTTTTGTAGGGAAAATTTAAAACTTTGTTGGAAAATAAATCAGAAAATCAAATAGGAAAGGATAGGATAGGCTAGGAATGTAAATTTGAAAGTAGTTTTCCAAAAGTTGAATGATCTAATCTGAAAGAAGAGAGTAGCGTTTATTGACGTGATCGCAGAGAGTTATAATTTCTTAAAATCACGGGAAACGTACCGGGAATCAAGGAATTGTTGATCAAATTTTAATATAGGGAAAGATAAATGTAAATTAGGAAAAATGTAGTCGATTCCGTGATTAAACAAATGAAATAGGAAATTTACCTAAAAATAAGGGAGGAACGCTGCCCAAATTTTTGAAGGATATTTTTATAAATAATGCGTAAAGATGACAAATAAGTATGGAAATTGTAGGAATAGACGAGTAAGGACCAGGATATAGAAAGAGAAAGACGTAAGACCTTCCATCGGCAGTCCAGAACCCGAAAGCGAAAATATCATGAGGAGTAGTTCTAGAAATGGAGCTCACCTGCTCATGAATTTTCAACCTCTATGTACAGTACCAACATGGCACTCACCATGGGTACATAGGAGGGATAGAATAATAATCTTGCTGGCGTTTAGGAGGTAGATAAACAAGAACCCTAGAAAAAAAAATAAATAAAAACCAACCCCATTCGCCAACAATAGTGATGTCTTCCCTACAAATCCTACAATCTGAACTGGATCACGCGAGACAGTCAAACGCGGAATTACTCACCCAAATTATTCAATTGACCCGAGAAATGCAGCAGATAAAAGCAACATGGACGGATCCCGCAAAAACGAAAGCGGTCTACCACCGACTCACGGCGGCCCAGAAAGGCTGGGTAGAAGAGCGGCAGCTCAATCAGAGCCTGCGCACTCAAATTCGGGGACTCGAAGTCGCCCTAGCAGTCTGCCGGGAAGGGGAAGCGGTCACTTATCCGCTCATCTTCGCCCCAACCCAAATGCCGCAGAAAACCACCAAGTCGGCAGAGCAATCTACCCTTCCAGCAAATAATCGTCGGCCGGGACGTAAGGAACGTGCCCGACGTCGAGCAATCCAGCTTCAAAATCATTAACTCGTAAAAATTGCGCGTGTTGCTAATTAAATAGAGTAGTCGCATTCTTATTCAATTTGTTCCTTTGATATATTTGTATGCCAGCGTTAGCATAAATATTCACATCATGTCACCGAATATTCGTTTCATCTTTCCACGGGCAAATAAGAACTTAATCCTGAATAGATATGAGGGACAGAGGAAAGCGAGCATAGGTCTTCTATCGACAGCTCGTGAACCCGAGGATTGTCCGAGCAATTACAGTACTAGCGATGATACTCAATTTTTGCGGGCAATCCACCACTTGAACACATTACCAACGTTGCCTAGCAACGGGTGCCAAGTGGATCAGAATCATTTTGTATGGCGTTACGAGGGCAACTAGAAGGATAAGCAAGATTTGAAACCCTGTAACCCACCAATATTAAAAATTTCAGCAACCTTCAGCTTCGCTCATATACTTTATAAAACATTACATTTACATGATATTGCTACAAGCAGGGGTGTGGAGCTGGATTCCGGAGCCTTGGAGTAATTTTCTGACTCCTCAGTCTAGTTCACAACACATATAAATAATAATTAGATAAGTATGAAAATAGCAGTAAGAGTGTTTATAATTATTTGGAAAAATCTGAGAATGAAAATGTTTGGATTAGTAAAATACAAAAAGATCAGATTTTATACAATTTGAAATTAACCGATAAAACATGTAATTGGAAACGCTATTTTCAAAGGTATCATATTAATGTATTTTATTCTGTCACTGATAAAGACAAACTAAAGAAAGACACGAGAGTCGCTAAACCAAGACTTTCTACCAGTCAACAATCTTCAGTTTTACAATATTTCCCAAGTGAAAAAGTCACGATATCAATAAAAAAAGAAAATTTTAACGTTTATTTTTTGGATTTTGCATTATACGTTTGGACCTTCGAGCAATCAATGAAGGATGACTTGACTATATTGTTCTTAAGTACGAATTCATTTGGTTTTTTGATGATAAATTGTTATTATCTACCATATTATCTCAATGTTTTTAATAAAAAAATTTATTAATTATTTTTTTAATATTATATGTAAAGTAAAAATGAATTACTAAAAGAAAATACTGTGAATTACTTTATTTAAATAAATTTAAATTACTTAATTTTTAAAGATTTAAGTTCTAAGTTTGATTATTTTGGTTAATATTTTTTTCTGGGAACAAATAAAAAAGACCAAAATTAAATTTGCATCATAGGAGCCTCAACCTCAGCTTTCATTTGAAAAAATTGCTCCGGAGCCGGAGCTAAGTGAATTTTACTATGGCTCCACAGCCCTGGCTACAAGTAATGATGACAAAAGTGTGAACAAAAAATAATATGAACTTGAAAATCAAGAGGTGAAACATGATTTTCGGACTAAAAGGGATATTGCAAACAAAAAAGATCAAGAATTCTTATTTTAATAGATATTGTTTAATGACAAAAATCAAGATTTCCTTTACCATTTTAATTGTATTTATCAAAAAAAAGCAACGACAACATTCTAAAATAATACAATTATATCATTTTTGTGGTCTCATAATTCTCAAACGGTTCTTTATATCCCACGTTACAACAGCTAGGCCTGTTTTGCTTTCATTGAAAACCATTTTTGTGACTGGACCTTGTTCATCATAACTCTTTATAGGGTCTGTAGGATTGCATGTATCCCATACATAAATATTGTTGTCTCTACAACCAGTAAATACGATTCTAGCACTTGGAGATACTGCTAAACTGGCAATACTCGCTGGTTGGGGTCTATCTCCATGTTCAATAGCCTCTTTTGTCATATCTACATCTCTCCATACAGCAGCACCATAACGCGCTAAAGGGGTATCGAGTCGTAAATCATACATATGAAAAAATGTATCATCGGAGCCGGAGAAAAATGTTTTCGAATTCGATGCAACACTTAAGCATGTTACATCAGATTCGTGTCCATCATAGATAGACTGTAAAGGATTTTTTGAACGTCGATCCCATAACTTGATAAGACCGTCACTACCCCCAGTCAAAATGACACTGGGGGGATTTATAATCTCTAAAGAACTTATTGTTGCTCGATTTGAAATTGTTTGTTTAATTTTCACTTTTTCAACGTCCCAATAATTTATATTCTCCGCTTCATCTGTGGTTAGTAATTCATTTTTAAAACATCTAATATTTGATACGTTACTTTGATGCTCATATGTGCTTTTTATGACGTAACTTTCGTACATTTCGGTTTTATCTTGTTTCTGAGTAAATAAAGTAACATTGGCGCATAATCCTCCTACATATAAACTTTCAAGATCTTCGCTTATATCTGCTGTTATAGGTTGTTGACTGGAACAGTCTACTAGATTATAAATGAGACCTCTGATTGCATCCCATATTATTAAAGAGTTATCAGAACCAACAGATAGGAGGTAATCTCCCTTAAGTGACCATCTAACATCATGAATTCTGGAATGATGGGCTCTTAGCAAGTGAATATTTATTAATTTCGGAGGATTTGATAAGAGTTTAACTTTATTCTTGTTAACGAAACCGGAAATATTTGTATCAATGAATCTACTTCTCACTTCTTCCAACTTTTGTTTTAACTGAACGACTTCTTCAAGCAATTCATTTACTTTCTCTGTTTTACTATTTTTCATTGTAATGAAGCTCAGAAAATCAATAATACAAATAATGTTTAAATTCACTAAATAATATTTAATAATTATTTGGATTTTTACTTAACTAAATGGAATACACCAAAGAGCAATTGATAATGGCGAAATTGTCATTGATTAATCTTTTATATAATACAAATAAAATTTATCTGGATCAGATTAAAAAAATCCTAAAAATATATTGTTAAATTCATTTAAAATGTTTTTTTAAAAGTTTTTGCAGAGTAATTACTGTCAATAAAGCCCAAATAGTTGAAACTATAGGAAGTGTTTTTGGCAAAATTAAAAATGGGATAAAAACAAATGTCTTTTTTTATATTCGATATACTGCAATCTATCAAGCGGTGAATGAAGAGCTCTCAAAGCCCAATTATGATAATTTAAGAAATTATTACAATCACATCAAAAACTTTTTTCCAAAATGTTTAATAAAAAAAGAAACTTTGAGTAGACTGTTGATATTTTGTATTTAATTAAATTGTGAATTTTGTCGCGTCTGTGTAAGTGATAGTTGTTTTGGATTCCGTGAATTTGTGTGTGCACACAGACGCGAGGTTTTTAGAATCGATTGCCAGTTGTCGATTTTTTAATGAATTTTGTCGAATTGGATATTTTTCGAGTTATTGGATTCGTTGAATGGTTTAGCTCAAAGAATGGGATATGGATTCATTAGTGTTGATAATGAACGCTGCGAAAAAGATATCTTTGTTCATTTTAAATCTATTGCTATTGGTATTCTCAGTTCGTTAGCTGATGGCGAAGAAATGCTATTCGATATAGTCAAAGATGCAATTCAAGCTGTTATTTCTTTATATGCGCCTGTGCGTAAAACGGTTATCTTTCTGGATTCTGGAAGTGGTGTATTACTTATTGTGCCAATTCATGAAGGTTATGCGCTGCTTCATGCAATTTATAGAATGAATCTTTCTGGTAAAGATTTGTCAGATTATTTGATGAACTATGGTACATTGTTACAACAATGAACTACAGCTAAAGGAGAATTCCACATAGTAGAAGAGCGTGGTTCTCTTTGGGGAACTACACACCAGAAAAGATTACGATGACTCAGGTAAGGGGACTTCATTTATGTTCAAGCCTCACCATATTACAGGTCATCAAATATTTAAATCTTATTGCAAATATTAATGCCCAGGAAAAGGTCGAGAAAAACGTCATAGAAAAGTTATGAGAGACAATATTCAATGAATAACGAAGCCGGCAGAAGATTATCACGTAGAGGTATAAAAGGAATTTCTGGGCTTCCCAATCAAGAGACGATTATTGAACTGGATATTATTTGTGATTAATGTATGTTTTTATATATTTTAATTTTTAAATTTTGCAAGACATCCTTACTCACTTGATAGTTTTAAAATTACGTTGTAATGTTTGCGAAAAAGCATATTTATCGAAAAGAAAAAGCGTTTGAATATTTGGTAGGCCTTACTAGTGTAGATGAAAATTGTGGGTTGTGTTTGGTACCCAGCCCTTAAATAGATTTAAATGGATGTTGCTATGGGCCCCAGCATCTTTTTAAAAAATCAAACGAACATTTTTGAATGAAAATGACCAGATGATGCTGACCAGAGCTAGTGGTCATTTCACCTTAATTGAAATTTGGCGAAAATGGTTATCACTTCCCGAAGATGTGATAGTCGAACAATTATTTTTTCACCAGAAGCTCGTTTATATCAGGTTGGATACACATTGGAACATGTTGGTCATGCTGCTGCTGAACGTAGAAGTTACAAAAAGTTTTTAGATGTGTGGGGTTTGTGGTTAATTTAACCTTGACCCCAATTGTGTGGGCGCAAAGATCAGAGGGTATGTGACGGCTTGGCCTTCCTGGCAGGCCGATAGTGCCACCTCCAGGTCGCGAATCTGGGTTTTTAGGGCCTGCCCCAGTCGTTTTTCTTCGGCCCATCCGAGTTGAGCGGCCGTTACTCGCTGATACAGGGTTTTCTCTCTGGTCGGTTCTATCCAGGTTGATTTGACCTGTTGAATTTCTCTGGTTAGTTGTATTAATTGCCGATGGAGATCTGCGTTCTCCCTGCGTGCTCTTTTGAGGGCCTTATTTAGGATCGTGTAAGGGTCCATTTCTACAATAAAACGAATCATCAAAACTTTATTTCGTCAGATTCATAACAAAGATTATCATCGATATGATGCTTAAGATAAATTTCAACTGTGCTAATTTTAATTAGATGGGTTTCATTATTCTTAATAATACATTTATGTGCAAGAGAACAAGATAACTAGTAATATTTATTTTGTCAAACTCAATAACGACGAGAGTTCAGATAATAGTTCCTTTGATTTCTCGTCGACGGCCCCCGCGCGTAGGAGTGATCCCATTCTATTCGTCGGTTTTCGGTTTCTCCCCTCATTTCTCTCGGCAGTATTTTTCTTGTCACGGACACATTCATGGACTGGGTTGGTCGGTTCAATCTGGGGGTCGTCAAGCTCGAATAAGATGCCATAGGAAGGGGGCATACACATCCGTGCTCGGGATCAGGCCAGCTGCGATGTCCGCGTTTATCTGGTCCAATTGGCGTCGGGCTCGCTCTACTTGTCTGTCTGTTCTTCTTTGGTGAGCTTCTAGGCATGCCAGAATATCTTCAGCCTGGCCCCGGAGCTCTCAGGCCGGATTGCGTCCTGGCTGCCGTTTTATTGCCACGTAATGTAAATCATGGTCCTCGGCCTCTCCTTGCCGTCCTGATCTCGATTCTCTTACGGGAGAAATCGAGAATCCCGCATCATACATCGCTTGCCTGCATCTGGCAGCGGAGTGAGATGGGAATCTTACTGTAATTCGAGATTTGTCTACCCAGGAGTCTGTTAAATAGAATAGCAATTATTATACTTATTTTCATTTGATGAATAAGGAATTTCGATAAAATAATTTGCATAATATGCGGTCGATAATGGTCTTGGGTCGGGGTCGTTTCACGGTTTTCTAGCGATAAGTCGTGGTCGGTGAAGATTCTACAGAGGAATATACCGAGATATCACGGGGTATGGTTCATAACGGATTTTTCTTATGATGACAGTTTGAGAAATATCGTCAGTTTTTTATCTTTTATTTCGTATAGGGAGTCCATTCAGATTTGGACCATAACGAGTTTGCCTAATCACATAATTTGTCTTTACACGTCATTTTTGCTATCACGGATTGCTCTTATCTCGTGGCCTTAGGATGTTAATGAGTCTTCTCGTGCCTGGCGTAAGTGGAGGGTTAGGATTTTGACGCGGAATAAATTTGACTGCTTTAATAATCGATTTACGTAATCTAGTTTGTCCCAGGGTATTGGGTTGTTCTAATCGGGCCAGTTAGACAATCCGCACACTTATACTCGACCATCAAGTTTGTTTTAAAATTTTCACGTAAATGGTTTAGATTCGAAAAATCGTGACTTATTAAAGCATAAAGGAGATTTTCTGATGAATGAGAATTGCGACCGTTTTATAAATCTGGGCATGAATCCGTATTTTACGCGCTGAGTACTTGGTATGTGTTCATTTATTGAGTCATAAAACTGGCAAGTCATAGACGTTTATTTTTGACACAAATGGCATAAATTACAACCGAATTTTTCAGACTCTAGCTAATTAATAAACAAAAAAATCTTTTGTCTGTTTTCTAAATTTTTTTGACACTTGGTGGCGTACGCTGGATCTCTCTTGGCTAGCTCTTAGACTGAATGTAAAGCCGGGGACAACAAGGCCCGATTGAATGAGGATGGATTATCATAAAATGGAGTTTATTTAAATTGGTTTAATTAATTAATTTTAATTCCTTACTATCTTGTGTATCGATCCTTTGTTCCATTATTATTTCTTCTGGATCGGCTACGCGAGGGGAAAAGCCTCTTGTCCTGGAATCTCCCTGTCGTCGATTATTTATGTTCATTGTAATTAACCAAAATTCTGATGATGTAGTCGATGACCCGGTTATTTATATGTCTACTTCCGTGGTCGTATCTCTCGTTAGTGTGCATGCGCATTATAATCGTTCCATTTTCTACCCGGTGGATTTTCTATAACTGGTGTGCCTGATTTGATGAAAATGTCAATGTACATTTTCTTCGCCTCTCTCTCGTGACGTGGCAATTCCCTGCCCTGATCGATTGCTCTTATTTAATGGATCTCTTATTACACTGTTTACATTTTATTTACTAACCTTATTGATTTATAATTTTCTCGATCGATTAATGTCGTGTCACTGATTTAATTTGGAGTCTTTACATTTATCTCTATTTCTTTCAGTGGCAGGCTTTGCTTAGATTTACTGTCAGTCGATGTCTATATCTGGTAATAGACGAATTTTTCCTACCAAGAATGAATAAATTTTATTTAGGGATTCGCGTTGGATTGGGGTTGAACTGCAATTTACCTACGGTTTTGGTGGATTACGGACTTCAGCTACCTCATGGGATCTACAACTCAAATATTCTTACTGATCTGTTAATTTATTGCTGATCGTTGTAAAGGATTTATTACTGCATTATGAGTTCTATTATGATTAATATGCTGCGCAATTCGAATATTTTATCAGTCTTATCTAGTTACAATTTCGGGTTCGGTTGGAGTGGATCTTTTCTAGATAATCGTTTAATAGTTATTTGGGTCGGGAATTCTTATCGAGAATTGATGATTTAAAGCAAGTTTGGATATCTCTAAGAATCTAGATGTGTACCTCAATTCGCAGTGGCGGCAATCCTTTGTAATTTATTCATTACCCTTTTTAATATTTATGCTCGTTCCGGCTGACTCTGGAGAATTTTACGGCAAAGGTTATCTTACCATGATTTTGTTTATTTTTAATTTTTATGCGGATTAAATTTGGGGGTTGGATTATTATATTAGGGTCAAATTAATCTGTGCCATTTGTGGCGATAGTCATAGTATCGGACCTTCATCGTCATTTATTAAATTTCTATCTACGGTTTTTGAGTTACTCTAGCTCGTTATCTTGGAGATAGTCGATTTCTCGGGTTTTCCCGTATTACCTCGTTTCATTAGTTTAATTTAAGATTCAGTTAACGTAGTTTAGCAATGACATAGCAATTATTTCCGAATTCTTTCCCCACTCCCTTCCCTTTAGCTTGACCTTAGGATAATTGTATCAATATTATGATTTTACTAGTGCCCACCGGGCTACTCAATGTTTATGATTTTTAGCCGTTATGTGGAACGATTTTAGTTTAGTCGAGATTATAGGAAATGAGGAGTAGAGGAGCAGCCAAAAAACTACTTCCCCTCCTCCCAGTTTCCCCTATAATGGATAGTATTGACGTTTAGGCCCTGCGTTATTCACGCCAGAACCTTCACGGGCACAGGCTATTGGCGGATGAACCGCACTTACACAGCCTGAATTGTTGTGTAGATTTTGCTTTCTTGTGGTGCGTGAGTGGCTGTGGGCCGGAAAAATTTTGACATAATTTACTTTCATTTAAGCTTTGTTTCAAAATATAATTGGCATAACATAATTGACATAATTTATTTCAAACTTCATTACAAACCTTTCTTCACGCCGACACCCAAACAGAGCTCACATGAGATTGTTTGTGCGCGACGTGGAGAAAGTATCGGACATTCTTTCACTTACATCAAATTTGAAGAATGAGTATTGCTGGAAAATTCGTACTGTAAGACGAGTGTTCGAGTTTTTTATTACAAAAACTGATTAAAATTCTGTGAAAATGAATATTGTACGACCCTAACCTTGCGTGTTAAATTTCATGAAGTAAAACAAAATTTGACCTTGTGATTTTCTGGCATATTCTAATCTTAATTTTGTTGGGCCAAAACACAAACGGCCTTGTAAATGTTTAAATGAATCGGTAACACACATGCAAATATAACATGCAGATTTAAACTCAAACCTATTAAAACACCAATTAAACCCTATCAAAATATGAGAAAGAAGACAATTACATATAAAATAATAAACATAAAACTAAATTAAAATAATAACAAAAGCAATAAGATCCTCACGATATAAATATAAACATAACACGAAAACCTAACAAATTCGACCGAAATTTGATAATTTAACAAAATATGAAATTTCATGAAAATGAAATAAAAATCAAAGAATTTGAATTAGAAATAATTCAATAAAAATTTCAAAAGAAAAATTATCAAATAAAATTGCAAAATAAATAAAATTTAAGATTAGAATACACTAGAAAATTCCAAGGTCGAATTTTGTTTTACTAAATCAAAAAGAACACGCAAGGTTAGGGCCAAAAAATAGGTATATATACCGATGCATTTTCACATAATTTTTAATTGTTTTTTGAAATTATCAAAATAGTTTTAAGAATTTATGTAAGTGAGAGTTTTAATTGAAACTCTCTCCACGTCACATTCTCGCAACCTCGATAGAGCTCTGCTTGGATGCTGGCGTGGGGAGAGCAAATTATTTATGAATTTTTGTATGGATTGGATCGTGTTGGTAATTTCATTTTGATTTTAATAATGGTGGGTTACAGGGTTTCATTGTTTGTTTGAACTAACCGGTGGTTGCCCCCGTAACGCCATACAAAATGATGCTAATCGCCACTTGGCACCCGTTGCTAGGCAACGTTGGTAATGTGTTCAAGTGGTGGATTGCCCGCAAAAATTGAGTACCATGTGCTAGTACTATAGTTGCTCGGACAACCCTCGGGTTCACGAGCTGTCGATAGAAGACCTATGCTCGCTTTGCTCTGTCCCTCATGATCATTCGAGATTAGGTTCTTATCTGCCTGCGGAGAGATGAAATTAAGGTTGAGTAACATGATGCGAATGTTTGGCATGTAAATATATCAACGGAACAAATTGATTAAGAACACGACTACTCTATTTATTTAGCAACGCGCGCAATGTTTACAGGTTAATGATTCTGAAGCTGGATTGCTCGACGTCGGGCCCGTTCCTTACGTCCCGGCCGACGATTGTTTGCTGGAAGGGTGGATTGTTTCACTGGTTGGGTGTTCTTCTGCGACATCTGGGTTGGGGCGAAGACGAGCGGATATGTTACCGCTTCCACCTCCCGGCAGACTGCTAGGGCGACTTCGAGTCCCCGAATTTGCGTGCGCAGGCTCTGGTTGAGCTGCCGCTCCTCTGTCCAGCCTTTCTGTGCTGCGGTCAGGCGGTGGTACAATGCTTTCACCTTTCCCGGTTCCTTCCAGGTTGCTTTAATCTGTTGCATTTCGCGGGTTAATTGAAGAATCTGGGCGAGTAATTCCGCGTTTGCCTGTCTCGCGTGGTCAAATTCAGTCTGTACGATTCTTAGGGAAGACATCACTATAATCAAATAGATCATTTTATTTTGTTATTGATCAATTTAAATAATTATTTATTCCACTAAACAAAACTACGTATACTTCCAGCTATATGAAGAAAAAATAATGACACACAAATTTCTAATATTTTAAATCAATCGCTACATCAAGTTATCACTGTTAGTTCATTCGTCAGGGCAATATCTCTTCAGGCTTCGTTTGAGAGCCTCCACGGTATAGGGTCGTCTGGTGTCTCGAACTGGATGAGGTGGATAGGCGACTGCAATCCGCCCGGCAAGGATGTCTTCCACCACGTTCGCAAGATACATCCTTGCCTTAACCACCTGTAAATCTACCTGCTCCTGCACCCTTTCCCATTGGGTGAGGAGGTCCTGTGCGTGCAGGTAGGTCTCCGCAGCTGAATATTGCCGTTCCGAGAGACCGCAGGGATCCGTCTCCAAGCCTGGTATTCTCCAGGTGGCAGGATATGGCCACGGTCGTTGTAACTGGTCGAGTATTCTCATGGTCGGCGGGACTCCTGTCTGTTCCTGTCTGGCGGTCTCTCGTCTGGTAATTCGTTTGGGCGACATGTCTAAACATTACTGTTATTAGGTTCGATTGATTCACCATTCTAAGTTATTAGCAAGCAAATTGTGTCTATGTTACTAGTAAGGGTGTCATACACGTGACCATTGCCTTCCTTTACGCGATGGGACATCAATAAGCAGGTTGGGTTAATTTGCGGGTCTGGTTCTTTAAGGTGCACTCCTTTATAGGGGAAATATATAATAATATGATTAATCATATGGATGAGATAACCTGATGTTTAATTTATTCAATATATGCATATTAACATTAAAATTTTACATGTAGGCGGATACTCGTGTATTGACCTAAGAGAATTTGTACATTGATTTAAAGTTTGTTTACCAACTCCATGTACGGTCAATTCGAACTTTAAGATCTAGACCGGATGTTGATCCGAGATAACTTAGTTGTACGTGGGTGTATCCTGGTGGGCGAACGATTTCCGGCGGATCTTACCACTACGACTTAAGCGGTTGACTAAAGGTGATTTTCATTGTTTACATCCGGTGATTGTATTATTCGTGTCGTATTTTCAGAATTACTGGTCAACTGTTTCGCCTACACTCGATTATCTCAATTCTGGTAAGTTATTTCGTTGATTAGTTTGAATGTACTTTACTAGCAATTTTTAGGAAAACTTCTACGCTTACCGAGGTTTCCAAGTAGATGCGATACCCTTCTGTTGGAATAATTTCGCTATGTGGAATTTCATTTGTTCAATAATGTGATATTAATACAAATTCACTCTTATCTTAAACTTGGGTTTTTCCAATGCTATTAATTTACTTTACTTAATAATTCGTTCACTTTATCTTTAATCAGTTTGCTGTAATTACCGAATTTATAATAATTAAAGAAAACCTTTTTCAA
The DNA here is from genome assembly GCA_022537955.1 of Schmidtea mediterranea. Classification (NCBI taxonomy): domain Eukaryota; kingdom Metazoa; phylum Platyhelminthes; order Tricladida; family Dugesiidae; genus Schmidtea; species Schmidtea mediterranea. The sequence continues at coordinate 210,715,264 of CM039679.1, read as the reverse complement.
ATCTGTGAATTTATTTTAGTTCTAACTAAGGGGTCGTGTTATTGGTAATGTATTCTGTTGTCCATTATTCAAATTACTAATAGTTTCCCTGAGGCTAGCTGGATCAACTATTACTTTAATCCGCGAAGTTATTTTAATATTAATTAAATCAGTTGTACTTTAATTTACATCGTAAATTACTTGATTTCTACCAAAAAAACTGTCTTACGGTTATTCAATTCATCTCTAATTTTAATCTATGAATTACTTTAATCCACTAATCATAGTTCGTTAAGGAACTTATTTTATTTATTCTTATTCAATACTTTACTTTACCAAAAAACTAGGTTATCTTGGTTTTACTCAATAGCTATTTGAACTAATTTAATCATTTTAATTGTTACCAATAAATTGATTCAATTTAATCAACGATATTTTTATTTTTGTTCATTTTATTTTTAATCAATAATTTAATCTAAACGCTTGATTTTTCTCAATCACCTCTTCAATTTTATCAAATGAAGTATTAGTGAATAACGTGTCGTTACATTAATTTTAGTCAACAAGTTAACTAAGGGATCCCCTACTATTATTCGAGAATTATTTTACTTTTAATCGATACATTTCATTATTTGAAATCAATGAATTCGATTCGTAATTGCTTACATTTTTCTCGGTGGTTTCAATACGTTACTCGTCCCTACCAAGGATTAGATTAATTTTATCGAAGCGAATTATAATAGTTTAATTGATGAAATTATTTGCCATTGCCTTAATTTTAATCAATAGTTTACGATCATTTAAATTATGAATTATCTTTACCCAATATTTACCATAAAACACTTTACTTTTACAATCAATGGTTACTTTAATTTTTATCAATAATCGCAATTTAATCGAATTCAATGATTTCCAATAAATTTTATCTATTTCAAAATATTAATCCAAAATAGTTATAACAACGATTTCAGTTAATTTAATCCAAGTACCCTTCCCCTTTAATAGGCCTTAAGCGCATATTGTGTTTACATTATATTTACTGAGTGTCCACTGGACTACTCGATGTGATAATTTTAAGCCGTGTGTAGCATAAATTTAGGTCGATTTTACAGAATTGAGAAACGAGGAAGCAGCCAGAGACTTCTTCCTTATTTCTCGCTTCAGCTATAGGGATAAATATTGACGTTACGACCGCTGCGTTGCGCACGCTGAGTCTTCACGGGTACATATCATTGGCGATTTTCCACGCACTTACATGCATCTGTACTATGTAGATTTTACTTTCTTGCGTTATGTATTGGCTGTGGGCCGGAAAAATTTCGACAGTTTAATTTAGTTTATGAAAACAATTTATGTATATAAATAATATTCATTAATTATGAACAAAAATAACATAATTACCCTTAGACCATTCCATAACATTGCATAAAATATCATATCATAAATTAAAAACATAAATGCCTCTCTTCCCACGTCGACGCCAAGCAGAGCTCTACCGAGATGCAATGGACGTGACGTGGAAAGAGGGTTCCAACCAAAATATTTCTCACCTAAAAATTACGATTTCCAAGATAATCTGCAAATAGTCTTAAAGTTCTAAAACGGTTTGAAAATATGGTTTTTAAAATAGTTTCACAACGATTTCAAAAATGGTTTGAAAAATGGTTAAGTTAAATGTGAAAATGGATCAGTATTTATACCTATTTTTCTCGCGTGTGGAATTTGATGCAGTAAAACAAATTCGGCCTTGTTATTTTCTAGTAAATTCTATTCGTTAATTTTATTATTTTTTGATTTATTTTTATAATTTTTTATTTAAGATTTTTATTGAATTATTACTAATTCAAATTTTTCGATTTAAATTTCATTTTAATGAACTTTTATTAATTTTTTCAATTTCGTCGAATTTGTTGTGTTTTCTTGTTATATTTGTGTAGGTATCGTGCGAATCTTGGTGCATTTTGTTATTATTTTTATTTATTTTTATGTTTATTATTTTATATTTAATTCTCCTTTTTTTTCTCGTATTTTATAGGGTTTAATTGGTGTTTCCAGGTTTATTTAAATTGCATGTTATTTTTGCGTGTGTGTTTCTGATCCATTTAAACATTTCTCAAGGCCGTTTACGTTGTGGCCCAACAATAAATTATTCATAATATATAAATTATGTTTTTGTTTTTTAAATTTGTCGAAATTTTTCCTGCCCACAGCCAAGACACATCACAAGTCATTAAAATCAGACATATTATTCAGATTCGTGTAAGTGCGTGAAATATCGCCGATGATCTGTGCCCGTGAAGACCCGGCGTGCGGAACGTCAATATTATGCCGTGTAGAAGAAAGGAGGAATAAGGAAGTTGTCTTTTGGCTACTTCCTCGTCTCTCGTTTTGTTTAAATTCGACCTAAATTATTTTACATATGGCTCAAAATCACCACACCGAGTAGTCCAGTGGGCACTCATTAAATGTAATATAAACACAAATGCGCCTAAGGTTAAATAAAGGAGAGGGTGACGGGAAAAATTAAAATAAAATCGTTGCTATGATCAGGATATAACGGCACAATATAAAAAATAGATACCGTAAATACTATAATTAAATATGAGAATCTATAATGAAAACCAATAATGAAACGACGCGTGAGGTAATATATTAACTATCATTAAGAGCTTTACACCGATAAGACTAAAATTACTCAACCCAAGAAAATTAGTGTACTATCTAGTACTTGTAAAGTAAAAATTCCGATATAAAATAACTGATTGTAGAATCATAAAAATATAATAATTAAGTAAAAATTAAAGATAAACCGATAAAGTAGGACTGAAATTATTATAATCACTAGAGTAGTTGACTAACTAAATCTGAATACTACAGATAAAAAATGCGAATTATTAAAAGAATAAATGAGAAAAATCCACCACAATATAAATTCATTTGTATTTCTTATAAGGTAAGCCATGTCCTCACTCTCCATTGGCATAGAAAAGAAACATAGATCCTTCCGATAACATATAATCAATCAATCAGAGTTCGCGGCTATAAAATTAACCTAACGACAATAGGAAGCATGCAATTCATACCTGGCGAAATTCATTTTTTCGAATAAAATCTCGTCTAACGAATAGCTAGATTCCACCTAAAATTAATCGTTAAATTCCACCAAAAATCAATTAACGATACCCAAATTAAATAGTTAAAACCTGTCTAAAGTTAATATAACGATAATAGTAAAGATAAATTTCAAACCTGACAAAATTGCTCCAAATAAAATTTAGCAAATGAATATTAAGAATCCGTCTAGAATTAATATAATGACATTAGAGAAATAGAATTCGAACCTTACCAAATACGCAATTAATAAATAGAATATCCCTTTAATCACTTGCTAAAACAAAATCGAGAACTAAGAATATCCGGAAAAGGTTTACTTTAAGATAATGAATAAGCGGCAACCGCAGGCAAGCATTTGGTTGTTAGAGAATTCCATTTCGATAACTGGGGAATAAAACTTAAAAATTCAACATCCGTAATTAATAAAAATGCTTTTCATTGAATACAGCACAACTGAAAATATCATATGACCCCGATCCAAATCTAGAAAAACAATATAAATGCAATCAATATATTAAATATTACTAAAATAAGTCTGATTAGTCAACCACCGATCCAAAATCTAGAAAAACAATATAAATGCAATCAATATATTAAATATTACTAAAATAAATCTGATTATTCAACCACCGATCCAAAATATAGGAAAACAATATAAATGCAATCAATATATTAAATATTACTAAGATAAATCTGATTATTCAATCACCGATCCAAAACCTAGAAAAACAATACAAATGCAATCAATATATTAAATATTACTAAAACAAATCTGATTATTTAACCCTAATTTAAAAATCTAGCAAAAGTAAAACAAATAAATGAAGTTGAAAAAATAAATCTCGTAAAAATAAACAAACCTAATTACTCGCTAGTGGCTGAATCGCACTATTTCCACCGAATGAAGCGTAAATTCCAACCTAACAGCCTGCAAATCGATGAAAGGAATATCGCACACCAATAGCGAAGGCATATCAGAGACTAATCCAATGAGGACAGAATGGGATAAACTCCGGAATGTGAACTAAAATGATTAATTACCCCAACTGGAAATCATAATACAAAAAATTACACAAATAAGTAGAAAAACTAAACCAACCCAGTCACTGACTTTCGGAAGTATTGATTTTCACGAAATTTTCTCACCCTCGCTGATAAATACTGGGAACATTACACACCACCGAGCGGGATGTAGTGCGCATGCACACTCCTGTTTCCCAACTGTTAAGATCCATAAATAGAGTCGCTGACGAATCTAATCGATCATAGACATTTTTCCAAATTTTTGTTTAACAATGTACCAGCAACAAGACTTCATGGACACAGCGACCGGGGAAGCAAGTAGTGAGATAGCCTCGAACCTAGATCCCCAACCTCGGAGTAAGTTCTAATTTTCATTTTCAATGATTATCCAATTTTTCGTAGATAATTTTTATTCTCAAAATTATATAAATCTAGCGTAGAGATTTCTTGGAATCCATTTTAATAAATGTATTGTAATAATTACGTAAATCTTTTGTAGATAAAATTGTGAATTCATTTTAATAAACGTATGGTAATAATTACATAAATCTTTTGCAGATAAATCGTTAAATTCATCTCGAGGAATGTATTGCAATAATTATAGGAATCTTTTTCTAGATTTTCTCGGAATTCATTTTTATGACGGTATGGTAATAATTAATCGAATCCTTGTGAATATTTTTGAAATTCAATTTTCTTAATTGTATCTCTAATAATTATAAGAATTTTCGTGTAAATAATTTTCTCTTGAAATTCCTTTTATAATGGTAGATAATAATCACATAAATATCAGGGTATTATTGAAGTTTACTTTAATGATGGTATTCAATAGTTATATGAATTTTTATAGATATTCTTGCAGTTTACCTTAATAATCGAATGATCATACAACTTTTTGCAGATAACTTTCGAAGTTCGAAGTAATACTCGTACCCAATGATTACACAGATTTCTTGTGAGTAATTCTTGCCAGAATTAGTGACTTTGTAGAGAGGAATCTGCCAGACGCCAAGTACATGTTAAGTTCAATTTTATTCTTCCACATGATCAATTTTTTTTTCATGGATACTAACTGAGGATATCTGTGGTAAAAGGAGGTTCATCGAAAAAATTCGATAAAGATCTTTAGTCAACATTGGTTATAACAGTTAAATTTTCTGTTCCTTGAAATAATGTTTTCCTTTCTTCGACCCATGTAGATGTATCTATTTAAGGGTGTTGAGTAATAAAATGCCGTACTCCATGGCAAGAGTATTTGTTTCTTAGCAATCATTTTGTATAGCTTATTTTTTATTTTGCGTACGGCCTAGATTTTTATGACATACATATTTCATTTGTTTTATCTTTTATGCACTACATAATGAAACTGTTAAGGGGTATGCCACCCAGATAGTAATGACACCTATTTTCTTTAATTATGAATTCCGAAATAAGTAATTTACATGGTCATAATATTGTTTAGAAAGATCAGAGCCTTTTATATGGGTTCCCCTACATGTCGCTGACCAGTGGAGGCGAGCGTGGCGACACTTCGGTCGAGAAAAATACCCCGATATGCCCCAACCCGGAGAAAATCGGCGGGATGACATGCTTCTGGTGGAGAATACGATGAAACAATTTCGGCAACAAGGGCAACCAAGTGACCCCAGCCCGGCCCAGGAAATTCGTGATCGGGCTCGAGCACTTCTGACATGCCTTAAGGACCGCCAACGACGGGTCAACCTACTGGTAGAGTGGGCCAGTAATTACCTGGCAAACGTCGAGGACGACATTGCCAACGGTAGGATCGCGGAGTCCTATCCCTTCCCGACACGATCCAGCTCCAAACCAGTACGCAATACAAAGCGCCCGGTAATGATTTTTGAGGAGACCTATTTACTCGGCCTACTACGAACCGAAATATTGAGGGCGATGTCGACATCATGAATTCCCTTAACAATCGATAAACTCAAATTTCATGTTCAATAAATAATTAATTTTAATTTTGCGTTTTTGAGTTTATTATATAAATTAAAGCCACACAATTTGTATGATTGTTTGAGTAATTTACTATTCACGAAATCAGAATCAATGTCGTTAATTACAGAAATGGAACTCTCCAAATACAACAGTACCCAGTAACCCACCAATTTTATTATTTTCGTGATTTAATTTGACAATTTTATTTTTTAACTTTTTAATTGAATTGTTTCCAATTCAAATTATTTGATTTTTGTTCCACTTTCATGGACTTTCGCTTTTTTTGGTAAATTGTCAAATTTCGGTCACATTTTTATATTTTCGTGTTATTTTTGTTTTTATTTCGTGCGGATCTTGTTGCACTTTGTTATTATTTTAATTTACTTTTGTGTTTCTTGATTTTATATTTAATTGTTTCTCTCCCATATTTTAGCATGGTTAGTTGATGTTTTATGGGTCTCATTTTAAATCTGCATGTTGTATTTGCATGCGTGTTACCGATTCGTTTAAACAAAATCGTGTCTTGGCCCAACAGATAAAACAATTTTCTCTGAAAAAATTTACAAAATTAATGTATATATTTCAAAGGCAGTGATTAGTATTACGTCAAATGCTAACATTTGGTTAGTCCAAGCGCGATTAAATATCCAGGGTCATTTACTAATTTTGCAAAAGCCAATTCAAGTTGATCAATTAGTTACCAGGATTCAATTGTGATGCGATGTAATTTGTTCGAATTAATAACAAATTTTACTATAGAAAGTTAAAAAATAGAAGAAAAATAAATATAATACATAAACACAACACAGTAAAAATGCATGCAAACTTTCACAATGTATAAATATTCAGATGAATAACAACTCTATATTCTACCATATTATATTTAAAAATTGTAATGCTTAGTTTAAAATTAATCTGATTTACATTTTTATAAATAAATACAAAAAATCTCATATTTATATCCCTAAAGATCTTTATAGTCATTAAAATGTATGATGCGTAAATTTCATTAAATTTTCATTATTTTCAGTTATTATTTTTGTTATCAAGGATTTATTCGTCAACTTGTATTATAAGAATGGTTATTTAGTTGAAACAGACGCAATACGATTTTATCAAAATTTAATCCATTGATTACCTTATTAGTGTATATAAATTATGTTGGTATTCTTGGTTGATAATCGATTTCTATTGCCTTAGTTAAAAATTGTCTTTACCAAATAATCTAGCATTCTTCTATCCCTGAACTCAGGATGACAGTCATTTACAACCATGTTGTAAATACATAATGTATGTTAGACAAAATTAATTTTTGATTTTGTTTATTCGTGTCAGTAACGTAACAACGTAAACTAGCGTCAATTTTAAACAAACTACTAAAGTGATATATAAGTAAAAAAAAACATTACGAAATGGATGATAAACACAATATATAAAATGAACTTTAACAGATGCACAAAGAATTCATTCTCAATATTTTATTTAATTCCGACTTTATTCATAAAACTCATTCAAGGAAATACTTTTGGTGACATGTTAAAACGTAAAAAGACAACTTAAATATTTGTTTTCTCTCAGCTATTCTAATCCTAAATTTATTTTCCCATGTATTTCTAATAGACATTCATTAGTATATTTTACTGATAAATCTACTTTATTTAATATTTTTAATTATTAATTTAGATGAATCTATACCATTTAGATTGGCACCAGTATCTAATAAACATCTAGGCTTTATATGATCAAATTTATTTAGAAATGTGTTGGGCCAGAACACAAACGGCCTTGTGAATGTTTAAATGAATCGGTAACACACATGCAAATATAACATGCAGCTTTAAATTCAAACCTATGAAAACATCAATTAAACCTAGCGAAATATGAGAGAAAAGCAATTACATATAAAAAATAAATTAAAATAATAACAAAAAAGCAACAAGATCCGCACGAATTAAATATAAACACAACACGAAAACCCAACAAATTCGACCGAAATTTGATAATTTAACAAAAAATAAAAATTTCATGAAAATGAAATTAAAAATCAAAGAATTTGAAGTAGAAATAATTCAATAAAAATTTCAAATAAAAAATTATCAAATGAAATTAAAAAATAATAAAAATTAAGATTAGAATACACTAGAAAATTCCAAGGTCGAATTTTGTTTTACTAAATCAAAAAGAACACGCAAGGTTAAGGACAAAAAATAGGTATAAATACCGATTCATTTTTACACAATTTTAATCATCTTAATCATCATTTGAATTTAACATTTTTTAAAACTCTACTTTAGGTGAGTGAGAGTTTTATTTGGAAACTCTTTCCACGTCGCGTCCTCGCAACCTCGGTAGAGCTCTGCTTGGACGTCGGAGTGGGGAGAGTAGTATTTTTGTATGATGTCTATTATTGGGCAAGTAATTTGTTATATTGTTTTGTTAATATATTAATAAATTATTTATAAAGCGTAAAATTATTTTGTTTTTCATTAATTATTTGTTTTTATTGTCGAAATTTTTCCGGCCCACAGCCAAACACATTACAAGTCAGTAAAATCATACACATTATTCAGATTCGTGTAAGTGCGTGGAATATCGCCGATGATCTGTGCCCGTGAAGACCCGGCGTGCGGAACGCAGGGATCGGAACGTCAATATTATGCCGTATAGAAGAAAGGAGAAATAAGGAAGTGGTCTTCTGGCTAATTCCTCGTTTCTCGATTTCTTTAAAATCGACCTAAACTACTCTACACACGGCTCAAAATCATCACACCGAGTAGTCCAGTGGGCACTCATTAATCGTAATATGAACATAATGCGCCTAAAGCCAATTAAGGGAAGGTGACGGGTAATTAAAGCCAAAATGAAATCGTTGTTATAAATAAATTGACGTTAATAATGCTAAATGATAGAATGCCACTAATTTATCACGCGACAACTCCAATTAACCATAACACTGTAGGACGATCGAAATTCGATAAGCGCGTTCTTGAAAAACAAGCAAGTAAAGATTTTGTAACGTATCTACACGATAGTAATCAAGGAAATTTTTACCATTCCAAACCTCTGAGGCACCCGAATTAATTCTCGCCCTTCTCATTGACATCGTAAGGAGAAATGGCTAGCCATGGGGAGGTAAAGCATTCGAAATAGCAAATGTCTTAAAATGAGTAGCCCTCCAATCGAAATATGGGCAAGTTTATCAGTCCAACGCCGAGTTTCCAGAGCGACTTATCGAGTTTCGAACTAATATTCCTTTCATTCCACTAACCTGCGACTCATTTAGAATTAACCATGAATGCAGTAAGATCTCCCCATAAAAATTTTTGCAACATCAAATTCACGCTCACCAACTGTCCATTATCCAAACACCGGATAAATCAACGGAAATGAATCTCTAAATAAAATCGATAAAACCAACCATAGTTAAAATAAACAAACCGGATTTCAAATCAGTCGACCAAACTACTGCGACACCTAAAATAAATAATAGCGACGATTAATATCGAATCTCGACGCACCAGATAAATCCCCAACTAATAAACTATAATCCAAAATTTTTTTTTCACCAAACGATTTAACGAATCGGAGATAAATCAATCAGGCAGAGTGCATCATTAGTCACGCCAGTAAGCATGTGCAAGTTGCCCCCACACAGCCAATTTAATAAATTCATGTCAATGACTACGAACAACCAGAATTTTGGAATTTTATCTTAATATGAATTGCCGACCAATTTTAAATGATGGAGAGACCCCGGCCAAAGTTATGCAACAGAAGAACAGCGATGGATCTCGATTTACGGGTTAAAAGTAAGAAATTCGTATAAAATTATTAGAAATTAAATAATAGATAATAATAAATGGATAGTATTTAGCAAGTTTTTCTTGTATGTTTTATAATATCGTTATCCCATCAATCTCACGCGGACTGCTGAATCGAATCTTTATATAAATTCCCAACCATCTTTACGCTGATTTGACTCGCGGCGGTTGTCGCATGATCTTGACGTCTTGAAAAATTACATCCCAGGAAATCCTCACCCAGTTAGATCGCAGTAAATTTCCGAGTTCGACCCCACCAATGTTATCATTCTCATATTAGTAATTTGGATAACGAGCTATTTGGTTTGACCCTGTTGATATTATTATGGTTATCATCTATTATTATTTTCATTTTTATTTTATTCATTGATGATTATTGGAATCCCCAGCCCACTACCTTTGTGCCAATACTTTATCAATCGTTATTATTATCCTTAACCATGATAATTAACCTATTGGATTTAACTCTTTAATATTATTATTATTGTTATTTCCCAGAATTTTCTTTGATCTCATTTACGGTCAAGATTACCCCTATTATATTGGTGCCAGCCTGTTTTGTCGAGTATCATTATTATTATTAACCTAGTTGTTCACATAAATCAGTAACATCGTTAAATTAATTCAAATTGTAGATACATCAGGAGCTCTCAAGTGGGTTCCCGCTGGCACGGCAGAAGAATGGAGACAGGCTCGACGACTACTATGGCGAGTAAAGGGCTACGAGGAGCCCTCTCCAAGAGGACCCAGTCAAACAATTGGCCAGATGCTAGGAATGGACCAGCAATCACCAGTGGCCGCTGGGTACAATGACGAACAACATCCGGCTCGCGAGATCCTAGCACATGCCAGCGAACTTCTCGACCGTCTGAAAGCGCACCAGAAACAGGTGGATCTTCACGTGGTCCGGGTCCGGCAATACCTGGCCAACGTGGAAGATGATGTCGCTGCAGGAAGGATCTTAGACACTTACAGCGAGGTGCCACCGCCCAACCACAGGCCGGTACGGAATACACGTCGACCCGTATTTGTCACCTTGGGTTACACGGCGGAGGAATGGTTGCGCAAATCTCTGGAGCAGCCATGAACCTACAAACCAGTGATCGTAAACTTTAATGAACATTATTATAATACAAATAATTGTCGAGATTTCGTTTTGTTTTTACTTATTTTCGTCATCTTGAATTGTTTATAACTATGTTTAAATTAATCACATAGGTAGAGAAATTGAGTCGACTAAAGATTTTATGAGTATATTAGGCATTGCAGAATGGAACCCCTACGGATACTGCAAACCGAACTCGTCCACGCCCGGAAAGCTAACAAGGACCTGCACGATCAGATCATGCAGCTGACTGCAAAAATACGACAAACAAAGGCCATCTGAATGGCGCCCCAAAAAGCCAAGGCACTTTACCAACGACTCACTGCCGCCCAGAAAGGGTGGGCAGACGAAAGACAACTCAATCAAAGCCTAAAGACCCGAGTGAAGGGGTTAGAAGTGGCCTTATCTGCTTGTCAAGAGGGAGCTGCGGTAACGTACCCTCTTGTGTTTGCCCCCGCCCAACTGGCTTACCGGGAGGCAACGGCCACCCCAACAACAACCGTACCTTCGACCCCGACGACCATTAGAAACAGCTATCGCCCAGGACGCAAAGAGCGGGCCAAAAGACGAGCCGCGCGATTGCGGAATACAACTCAGGCTACGAACTAAATCTCGATCTTCTCTTGTATAAAAATGATGTACATCCGTATTAAATCTTTGTAGTTGTTTGATCGTTAAATAGTTAATTCATATGTTTATTAATTTGCTTCAATCAAGAGTATGGGTCAATACAGTTTACAAACCTCACCATAAAGAGAAAGGGACCTAATAACATTAAAGCGAGCACAGATCTTCTAACGATAGCTCGTTGAACCCAGGGATTGTCCGAGCAATTACAGCATTAGTAATAGCGCTCACTTTTTGCGGACAATCCACCCACTCGAACACATTTCCAACGTTGACTAGCAACGGGTGCCGAGTGGCAGCTAGAAATATTTATATGGCGTTACCGGGGAAATCACAAGAACATTTAAACAAACATCAAACCCCAGTAACCCACCAAATGTTAAAAATAAATTATCAATTTAAATTCAGAAATTAATAAAAATTTAATTTAGATAACACAAATAATTTCAAGGTCGAATTTTGTTTAATCGCAATAAAATTAACACGCAAGGTTAAGGCAAAATTGTAGGTATATATACCGATGTGTTTTCACAAATTTTCAGTCTTATTTTTCGGAGAGAAAATTTTTAATTTTAGTGGTAACTTAGTTAGAAAATTAGTTGATGTGCGTAACTATCGAGAGCCGTGCATTCAGGCAATTAACACGGGTAAGTGTTTGGTCTGAACACGACCACTCTCGGCTAGTGTATAATTATTGATTAAAATTTTAGATTGGAATTAAATTTATGGAATATACGCAAATTAAATTTATGGAATTTTATGATATGAATGTAGAATTTATATGAAAAATATATGATTTTGCCTCGGAAATTTTATCGAATTTAGATGGTAACATTTAATTTTAATTTTTATTTTGTGGCCCACAGCCAAAACAAACTGCAAGTAATTAAGATCACACATAATCTATCGAACCGTGTAAGTGCGTGGAATATCGCCAATGATTCGTGCCCGTGAAGGCTCCGGCGCGCGGAACGCAGGAGTTGGAACATCAATATTATCCGTAGATAGGGGAAATTGGAGGGTAAATGAGTAGTCCTTTGGATACTCCTTCATCATCCGTTTCCTGTAAAATTAACATCAATTTTTAACAACAATCGGCTCAAAATATCTAACACCGAGTGGTCCAGTGGGCACTCATTAAATATAATATGAACATAAATAGATCTTAAGGACAAAGAGAGGGAATGGGTAGCGGGGAAAATTGCGAAATCGTTGCAACAGTTAAAATGAATAGCCATCGGAAAAAGATTAATCCGAACGACCAAAATCATGAAAATAATGTTTTTAAATAAGAATTAAATAAATTATGTGGAATTGAAACAGAAAATATGGGCAGAACGCAGCGCAAATATTTGGAAATAGTTAAAACATTTATCATAAACACTTTAAAATAAGGGCGGAACGCTGCGCAAATTTTCCGTAATGATTAAAATAATTATAGAAAATAATAAAACAAAAGCGAATTGTCGTTCGATTGTTCGTGTAATATTCTTATAAACCGTAAAATAAGGGCGGAACGCTGCTCAAATTTTCCGAATCAATCAAAATACTTATAGAAAATAGTAAAGTAAGTGTGGAATGTTGTTCAATTGTTAGTATTATATTCTCTTAGAATCAAAAAATAAGGGCGGATCGCTGCTCAAATTTTCCGAAGTAATTAAAATACTTATTGAAAATAGTAAAGTAAAAGTGGAACGCGTAAAATAAGGGCGGAACGCTGCTCAAATCTTCCGAATCGATGAAAATACTTTATCGAAAACTACAGAATAAGGACAAAACCGTAAAATAAGGGCGGAACGCTGCAAAAATTTTCGAATTAACAAAAATACTTTATCGAAAACCGGAAAAATACAGATGGATTACAGCTAAATTTTTATACAAGAAAAATATTTTATAAAGAGGAGGAATAATGAAGGATCCCTAGTAAAAACTTGATAATAATAATGATAATTGTAAGGATAATGGTAATTATAATAATAATAGTAATAATAATAAGAAGAAGAAGAAGAAGAAGAAGAAGAAGAGAAGAATAATAATAATAATTATAATAATTGTAATAATAATAATAATAATAATAATAATAATAATAATAATAATAATAATGAGGATAATAATAATAATAATAATAATAATGATCATGGTACCTATAATAGTAAAAATAAAATATGATGACAATAGTAGTAATATAATAAATGTAATGGTAGTAACGATTAATAAAGGTAATACATATAATAGTAACAATGACAATACTAGTATCAATAATAGAGAACATTGTAGATTTAATAGGGATAAGGGTAAGAGAGCTAGTATGTGAATATTTAACATAGCAAAGGGTGTACAGGCCAAAGAATAATCATCAACACGGACGACGATAAGAAGGACTATGGGAATGGACATAACAATGAATGATATGAGAGTATAGGTTAACCTTTGAAAGAGATAGGAGAATAATGGGACCTAAAAATCGAAATCGAGCACAGGCCTTCTATCGGCAGCTCGTTGAACCCACGGATCGTTCGGTCAATTATAGCATTAGCAATAGCGCTCACTTTTTGCGGACGATCTACCCACTCGAACACAGTTCCAACGTTGCTTAGCAACGGGTGTCGAGTGGTAAGCAAAAGATATTTGTATGGGGTACCTGGGTAACAACCATATAGTTTCAAAATATCAAAACCCAGAATCCCACCAAGTACAAATTTGGGGGCTCAGCCGGGATGAAAATGGTTTTCTTGGTAAAATCAAACGACACGAAAAATAACAGGAAGTAAAAGCCAATAGAAAAGAGGAAATAACAAATACTTTGTTGGAACACCCTCAGCCGGGAATAAAAATCATTTCTTAGCTAGACAACCAGAAGAAACCAGAGTAAGAATCTTTTATTAAACAGAAATGTCGGAACGACATTTTGTCAGACCACGGAGAGAGGTTGAATTAAAGAATGGAACTTAACAACAAACGAAGGAAAACGATCGACTTATTGACGATGAGAAAACAGTTCGATGATATTATGTAGAGAACGATGAGCTGAGTAAAAATGCCAATTGAACTATGGTTGTATTTTCTAAAGGTTCGAAGTTACAAAGGGTCAAACTTTGACCAAAAATTTTATTTTTGATATGTTGTACAGGACGGCGAGTTGAGTATTATTGTCAATGGAACTATAGTCGTATCTTATCGAACTTCAAAGGTGTAAAGGGTCAAACCTTGACCAAAAATATAATTTTTGATATGTTGTAGAGAAGAATGAGCTTAATAAAATTGCCAATAGAACCATGGTCATATCTTCTAAAGGTTTGAAGCTAAAAAGGCTCAAACTTTGGTCAAAAAAATTATTTTTAATATGTTGTACAGAACGATGAAATGGCAAAAGTGGTGATAAAATTAGGATCTTCCAACCTTTGGATAAAAAGTTATTAAGGGTCAAACCTTCAAAAATTCTAATTTTTGATGTGTTGCAGAGCTTGACGAGCTGAGCAAATTTTACAATGGAACTGTGGTTGTCAGATTTCTGGACCAAGAGTTATTAAGGGTCAAAATCTTGGGCAAAAAATTTTATTTTTGATATGTTGTAGAGAACGATAATATGGCAAATGTGACGATAAAATTACGATTTTTTAACCTTTGAATAAGACGTTATAAAGGGTCAAACCTTCAAAAATTTTAATTTTTGATATGTTGTAGAGATCGACGAAACAAGCAAAATTGCCAATAGAACTTTAGTCATCAAAGCTTTAGATAAAAAGTTATAAAGGGTCACAACTTCGGCCAAAAATTTTAATCTTTGATATATTGTGTAGAATAATAAGACGATCAAAAATTACCATAGAACTATAATCATGTGAACTTTTGATAAAAAGTTACAATGGGTCAAAACCTTCGAATACTCTAGAATTCAAAAAATTGTGAAGAAATTAAAAATTTTGAAAGTGAATTGTAAATATTTTTGTAAATCAGTGGAGACAAAGTGTATTAATCAATAAAGTTTATATCGTTTGGAGTTCGTTATTGTTGTTTAAAGCACGCTTGGAGTCAGATCGACAATAATTTCTATTCGAAGTCACCGACAATCCCAACAATATGATGAAACAAAACAACAGTTTAGAAAACTCATGAATGACGAGTATTGTAATAAGAGAGGAAAATATCAATATATGTAAATAAATTAAAATATTAGATAAACAAAAATTTCAAAAATGAAACGATTCAACAGGAAAGTGGGGGATAAAATTATCGATATTTGTAGAGCAGGAATCAAAGAAACAGGAAACTATAAATAAAAATAAAATTATGGGTAGGTTGTATAAATCAATGGAATCATCGTGTAAATATCATCCAAAAAACCGTAGAAGTAGTAATAAAAATATAAAAAATAGATAAATAAATAAAAATTAAAATAATAAAAACAGTGAAAAGGTGGAAATCACGAGGGTTAAAGTGATTAGAAATAGGGGAAACCACAAAAATGCGAGTCGTCTAAGAGTTCGTAAAAGATTGGAAAACTAGAAATTACTGGATTAAAATTGTTTGAAATAAGACGTGATCACCAAGTCAGTTAAAATAATTCTAAACGTAATAAACGATTAATTGAAAGTAATTAAATTAAAGATCAAAATATTAACGGAAAAGGTTGCAACGATTTTGAACCCCTACTCCTATGAGATGAGAAATATTAGCGGAAGTAACGAACAATTGATTGTACGTATTACAAAAGACATGAGGCCAAGTAAAGCCAAATTAGATACTAAACGAGAACAGATAATCGATTAAGTCAGAGAAATTGACGAAAAGATAATCCCGATGATGGAGTAACTTAGGCGTAGATAAAAGGAAATGTTCAGGTGTAAATGAAATGAATAGTAAGAAATGAGCGTAGATGAATAAAATGATGATGCTTGTTATCATTGAAAATAAAGGATTAGAGATAATAATGAATTACGAGAATAATAGTTAGCAACCAGAGGAAAATGATGATTGAAAACGAGTACGATGAGTTGAGATTAATAATAATAATAAATGAGACAACAATAGCAACCGAAAGGTGTAAAACATACGGAAAAAGCCGAAAACTTCATGAAAGGCGTTAAATAAACTCTGAGTGGACAAGTAAAACACAACTTAAACAGTGAAAGCTGAAAAATTACACATAAGGTACGGTAAAAGTTTCGATGCATCATTTTGTTAGTGTATTTTGTAATGTTATTTATATTATATGGAAATAATACTGGGAAGTAAGATTTAAAACCGAGCTATCATAACGATAGTACGCTTATTCCGATGGGGAACCTTGATCAACCCGAGGAGAGGAAGGTAGTAGGATCCGTCGCAAATGTTTGGGAGTTTCTGGCGAGAGATTGATCACCTCTCTGGGGAACAAACCAACGCGATTACTACAATTTTTGAATTGGGAAAGTGAAGGGGAAACCGAAAATAAAAATAAAAATTGAAAAAATGCGCATGATTTAGACGTTAAAGGTACCTAGAGATATTCTTTTTCCCTGGCTGGTGGTGAGGCACCAGAGGACAGCTACGGACTGTCGTGTTCAGGATGTTATCAGCCAAGGGACTGGTAGCGCTGAGCCGTTCGATACAAAAACCCGGATACCACACCGAGTGTCGAACGAATTTATTTTTATTGCTGGGCGGGACTCGATACACAACCCGGATCCCACACCTAGTATCGAGGACACCAAACGGTAGGCGAGATGTGAACTAACCGGTAAATGGTTCATACTCGAAAGGACCTACTCAGGATCATATCAGGGCGGCCAAATTGTGCTGGAAATCTGACGGGAGAGCGGACGGATAGTAGATAGATATATTAGGAACTTCCGCGTCCATTTATAGCTTCCTTTTCTTTTCACTATTCGGGAAATCAAGTAAACCGTTTTTGGAACTTGGTCGAACGTCTAGGCATTTCCATACTTTTATATTCTTCGAGATACACAACCCGGATCCCACACCGAGTACTGAGGGAATGTTTTTTTTAGTTTTCCCAGCGAGGAGTTTGGTACAAAAACCCGGATCCCACACCGAGTACCGAATATCCGAATGGCGGTGAGGAAGGCGTAACCGGTCAAATGCGCTAGACAAAAGACGCCATGGATTGAGAGTCAGTGTGAGGCCTCAAACTCACCCAAAAGTCACTGATGAAACTTAACTCCGATATTAAAGATGAAATATGATTATATGATTATGATTAAAGATGAGATATGATTAGGATTAAAGATGATATATGATTATAGTTAAATAGGATATGATTAGATATTAAAGTTGAGATATGATTATGATTAAATAAGATATGATTAGATATTAGATATTAGAGGCCATAGAGCGCCGGATGAGATATGATTATGATTAGATATTAGAGGCCATAGAGTGCCAGATGAGATATGATTATGATTAGATATTAAAGGCCATAGAGTGCCAGTTGAAATGAGATTAGAGATTGAAGGCCACAGAATGCCGGTTAGAAATAAGATGACAAAGGCCCCAGAGAGCCAACGGAAACGATAAAGGGCATAGAGCGCCAGCGACTGAGGATTAAGTAAATGATTGTTAAATCAGAGAGACATAGGAAAAATAATTAATAGATTGAATGAGATTATGAGTATAATGATTTTATTGTTACGATATAGATAATTGATACGACCATATAGATAATTAATAAGACCATATAGATAATTGATACGAGATAAATACGAGGATGATAGATAAACGATACGAGAATTAGATAATTTAAAAAAGATTTAAAATGAAGGGAGATGAATCAAAAGGAAAACAATCACAGCGAATAAAGTTTAAGGAAAAAGACAAGAGGATTTAAATAAAAAGGCTCATAGAGCAACAGCGGATAAAGTTTAAGATAAAAGACGAGAGTAGTTAAGTAAAAAGGCCCATAGTGAATGGAGATTAAGAAACATTTTTCGACCAATGATAAAGAGATAAAGGAGAATAGTTAACGAGACGATTATTGATATTATGGTGATGATTTATTTGATTAAAATAGTTAATTGATACGACAATATAGATAATTGATGCGACTATAAGGATAATTTAGACGAAACAAATAGATAATTGATACGAGTTATAGATAATTTAAAATAAACTTAAAATGAAAAGACAAAAAATTAAAAAGATAAAGAAGTTGACCCAGCGAAAAGAATTAAAATAAGGAGAAACAATGAGAGTAATACGAAAAAATTAATGCGGAAATTTATGTAGAATAATATGTATTAGAGGTGTTATTTATTTTTAGATAATTGGCAAGGAATAAAGAGATCAAGTAAACGACGAATAATAGAGCCAAGATAGAATCAAGAAAACGAGTTACGAGAAACCGGAATCAAGGAAACCATCAAGTAGAGAAACTGAGAATATACCAAAACGAACGGAGAACAAGGATAAAGAAAATAGACCATTTTATTGGAATTCAAAGAAAGTGAAAAAACAGCAACAGATAAAAAAACTTAATACAGTAGCGACAACAGAACCAATGATTACAACAAGATTAAAAAGCTTGGAAACAGAAGCTGAAGAATATGATAAATTAAATGGAAAGTTAACTGACAAAGAAAACAACGCGAAATCACCCGAACCAGAAATTTCAATTCAATGGAAACCAAACGTAGGCAAAGAGATTGAAAAACCCAGAGAAGAAATTAACCAAGAGTTGTCAAGTAAAAACACGGATGAAACAGAAATGTATTTGAGAAAATCAACAATGTACAAAATCACGCGCGATGAACCAGAAATGAGGAAGCAAGAACCAATATATTCGAGTTTAAAGAGGAATACACAGGAGATTTATTCAAAAAGAAAATGCAACGAAGAAGATTTATATGACGAAAAAGAAACTGGAAATTCGAAAATGAAAACAGAAGAAACAAAAATAGCTGAAACATCGAAGACGGAAATCATGCGGAAGAGAAAATATTAACCATAATTGAAGAAAGAGTCGAAAGAGAAAATGATCAAACCGAGTTAAAAGATCAAGTATCAGAACCAATAAAAGTAGCGATGGAAACAACGAGACAAACGAAAGATATTTATCCACAAACAAATCAATACATGAAAAAACCATCAGGAATTTGCGATATGCCAGTTAAGAGGATTCAAGACAGTAGAGGTAAATTTATAAATTATAATAATTATTTCAGGATTAACAACGCGAGCTACAACCCAGTATGTAATGATCGAGGTTATTAACCAAAAAATTGCAAAGGATGTGATAAAAGAGTTCGCACAGAAAGTATCAACAGACAACCAATATTAATGAACACTACACGAAACGTAGGAGAAGAAATGATAATATGTTTTAATTGCGATCAAACTGGTCATATGTCAAAGAATTGTCGAATGAGAAGAACCCAAAGTCAACAAAAACCAAACCAATTCAAGAAAAGTCTACAAAATAACCCAATACAAGAGATTAGACATTTAAGAGATATGGCGATAATGAGTACAACAACAAGATTCGAGATTAGAACCTGTTTCAACTGCAACCTAAACGTACATTTAGCTGAAAATTGTCCAATAGAGAGAAAATCGAGACAACCAAAAACGAAAATTATAGTCAAAGTACACAAAGCAATCAAATACAAGAGAGTGAGCAATTAGGTGGTATGATTCAAAGAATATCCGCCAACAACAAAATACAACGAAGTAATACGAGGAGAAACATGAATGATGTTCGATATTAATGGACCAGAAAATATTCGGAACAGCAACAAATCGAATGGCAGAGATTACAGAGAGAGAAAATCCAAGAAATTCGACAAAGACGGATGGACAGAAATTAAATATCAAGTAGAAGCAATATGTCGAAAATAGTCAATACAAAAGAAATCCACACTACGGAGCAGTGTGTTGTCAATAGGGAGGATGATTGATTTGACAATAAATAACGACAAAGAAAATGAAGTAATTAAGAAAGGTGAAACACAAGAGGTCAAAATAAAATCAGAGCAAGAATCGAGCAGCGAAAAAAAATAAAGATAATTCAAGAGTTCACCGAACGATAGACGACGAAAAAGCAGAAAAAACAACAGCGATAAAAGATATCGAAAAAACAAAAAACAAAATATCAAAATACGAGGGTACTACTACAAAAATCGAAAAGAGAATCGATAAGGAAAGCGAAAATAAACATTTTACAACAAGGGCTAAACAATAATGAAAAGGACAAGAAAGAGGAACTTCAAATAAACGTGAAAAGTAAAGTATTGGATTCAAAATCTATACAAACAACAGGAGACAATATAGAAATAGGAGTGATGTCAATCGAACAAGAGGTAATAGATATTTTAATGGTTAATAAAATTTCAGATGGAGAACTAATCGAAAAGAGAATCCAAAGACAACAAACGAGAAATCTGAATATGCAAGACAGATCAAAAACAGTCAGTGAATTGAAAATTGAGACAAAAGAAGATGTAAGAGAAGAACTCAGCAAAACAACGAATGCAGAAAGGAAAATTACAATGCAGCATGAATATGCACAACAAAACACGACTACAAAACCACAACGAACGAAGAAAGTACATGGACAATCGATACGAAAGTTAACGAAGTAAATATCAGAGAATATTGTAAAACATGTCAAAAATCAGGACACGCAGAGAACGACTGCTATTGACATCAAATAAGCCAACTATTCGGGAAGAGAGGACACGTAAATAGATTTTGTAACAAAAGTCGCGGAACATGTTTTAACTGTCTAAAATGGGACATATGACTCGGAATTGTCCAAATAAACAGACTCAGAACCCATCCGAAACAGTGGGACTAATGAGAGGAAGCAATAGGAAACCAAATGAGATCAATACCAACACCAGAATAAAGCCAGCGAATGATACAAGTGTCGAATCAAGTTACGAACCAGGAAAAGACATGACAACTGGAAGGCAGAAAAACCTATTAGACATGACGAAACAAATTAACGGAGCCGCAAACAACCAAGAGACAAAATCAAAATATTATAGTAATCAGGCGAAACAGGAACGAGAATATAACGAAATCTACAATGATAGAATGAATTACCGGAAACAGATGGAAGCAATCATCAAAATAACTAAGGAAATAATGCCGAAATGGACTAGAAACAAGAATATCACCGAGATATTAGAAGGAGTAACAAAGATGATCACGAGCTACGCAAAAGGCTCAAAATCAACAGCAGAAATCAGCATCTTAATTAAAAGAATGCCAATATTATTCACAATAATTGTCATGGCGGGTAATACACTACTACACCATGCCATAGAAAACGAAAACGAAGAACGAACGATGGAAATTATCGAGGCAATGAACCAATGTGGACAACATACAAATATCAGAAATGAGAAAGGACAAACACCCATGAATATTGCAGTGTCAAGAGATGCGTCAACGAAAATTCTGAGAGAGTTATTAAAAACAGGATCGACTCTAAATGAGAAGGACAATAAAGGAAAAACGATGTTAAATTATATTACGATGTCGCGAGAAGCAAGTGCAATAGAGTTCGTTACGATAAATGCAATTCAAGAAGACATCGAAATAATAGGACAAAATTTAAACCCAATTCTTGGAGCAATCGGGAGAGGATACGATAAAGCAGCAGCAAAACTGATCAAGTAGAGAAAAAGAAAATCCGATAACGAAATTATAGACGTAAACAAATTCGAAAGCAATAAAAATATATTACTAAAAAGAGCAATAAATTCCGAGTATGCATTACCAAGGACGATAAAAGCCCTGTTAAAGAGAGGAGAAATAAAATTCACTGACAATAAAAGAGAGCCTAGAAGATAACGAAGAGGGAGAAAACCGAGATAGTAATAAAAAGCAAAATTCAGTAGCCTACAAAGAAATAAGACAACAATCAAAGCCAAATAACGTAGACGATCAGAAAAGATCGAAAGATGAAGAAAACACAGACAAAATCTGTTTGAACCAAATGATGGACTCACAGAAAACTCAAAGTCGAGAGAACAAAGCAAGTCAAAATATGAATCAATACCCAAGTATGATATGGATGCAACAGCCACCGTCACTAATTTCACCACTCCAGTGGCCAAGTGAGATCGATATATATCCAGTAATTGATGAGAGATGCGGAGGGATACGCACCTTGCGCGTAGGCCCTTTGGAGATAAAGTAATAAATAGTTAGAAATGTGCATATAATTTATATAATAGATATGTTTATATAGTAATGTATAAAAGTAGTGTATAAATATTATATGGAATGAATATAATAATATCCGATAATATATAAAAGTACTATATAAATATTATAGTCGAGGAGCGAAAACAAATTAAAAATCAGACGATGTGACAAAGAATAAAGCGGAATGAGAAAGACAAGTGATGCAATATTACATTAAAATTGAGAAACAAATCAATTAGAAGTTAATCAAATCGGAATCAGAAATTGAAATAAACCGATTAAGAGGTTCCGAAGCCATCAAGGAAATCAGAGACAAGAGTAGACTTGGAGAGCAATTTAAAACTTGGAAAATCCAGTACAATCAGATGAGAGACGAAAATCAGGAACAACGAAAACAAAGTCACGATCGAAGCAAGATAAAGCAGCAAAACAGTAAAGGAACTATCAACACGAAACGAAAGCGTTGAAGAAATAGATGAAGTACCAAGTCAGTCAACAAAAAGACGAGAGAGAATAATTTAACAAAAAACTGAATCAATTAATGCGAAACTGACGAATAGCAACAAACAGGTAGATAATTGAAAAACAAAGCTAAACGAAAAAACGAAAAAGACGAGGAAATAGAACTAGCAAAGAGGTGGAAGAGACTCAAAAATCAATTCGGGGAATAAAGTAAGAAAAACAACCAACTGCAAGTGAAACTAGATGCAGCCAAACGAGACAAAATGAATATCACGGAATCGTAATTCCAATCAAGACTGACGTGCAACAGCGAATATGAATAAGGAAAGGATCAGAGAACAAATCAAAACCAACTCAAAAATCAAAAACCAGATTACAAGAAAGACAAATCGAATCAGTAAAGAGAGATTACAAAAGACAATACCAATAAACGACAAGACAAAAGATGATGAGACTGAACTACAAAATGCACTCAATCATAATGGAATATCGTAAGAATCTTGCAAATGGTAGTAAAGGCAAACAAAGAAGATAAGCGATGCAAAAATAAAGTTAATACAAATCACAGAAATGAGAAACCAGATACGGTAATAAAAGCAACAGAGATAAAGAAAGGAGAGAAACAGAAAGTCAAACAACTACCCAAAATCAAGAGAAAATAATAACAAGCCCTATTAAAGGAACCTGAAAATTGTTATAAAAACAAGGAATTCGAAAGCAGCATGATATTGGCGATGAGAAGGAGGATAGCAGTAATAAGCTCATATGTACAACCTAGCATCCCTTAGAAAGATGACGAAAAAACCCCAATCAATCAAACGATGCAAAATATTACCTGTAGCCAATATGCCGAGATATGAGAAACCCCAAAGGATACCAATCACGGACGGATCAATTCCTATTATGCCCAATGGTCAAAGGATTAAAACAAGAAAAACAGATCGTTCAAACCTTCAAAACTCTAGAAAAAATCAAATCGAAATTCAGTAGAAAAGGAAACATTCATCAAGGAAATCATATTCAAATATTCATGGATGCTCTTTAGAAACCGTACATAATAACAAAAAAAAGAACCGAAAATCAAGAACAAATAGCTGAAATCGATAACCAAAAAGATGAAACTCAAACAAACCTAAAGGATAATGAATAATCCCGAACCGATCAATTATCATCAAACAATCGAGACGAGATAATATGATAACGGGTCATCTATCCACAGAATCCAATTGAACCTCACCCAGTTCAAGATGCTAAAAAGTCAACAACCAAAAGCTAGAATGTCAATTTACAACCCAAGAACCTAAATACACCAGCAAAAAAGGAGTCTTCAACGAAACATTCTATCTATCCTTCTAGCTGACAGTCACTAAGCCTGCCAATCTTCCAAACAATCGGTATCTAATCAGTTCTATACCAAATAAAGTCAATTCCCCAAACTAAACTAAATCTCAAAGCTAAACCGCACAACAGATATCAAATCGTCAAAACATCAGAACCTGCTGAAGAAAGTAATCAATCAGAAACCAAGAAACTCGAGGCATCAGCGAGACGAATACCCAAGTGACAGAATATTGAACTAATGATTAACAATGAACTAAAAATCCTTAGACTATTAACTATTCTTTATGTCCTTTTTCACTTCATCTTGTAATCCATATATTGATGTATACTGTATGATTATTTTTATGCATGTGGGTTTTAAGGTCACGACCATGTAGCTCGTCGACCCAGTTGAATGGAAAATGTAAACTCTGCATAGTTCATAGCTTAGATCTTTTAGAAATTGCGGGTCGCAATTTTACGGGCCCCGGAGTGTTTTATGTTGGGCCAGCACACAAATAGCCTTGAGAATTGTTTAAATGCATCAGTAATACAGCACGAAAACCCAGCACTAAGATAACTTAAAATACAATATGCAACACCAACTAAACACTTTAAAATCTGAGAGAATATAAATAAATATAAAATCAAAAACATAAAAGTAAAATAAAATAAATACAAAATGCATCAAGAACCGCACAAAATTTACATAAAAAATAACATAATAACAAGAAAATTTGACCGTAAAATGACCATTTACATAAAAGTAAAAATTAATGAATTAAATGAATAAAAATAAAATATTTTTAGCTGAATAAATTTATTTAAAAATGTTAAAAATAAATTACCAATTTAAATTAAGAAATAAATAAAAATTTAATTTAGATAACACAAATAATTTCAAAGTCGAATTTTGTTTAATCGCAATAAAACTAACACGCAAGGTTAAGGCGAAATTATAGGTATAAATACTGATGTGTTTTCACAAATTTTCAACTACTACTTTGCAGTATTGATTTCAACCAAAATTAAGTTGCACACTTTTTATCTTGTTTTACTGTGTGCTTTTCAACTATTGTGCAGCAATAATTTCAGGTTATTAATCTACAGTTATGTTTTGTAGCAATGTTTTCAGGTTATTAATCTACAGTTATGTTTTGTAGCAATGTTTTCAGGTTATTAATCTACAGTTATGTTTTGTAGCAATATTTTCAGGTTATTAATCTACAGTTATGTTTTGCAGCAATATTTTCAGGTTATTAATCTACAGTTATGTTTTGCAGCAATATTTTCAGATTGTTAATCTACAGTTATGTTATTTTGGTTTATGTACATCGATGCCCGATTTAAAATTTGTTTATATGAATGCCAAATATACTGTTGGGGTATCACGAAAAAGCACAGTAAAATCGATAAAACACAAAAATGATAAAAGTGCAATATTAATTAAAAAATTTATAAAAATTCGAAAGTAATATTGATCGGGGGAAATTGGTATGGTTGAACGCCAAATTGAGAGACGAGTCCAGAAATAATAATAAAAATTTAGTGAGGGGTCCCTAGAAAATAATATAATATAAAAAAGGAAATTAATTAAGCAAAATTAATTACTAATGGGAAACCCGAGTCAATGGGAAGCCCGAGGCAATGGGAAACCCGAGAGATACGGAAAACCCGAGAGATGAGGAAAACCCGGCGCACAGACGGAATAATAAATTAGCCTAAACAACATTGAGTGGGCGCCGCTAAGTTACGGAGAGGCAGTTAATTCATAATTGGCAATTTGGTAATGGACCAAACGTTGTTGACAAATGCCGGACTGGAAAGTAATTATTCTTGATAATTTAATAATGCAGAAAACATTGTTGACAATCGTCGCAAAACAGTCTGAGCAGGAGTATAAAAGAAAGAGGAAAAACACGAAAGGGACAGTGTTCACCAGACAAGAAACGAAAGTTATTATAAACAGATACGAAAGAGCAGAGTGAATCAACGGGAAATAGCAGTAACTAGGTTAGTCGAGGAATCCAAATCCAAGAAAAAAAGTCAAAGTTATCTATCAGAAAGGGTGGTTCTCCCTTGGACAACCTACCCTCAGATAAACAGGCTCATACAATTGTCAGAGGGTGCAAATCAATTAGTGAAAGTGTGATAACAATAATTGAAACAAACGGATTGATCTGTATTGTGATAAAGTGCAAATAAAATTATTCTGTGTTGGGTTTGCTTATTTGATTGGAAAAGGACACGAGGAGTCAGAGGTGACCGACTTACAATAATAATAACCAACATTTGGTGAGCCCGACGTGATCAAAAGTCGGCGGAAAATAGTGTTGAAAATAATTGAATTGTTAAAAAGAGACGACGTGATCGAAAGTCGGCGGAAAATAGTGCTGAAAATA
Source organism: Schmidtea mediterranea (assembly GCA_022537955.1). Lineage (NCBI taxonomy): Eukaryota > Metazoa > Platyhelminthes > Tricladida > Dugesiidae > Schmidtea > Schmidtea mediterranea. The sequence continues at coordinate 210,688,301 of CM039679.1, read as the reverse complement.
ATTGAATTGTGTAAAAAGAGGAAAATTGAAAAAAAAAGAGAAGAGTGTCAGAGCAAAAATAAACTGAAAAGAAAATAAATTATTGAATTAAAAGAAAACTTTCGAATTATCGAGAAACTTTGTACGCCAGAATTTATAAAGAAAATTAGTATAGAATAAATTCCAAAATTAAAACAAAAGGTAATATTAATAATTGTAACATTTTAAAATTCAGACGAGAAAAAGGTGTACAAAAAAGATTTTATAATTTGAGAAACCAGAAGCAATCAGAAATAATGGCGAGCAATTCCAATAATAATGATCAAACCCCAGTGTCGACTATGACAATCCCTGTATCTAATATCCAAGCAAATATGTCTACTACTCTTAGTAATGATTATGCAAGTTGTCAGAAACTACCAGTTCAGCAATATGGAGGAGATCCTGTCGAATTTGTTGATTTTATGGCTGATTACTACAAGTATGCCACTGCTTACGGATGGAGCCAATCGATTATGGTGCAACGGTTACCATTGTATCTAAAAGGAGCAGCGAGAGAGGCTTAGCAACAAATTGATAAAAGACTCATTGCCAATGATTGGACCAAGTTGAAAGATGCCTTAGCAGCGAAATTAATTGGTGGTGATATTAAACGAATAATGCGTCAAAAGTTTTACAATCGAGTGCAGAGGCCAGACGAGTCGGTAAGTGAATTTGCTTATCATTTGACCACCCTTGCAGAGAAAGCTTTTGAAATTAAACCCGAACAAGTTGATGTGGCGAAGCAAGTGAAGGAATTGTTGCAAGACCAATTTTTGACAGGAGTTAGAAAAGAAATTAAAAAGGCCCTATGCTATGTAGATTTCAACAATTTTGATGAGCTAATTAAAAAGGCTATGAAGATTGAATTGAATTTGAAAACTACTCAACCAAAAGCAGAATCTTTTACAACTATTAATGAATCTAGAGACAGATCAATATCACCAATCAAAAGTAATTTATTCCAGAAATCCACCAGTCCATCACCAAAATTTAGAGTAAAATTTGAGCCAAGGAAATCTACAAATAGTCCAAATGAGGAGAGAGAAAGACCAGTTCAGTGTAGTCATTGTCAGAAATTGGGACATAATATAAATCAATGCTGGTTTAAAAATAATACTCAAAGAAGTCCAAGTCCTGTCCAGTGTGATCATTGCCAAAGAAAGGGACATAGTAATAGTCAATGTTGGTTTAAAGATGAAGAGCAACAAAGTCCAAAGAGGATGTGGCCAAATTGGTTGAAAAGCAATGGTGGGAAAAGTTTTAATAAAATGAGCACTAATAGTCAGCGAATTAATGATAATATACAGTGCTATAATTGTGGAAAGAGAGGGCATGTATCACGGAACTGTTTCGCAAGATCAAGATCTCCATCAACTTCACCGTCACCTCAAAGAGATAGAGTTAATTTACAAGGCTAAATTCAATGTCATTCATGTAGAGGTTATGGGCATATGGCAAGGTCATGTCCCAGGAATAATGAGAGATTTCAAAAGCCAATCTTAAAGAAAATTAGATTCCAAAGTGATAAATCACAAGCAGACAATGTTGCTTTTGTGCAGCCAGATAATTATAATAATAGAATTGAAGACGAAGTGAAACAAATGAGTCGACGTTTGGATCGTTTAATATGCAAGTTTGAATCTGATGAAGAGACAGATAATCACATGATGTATGAGTCGCAATCAGAAGCATCAGATACAGAGCTAAAAAGAATGATGATTAAAGATGATCTGCAAAGCGAAAAGGCAATAATGATTATATCGAAGCTTAATAAATTAATCGAATCGAGAGCAGCGGAAACGTCTAAAATAATGACATCATTACTGGAATTGAGTCAAATGTCACTGAGTGTACAAAAATTGAAAAATGTAATTGAACTATGTGCTGATCATTATGAGGTAAATTTAAAAGATAGAGATGAAATAACAAATATGATGAAGATATTTGGGAAAGCTTTCAGAGAAAATAAATGGTTAGATTTTATTTTATTGATGTTGTAGATGAAAGTAGAAATAGCGTGATTTGTATTCGTTGTGAAATTGGAGATTATGTTAAAGATTTAAAAGAGAGATTAAAAGAGAATAGTGGAAGACAGATAATAAAGGTGAAATTTAAGAATAGGTATTTAGAAGACGATGAATTTTTAATAGATTGTGGTTTTATACCTGGAAATAAAAATAAATTGCAGGTTGCGAGCATGATTAGGGAAGAAGTAGTGGAAAAAAGTGATTCGCAAGAACTAATAGGAGACTTAAGAGATGCTTTAAGTGAGTGGGATGGAGTTAAAATTACGGAGAAATTAAAATTAATTGATAAAATAGAACTACAGGAAAATGCCTAAACTAGAAATAGTAAACATAATACGACCATATTTATATGATAAATCAAGGTATGGAGAAAAATTGAAATGTTTAATGCGAAGATTTGGTAGAGAATTAAGAGAAACTAGAATGGAATTAAAACCATTTATTATAGCAATAGAATTTGAAGATTGGGGAAAAACAGAGTATATAGAGGAACATTGGTGTACAAAGGTTCAGAAGTTACGAAAAAGAGCTGCAAACCAAATAGGAAAAGATGGAATTATTGTATTGATGTTCAAAGATGAAGAATTAGATGATGATGAATATTTATATGATTGTGGATTTAAGCCACAGGAATTAGACGAAAACGGATACCTAGATGCTGATGGAAGGGCAGGTATTTAGTAAATTGTGTAGTAGCAATAAAGGAACAGAAAGTAGATTCAGTGGATAACTCGGAGAATTCAAATACAGATATAGAGGAAGATAACGTAGAAACAAAAGTAGATGAAATTGTCAGTGATAAGGAAGAAAATGAATTGAATAATAAAATTCAGGTAGAACATGTTGAGAAACAAGAAAGGTTTGAGGCACCAAGAGGTGAAATAAATAGTGAAATAATTGTTAGGAAACCTAGAACTTTATATGAGATAAAGCGGAGTTTAGTGAGAATGGAACAGGAAGTTGATGAAACAAAAATAATCTTAATGGGCTTGATTAAAGCAGTATATCCGATGTTTGAAATAAAAATGGATGTAGAGTATGAATTAGGAAATATAGTAACTGAAATGAAAAACAGACTTCCAGGTGTTGTGCAAAGATTTGGAGAAAATGATAACTTTTGTGATAAGAAACTAATTGAAAATTTGATTAAAAATGGACTTGACAAAGAAGTAATGTTAACAAGTTTAACATATATGGTCTTAGAAATTGGAGCTCATGCGATAGCGGAAACGGATAATTTGGAAAATTTGATAGATATAGCGGCACGAATCTCAAATGAATATTTTATGAAGTGGGTTAAAAATAATGGTGGTTGGAAGAAGTTGAATAATGATTTTACAGTAAATGAAAGTCATGAAAAAAAATTATCATGTAAACCGTTAAATGGAAAAGATAGCCCAGGGCTAAAGAAAAAGATGATATTTCCATGGGCAATAGTTATGCTCTTTATTTTTTGTACAATAACTACACAAGCTACAGGTATGACAGCCTACGATTGTTCCCAAATAGAAATGGGGAAAATTTATTCGGTTGTGGACATGGCAGAATGTCCGGATGCATACCCAAAGAAATTAAAAGTAGAAAATGATGTAAAATATTATGTGTATCAGGAATCTGATCTGCGGCGAGCCAAAGTTAGAGAATGTATTGCGAAGCGAACTACTTTTGTGTTTTTCTGTGGTAAATGGAGCCACACATCATTGATAAAAATGCACGCTATTCCACGACCAGTAGAGGTAATGCCAGAAAACTGCTTAGCTGCGTTTCAAACAGAGGAGTTAAAAATTAATCCGGAAATTAAATTAAAAGCAAAAGTAAATCACAGAATAAGAGAGACAGTTGTTGTAAAGGGAGTAATACAACAGGATGGAACGTGCGAAGGAGAACCATTTAAAGTAAATGATAAAATTATTAAACAATCAGTGGTGATTGAAGAATATTTGACAGAATTGAGAGAATTTGAAGGAGTTTTTGATGATGAAACAGGAAAACTTCAAACGCATCCGTTTTGTAATATGAGACAAAGTAATTGCCAAACCGGGAAATCCATTTTAGTATTTGATGTTAAAACTGATGTATGTAATTTAGCGCATTTGAAAACTATGACTTTCAAAGAGTTAAGTGGAGAACAATTTAGAGAAAGCCCCGATAATTTCAATATAAATTATAAATCAAATAGCACAATTAGGTCAACTCCAGTATGGACGAGGAAAACCACACCAGTATTAATGTCGACATTACCAACAGATGGTATGCGTTTTATAAAAAAGGAGGCTACTAATAAATGCGGGCAAATGGTTTATGCAACAAACTACAGAGGTGTTTACGTATCAAAAATGATGGTGCAGGAGGCGAAAACTAAAATACATACAAATGATATTAAACTTACTCACTATTTTAACAATAAAATTGATTATTTGTACCATTTTAGTCAAAACATTATGGAAAGCATATATCGGGAAATGATTCTAAATGATTGTAAATTGAATAAAGAAATACTTAGAAACAGGATGGCAATAGCGGTTACGAATCCAAACTTAGTAGCACCTATGTTAATATCAGAAAATGGTGTATTTGCCAGAATCTTCGGAGAGGCCCTATATAGCTACAAATGCAAAGCAGTTACAGTTAAAATTATGAAATACGAAAAATGTACAAATGAATTGCCGGTGAGCATAAACGGAAAAATGCGATTTATGGAACCCATAACAAGAATATTACTTGAAGAGCATACTAAGCCAAAGATTCTTCAATGTAATAGATTACTTGCTCCGTTGTATCGCTTAGCACAGGATTCATGGATAGCATTACCAGATTACCGAGGAGTGAGAACTCCGGATAAATTAGAATTAACAAATCTAGAATATCTAGTAAATTTCACATCCCTAAATAAAATGGCACAAATGGGTTTTTATGCAAGTGAGGATATCGAAGAAGCTCAAAGAAACTTGTTATTTCCGTCAAAAAAGGAACGTGTAATCTCAGAAATGATTGATACAATTTTGCCTAACGGGGAAGGTAAAGTCAATTATGAATATCTTCTAACACCAGATCACTTTAGAAAGGCAACATATAAAACGATGAAAAAGATCTGTGGGAAATTCATGTTTCTAGGACAAGCATGCGCAGGATTAATCGGATTCTATGTTATAATTATAACAATAAAGGTAATAATGTCACAAATATTATCGGCTCATAGAATATACGCAATATCCGGATGGTCATGGAAAATGATTATCGGTTGTTTTCCACTTTTTGCGAGATTTTTCATTAGTCATCATCAATATAGAGAAATGGCCAATGTGAGGGCACAACTGAAAACCGATCAAAAAAGTGAAGTGTCTCTATGTGCAGCAAGTGAACACAATAATGATAATAATGATGACATCAATGATAATAAAAAGGAGCAAAGATATTTCCAAAAAGGAATTATGAAGAGTGAGAAAAAGCCAGAGCTACAATTTTTATTAGAACCTATGCCAAAACTTAGCGGAATTGAAACGCTTTCAAAGTGGTATACACCAACGTTTTTGCCAACGGCACCAAAGTATCCAACTGAAAAACTGAAAGAAATGAAACCGGTAGAACATATTCAGTTTGAATTAGATAACATTGAACCCACGAGCGCTGAAATTGAACGGAAAAACATGCTCGGATTACCATGCAGTTATGCAATGATGACGTTAGGAAATAAAGGCAAACAGCCTCGAATAAACATTCTGTTTAATGGAAGAAAAGTGGAAGCCTTATTAGATTCAGGTCCAGTAATACTATAGTATCAGATGATTTGTTGACAATGGAAGAGAAATCAAAGATGAAACCAACAAGTAAAGTAATAAGGTCAATGTCGCACAATGTTTTAAGTATAATTGGGAAATTAAAAGCTGAATTAATTATTGGTGATCACGAATTAGTGCATTATGTGTCAGTGATGAGAAATAGTGCTGTCGGATGTTTAATTGGTATGGATGTAATGGAACAACTACAAGGAATTTCTCTTGATCTAAAAACTGGGAGATTAATGAAAGGACAAACAGATGAAAAAGGACGTAAGGTGAGAGAGGTATTTTTAAATCAGACTCTAGAATTACCAGCAAGAAGTGAGATAATATATTATGCAGATGTGTTAGATGTGTCCGATGACGAGTGCATATTTGAACCAAATGAGAAGCTAATAGAAAAATACGAAATTCCAATGTGTGATGAAGTGGTAAAGGTCAAAGACCAAACAGTGCCAGTGAGAATAGTGAATCAAAACACAAAACCCATCCAAATGAAACCGAAAACCAAACTGGAAAACTAACGAAGTTTGAAATAGAGAAAACCCCAAAATTACCCAGAAATATTAAAATTTACAAAGAGCCACAAGTCATTAGTAATGATTTAACAGAATCACAAAAACAGGAATTCACAGAGTTATTAAGGAAATATAAAATGGTGTTTGCAAAACACGAGTACGATTTGGGACTCACCCAAGTAATTGAACATGAGATACCATTACTTGATGAAACTCCGATTAAATTGAAACCGTATAGAATTCCATATATACATCAAGAGGAAAGTGATAGCAGATAAAAGCAATGAAAGAGTTTAAAATAATACGAGATAGTTCTTCACCATTTTCATCGTCAATAGTAGTTGTTAAAAAGAAAGACGGCGATCTGCGATTTTGTGTTGATTATCGGAAATTAAATCAAGTTACGCGAAAGGATACATATCCTATTCCAGTTTCACAAGAAATGTTTGATCAAATGGGAGAAGTACAATTTTCACAGTAATCGATCTTAATAAAGGTTACAATCAATTTAAAGTGAAGGAAGAAGATCGAAGAAAAACGGCTTTTTCTGATGGTAAAGGATTGTATGAATTTAATGTGTTACCGTTTGGATTAACTGGAGCACCTGCTACGTTCCAGCGAGGTATGAATTTTGTTTTACGGGATATCCCACATGCATTAGTCTACATTGATGACATAATAATATTTTCAAATACTTTTAAAGAACATCTGAAAGATGTGGAAACTGTATTTAGAAGATTATTAAAGGCTAATCTAAAAATAAAACCCTCTAAATGTGAATGGGGAAAATCGGAAGTAGTTTATGTAGGTCATATTATTTCTCGAAATGGATTGCAACCAAACCCAGAAAATGTGAGAAAAATTAAAGAATACCCAATCCCTGAAAATGTAGACCAAGTTCGACAATTTCTCGGCTTAGCCAGTTATTATAGAAAATTCATTAAAAGCTTTTCTCATGTAGCACAACCCTTAAATGTATTATTAAAAAAGCAGACTCAATTTAAATGGGGAAAAGCGCAACAAGAAGCATTCGAATTACTTAAAGAAAGCTTGATTAAAAAACCTATACTGAGATGCCCAAATTTTAGAATACCATTCATTTTAATGACAGATGCAAGTAATTTTGCATTGGGTGCAGTATTAGGACAACAAGTCGAAGGTGAGAAAGATCACGTAATAGCATATGCCAGTAGAACGTTAAAGCCACATGAAAAGAATTATTCTACAATTGAGAAAGAAACATTGGCATTGGTTTACGGTATAGCAACGTTTAGACAGTATTTAGTTGGCAGAAAATTTGTTGTGTTTACTGATCATAATCTGTTACAATGGTTGATGAAACATCGGGATTCAGCCAGCAAACTGATCCGATGGTCAATAGCCCTACAAGAATATAATTTCGAAATTAAATATCGAACAGGCAAATCAAATGGAAATGCGGATACGCTATCGAGAATCCCTGTAAATAATGAGAGTAAGAATAATGAAATGAATTATAATAATACAATATTTATGGCAATCAAAACCGCTAATAATTTGCAGGAACTGCAAAAAGATCAGGAAAAGGATAATGAATTAAATCAATTGCGGAAACATGCAGTCACGATCAAAAAGGAAAGTGACTGGAAACATGTAGTTGACGAAAAACATAAATATATCATTCACGATGGTTTGTTAAAATGTGTTAAAAATGAAAACTTATTAATTGTGGTTCCAACCAAACATCGAACAACGTTAATGTTAATATATCATGATGGAGCACTAGGTGGACATTTATCCGCTCGGAAAACATTATCAAGATTGAAACAAAAATATTATTGGGACACTATTGAATCAGATGTCAGAAAATGGTGTCATACTTGTGAAGTGTGCTTAACCAGGCGAAATACGGGAAAGAAAATAAAAGTACCTTTGAAACCTATGCCAGTGCCCGGAGCGCCGATGGAAATTACTGCAATGGACATTGTTGGTCCGTTACCTGAAACAATTAATGGCAACAAGTATATCATTGTGTTCTGTGATTATCTAACTAAATGGCCTGAAGCATATGCGATGCAAAATCAAAAAGCGGAAACAGTTGCAAAGATATTTGTAGAAAATATTATTTTCGATATGGAGCACCGAAGAAATTACTTACTGATCAAGGAACGAATTTCCAAAGTGAACTGTTTATCTCAATCACGGAATTATTCGGGATACTGAAACTAAGTACATCGCCTTATCATCCACAAACGGATGGTCTAGTTGAAAGATTTAACGGAACATTAATCAATATGATATCATCCTACGTAAATAGAAAACAGAAAGATTGGGATTTGTTTATCAAGCCATGCTTATTTGCGTATAGAAATGCAGTGAATGAGAGTACCGGTGAAACACCTTTCTATCTCATGTATTTACGGCGGAACAACATGCCGGTTGATTTAAAATTTCAAGCACCTATCTCACAGTACATGGATATATCTGATTACAAAGTAATTATGCAAGAAAGACTTCAATCGGTATGGACTCAAGCTGGACTTAAAATAAGACATAGTCAAGAAGCGTATAAAGAGTGCTATGATAAACGAGCACATGCTCACAATATTGAGGTAGGAGATTTAGTGTATGTACATAAACCAGAACCAGTGAAGGGTTTATCACCAAAATTACAGAGACCATTCAAAGGACCATACGTTGTATGTGATACCACTGAAACTAATCTAAAATTACGTCCACAAAATAATAAAAAGGCAGGAACAATTATCGTTCATGCTAATCGATGTAAAAAGGTGCCAGTTGCAGAAGACACTAAGTATCAATTGAGATCTAAAGACAAAAACGTGCTCAAACAAAAGACAGCAAAAAATCGCTCACCATTGGGATATATCAACAAAACTTTGTTCGTTACAACACTCATGATAATCAATGTGTTAGGGTCGAATGCAACTCCATCGTTTCCAAATTACGCTATTAAAAGGATCCCATTAATGGAAAAAGTTGATATTTATGCCACATGTACCCAGGTGGTATGGATCTATCGTTGTGCACCGACCGAAGAAATAGAAATAAGTAATTTACTGAATTATTTTGAACCACCAGTGAAGTTGAATTTTAATAAAAATATTTATGTAGATCGTCAACTAACAATAAATTATGAATACCCATGGTTAATAAAACAAGTGCAACCCCAAATAAATGGTACTAAAATAATAAACCTGATTAATATTGAAATATGGACAAAAACTTTAAATAACTATGTTTCCATTGAACCAGTGCTGAATGGAATCAATATATATTGGGAACCCCGGAATTCCCAACAAGTGAAAATAATTTTTCAGAATTATACAATCGATACGTTGAATGTTAGAAGGTCTTTCGTGCATTATGCGAATCTAAAACTGCATCATACCTACGATATCGCAGTTCATTACTACGAAAAAGTATTGCACGATAATGGCACAGAGAGTAATGACCGGTGGGTCAAGATCTATCTTAGTCGGAAATCACTTTTGTTGCAAAACGAAACAAATCGAGTTCATTTACAGCTAGTTGACCAAAAACTAAATATTTCACGGCATTCAGGTATGAATGAAAAAGTTATGATCTATTATCATGGGAAAATTCAAGCCACGTTAACAAGTAACTTTACCTTTAAAATGTTAAATTTTCAGCAAATACGATCTAAATCAAAAGTGGTAATGATAAAAATCAAGTATTACAAACGCATATCAAATTTCAATCCCTGGGAAATCATTTTTGTTGAAACGAGATTTATTCGAGTTGTATATAATTCAACGGGACTCACAAAGAACACCAATTATTCTCATATCTCTAACGTAAATATTCGAAAACAAAAAACAATGTTACCTTCGTTCAACAAATATATGGCTAATGTGCAAATTCGTGAGAATAACACTACATCATCTTCATCTGATAACAATGAAACCATAATTGTAATTTTATCGATCTGTACAATCAGTGTGATATCATTCTCCATCATTTTTCTTCTCGCATCGCTAGTATATCTTCGGAAACTAAAGCAACAACTTGAGCGTCAATCCATGGCCCAAAGACCTTGGATTGTCTATGAGGAGACAATCGTGTAGTGAGATACATTTATTTTGCATGCAATTATGATAATGTAGTAGTACAGTATAAGTATTAACTTTTTATTTTGAATAATGTAAAGATTTGCACCTTTCGATCATTGATGAGTTTGATTGGCTGTTGAGAGCAAAGAAGGGGAAGCAAAATTTGCGCAGGTAGAAATTTTGGGGCAAAGAAAATTTATTAAGGGGTATATAAGGAAAAAAAAGTAAATAAAATTAGTATAAAAATTCAAATTAAAATAGGTAATTAATTTTTTTATTAATATTATTATTTATACCGCTACAGTTGAGTCGGTATCCTTAGGTACTTTACCTTGACTCTAGCGTCAACTTCTAAAATTGAAATAAATTAACAAACTATATTTTAGCAATGCAACAAATTCAATGGGCAAGGACAATTTATGATAGCTACCTCAAGCTACACAGAAACAATGTTGGACGGAATCCATACATCATCGAGGAAAATGTGCAGATCCCAAATTACCTGAGAATAGATGATAGAAAAATGAAGATTCAAATATTCAGAGTGAATAGGCAATCGGGAATTAAATTAGCCGATGGAATAAATATAACGAAAAAGGAAGAATTCATGCTCCACATTGTCAAAGGAAATGTTGAAATGATCGATGACAATCAGAAAATATGGTGGGAAATGCATCAAGCACCGTCATGGAAAATGCAGAAAGAAGCAATGACCAAAAGGTTGAGAGCAGCAAATGAAAATGCTCTGGTTGTATTCGAAATCAGAATTAAAAATGAAGCTCAAGAAATACCGCAGCTTATATCAACACTACCTGTGGATGAGAAATTGTTAACAATCACTGAACAAATGCTAAAGAAAAGGATGTCATTTTTAAGAAAACAAATGGGTCAAGAAGAGATAAGAAATAAGATCTTGTTTATCGATGCGGAATATGGGACATCAGAAACCAATCAGATGGTACCGCTATCTATTGCGATAATGAATTATTATGGCAAGACAATAAAGGATGTCTACCTAACTCCAAGAGGGAGATTGCGGCATTTTAATTCGCAAATCCATGGGATAACAGAAGTGGCAAGTAGGAATCAAAATGACCAATATGCAATTATGAAGGAAGTTCAAAATTTAGTAGTTGGAAAAATATTAATTGGCCACGATCTTCATGCGGAAATACAATATTTAAAACTTTGGATAGACCAGTTGCATGGCATTCGCGACTTGGCAACAGCACAAGCATTGGAAAAGGTTGGAATTTCCAGAAGAGGAGAATTTTTCAAATTGAAAACGGTTGTCCAGGAGATGTTTGGAGACCAAATGCAGGTGGGCATACACTCAGCCTCGAAGATGTAAAGAACATAAGAAGAATATATTTACAAATTGAGAAACTGTTGATTGATGATGTAGAAATACCAAAAAAGCAACCGTCAAGAAAATATTCGTTGGAAGAATATCAAAAGCTTCATAACACCGCTTCAACAGAAATGACTAGAATTGCAGAAGAAATTGACCTCACATCAGCAGAAGATATGGAAACTGATGGTGAAATTCGAACTATTCAATTAAAATGGGCCATAGAAGAGACGATCGAAACAATTGAGGAGAGTTTGGGTTTGATAATCCACGAACAAATTTATCAAATCCAACCAATATTCGAGCCTTGGTCAAGTATCTTGCCGAGGAGCAGAAAGAGAAAAACTCCATTGAATTCATTGGAAGTCGATAGTGAAGAAACTATCGTAATAAACCAGCTTACATACAAGAAAAAGAAAACGGTCATTCACTATAAATGTGGATCAAAAACACTGAAACTTGAAATGAAATAAATTAATGTTATTTATATTATTATTTATAAAATATTAATTTAATAAATCTCGTCTTTTGATTTATGTCGTCCCATATTAAATGCGTGATACAATAAAATCATAAATAGCTTCAAATGAGTTTAAGTATTATAAAAATTTATTGTTTTTTTATTTGAGGAAAAAATGTAAATTTCTTTACAAACTGAATTAATTTCTTTATTAAACAAAAATTGGAAACTCAAATCATTATTAATAATAAAAAAAAAAATTCACCAATTCCTCTACAACAATGACATTTATTTCCGGCATCTTTCTTCTTTGACGATATTAAGGAAACAAAATAACTTTCCATAAATCCAAAAACCCCAAATTCCATTTTGATAAACATTGTTTCGTGATTTGGTAATATTTGACACTGTGACGCAATAATATATCAATAACGAGACCATATTACGCCAATGAAAAAGAATTGAACCATCAAGCCAGTAACACAAAGCATCAATATGATAAAACATGAAATAGCCGGACTAATGTTATGAAAGTATTTTCCAATCGGTAAGCAGTTCTGAATAAAATATTATTAAATTAAATTCGAGTAAAAAAAAAAAAAAAATCGTTTACAAATTCTGATTCTGATTTGTTAATGTCAAATAACCATAGTGAATCCAAAACAGAATCAAACAACTGTCAACAAAAAGAGGGTAGCATGTTTGGTGCATCTTTAGTCAGGATTCCTTGTGACAGCATTGGGCTGAACATTGAGTAAAATATTGTCATTGAGAGAGCCCAGTGAGGCTGTGTAATCTTATTTTCGTTTGATAACTTTTTTTTTGGTGAATAGTTGGTGCACTATGTTTTGATTTATGAATTTCATCCATCTGTGGTTTGAAATCTAATAGTGTTGTTGCGTCATTGTTTGTAGTATCTAAGATTAGTTCAATTCAATTGGGAAAGTAGAATGAATAATAACAAAAAAATAAGATTACCATTTTTACGGGTTTCAATAAATGTCAAATTGAAACGTTGCACAACGTCTATTGATGAGCCAATTAGCTGAAACTGGGCGTAACAGAGTCATTTGCTGTCTGAGTTGCGTTGGTGTGTTCCAACCCAGAGCATGCCGGGTGTGGACTAGTGTCATTCGGGCATGTGGGTTGAGGAAAGCATTGGCGTCATTGATTTGGCCGCGAGAGTTGGTTGTGGTCTAATTATTTAGAGCCAATTATCAAATTAGGCTAATAATACGATTATTATTATTATTATTAATTATTTATTATATTATTATTATTATTATTATTATTATTATTGTTGTTATTATTATTATTATTAATATTATAATTATTATTATTATTATTGTTATTATTACTATTATTAATTATATTCAAACAAAATATTATTATAAGTATTATGAATTATTATTATTTAATTTATTATTATTATGATTTATTATTATTACTATTGTCAATTATTGTTCGTATTGTTATTATTATTATTATTATTATTATATTATTATTATTATTATTATTATTATCATCATAAAAGAATAGAAAAAAAAAATCAAATTTTAAATTTTGATAGATTCGAGGGCGAATCTTCATTAAAGGGGGGATATATGTTGGGGTATCACGAAAAAGCACAGTAAAATCGATAAAACACAAAAATGATAAAAGTGCAATATTAATTAAAAAATTTATAAAAATTCGAAAGTAATATTGGTCGGGGGAAATTGGTATGGTTGAACGCCAAATTGAGAGACGAGTCCAGAAATAATAATAAAAATTTAGTGAGGGGTCCCTAGAAAATAATATAATATAAAAAAGGAAATTAATTAAGCAAAATTAATTACTAATGGGAAACCCGAGTCAATGGGAAGCCCGGGGCAATGGGAAACCCGAGAGATACGGAAAACCCGAGAGCTGAGGAAAACCCGAGAGATGAGGAAAACCCGGCGCACAGACGGAATAATAAATTAGCCTAAACAACATTGAGTGTGCGCCGCTAAGTTACGGAGAGGCAGTTAATTCATAATTGGCAATTTGGTAATGGACCAAACGTTGTTGACAAATGCCGGACTGGAAAGTAATTATTCTTGATAATTTAATAATGCAGAAAACATTGTTGACAATCGTCGCAAAACAGTCTGAGCAGGAGTATAAAAGAAAGAGGGAAAAACACGAAAGGGACAGTGTTCACCAGACAAGAAACGAAAGTTATTATAAACAGATACGAAAGAGCAGAGTGAATCAACGGGAAATAGCAGTAACTAGGTTAGTCGAGGAATCCAAATCCAAGAAAAAAAGTCAAAGTTATCTATCAGAAAGGGTGGTTCTCCCTTGGACAACCTACCCTCAGATAAACAGGCTCATACAATTGTCAGAGGGTGCAAATCAATTAGTGAAAGTGTGATAACAATAATTGAAACAAACGGATTGATCTGTATTGTGATAAAGTGCAAATAAAATTATTCTGTGTTGGGTTTGCTTATTTGATTGGAAAAGGACACGAGGAGTCAGAGGTGACCGACTTACAATAATAATAACCCAACAATACAGTTTATGCGTCGAGACTTTTGCCTAATTCATGTGGTAATTTATTTTTTCTATTATTTTATTTTTGGTGGCCCACAGCCAAAACATAACACAAGATAGAAAAATAAAACACACTATCGAACTGTGTAGGTGCGTATAAAATCGCCAATAGTTCGTGCCTGTGAATGCTCCGGCGTGAGGAACGCAGGAGCTGGAACGTCAATATTATCCGTACATAGGGGAAATTGGAGGGTAAAAAAAAAGTCCATTGGCTGCTCCTTCATCATTCGTTTCCTAAAAATTTGACATGAATTTTAACAACAATCGGCTCAAAATATCTAACACCGAGTAGTCCAGTGGGCACTCATTAAATATAATATGAACATACATAGATCTTAAGTACAAAGAAAGGGAACGGGTAGTGGGGAAAATTGCGAAATCGTTGCAACAGTTAAAATGAATAGCCATCGGAAAAAGATTAATCCGAACGACCAAAATCATGAAAAATAATGTTTTTAAATAAGAATTAAATTAATTAATTTGAGTTGAGGCGGAAAATATGGGCGGAACGCTGTAAAATTTTCGAATTTACAAAAATACTTTATCGAAAACCGAAAAATACAGATGGATTACGGCTAATGTTGTATATCAATAAAAAAATTTAACGCTGAGGAATAAGGACGGATCCCTACAAAATCTTAATAATAATAACGATAATGATAAGGATAATGGTAATTATTATAATAATAATAATAATAATAATAATAATAATAATAATAATAATAATAATAATAATAATAATAATAATAATAATAATAATAATAATCATGGTATTTGTAGTAATGATGATAATAATTATGATAATAATAATAGTAGTAATAATCATAGTAGTAATAACAATAAATATAATGGTAGTTATAGTAATAAAATTAATAATAAAGGTAATAGTAGTAACAATTAATAAAGGTAATATATATAATAGTAACAATGATAATGCTAGTAATAATAATAGGGAACATTGTAGTTATAATAGGGATAAGGGTAAGAGATGTACTGTGTTTACTTAACATAACCAAGGGTTTATAGACCATAAAAAATCATCAACATGGACAATAAGAAGGACCAAGCGAATGGACATAAAGATAGATGATATGAGAGTATAGGTTAACATTTGAAAGAGATAGGAGAATAATGGGACCTAAAAGTCGAAATCGAGCACAGGCCTTCTATCGGAAGCTCCTTGGACCATGGATCGTTCGGTCAATTATAGCATTAGCAATAGCGCTCACTTTTTGCGGACGATCTACCCACTCGAACACAGTTCCAACGTTGCTTAGCAACGGGTGCCGAGTAGTAAGCGAAAGAATATTTGTATGGGGTACCTGGGTAACAACCATATAGTTTCAAAATATCAAAACCCAGAAACCCACCAATTGGTAATTTAGTAATGGACCAAACGTTGTTGACAAATTTCGGCTAAGGTGGTCTGTGGAAAGTAATTATTGTTAATAATTTTATAATGTAGAAAATGTTGTTGACAATCGTCGGAAAAGTCTGAGCAGGAGTATAAAAGAAAAAGGGAAAAACACGAAAGGGCGGACATTATTAACCAGAGTGGATCGACGTGAACGAGTAGTAACTAGGTTAGTGGAGGAATATAAATCCAAGTAGAGTCAAAGTTATCTATCAGAAAGGGTGGTTCTCCCTTGGACAACCTACCCTAAGATAATCAGAGTCATACGGTGGTTAAAAGGTGCAAATAAAATTATTCACTGTTGGGTTTGCTTATTTGATTCAAAAATGACACGAGGAGTCAGAGGGAACCGACTTTCAATAATAATAACCCAACAAAATTAAATGAGTTGTATGTAACTGCAATATTTTTACTATATTTACTTATACATATTTTATGTTAAATTTGCATTTAATATTAAATAAAACAAATATTTGAATGTTCGATATTACACAAAATGAAAGTCAAAATTTTATTTGTTTGTGTGCAGATTTCAGATATTTTAGCACATGATGCGACAAGTCAAAGGTTTAAGAATAACGTACCCAGAAAAATCGGTTTTATATTTAAAGGATTTAATAAACCTAGTTTATTGAAGCTTGGTTGCTGAAAACCTTCCAAAATGCAGTAAGCGCAACGCGTCAATCAATTGATTCAAGAATAGTCTATCCGTTATCAAACAGAGCTCAGAGCTTATAAGTTAGGAATAAAATTGAAAACCAAGCTAAACCAGCATTAAACGAAAAAAGCATAACACAACCAATAATGCAGTCTATAAAGTACGTGGAATCTGAGCTTGTACGATTCAAAAAAATTATTCCACCATGGAGAAAGCAAAAAAACTTGGATGCATTAAGAGGACTCGCTACAGACAAAAGAAAGAATAATGAGCCAAACGCAGAACTTTTCAAGTTTTGATCTTTATATCCTGAAGAGATTTTAATTCACTTTGGTAAAATAAGGATATTATCGCAAAACATTTATCAAAAGCTTAAGTACTTTAATAAGAAATTATAGTTAGAAAACTTGTCAAAAATTTCAACATAAAATGCCTAAAATTATAAGTTTTTTCTTTATCTGTTTACTAATTTTATTTTTAAAATATTTTAGTATCTGTTGAACAATACAATATCTGTATCGCTTAGTGCTATTCATTTTTGTGAATTAGTTTCACTTTTGGTATTTACGTTATTAAAACAAAGTGCAATGAAAACTTAGTAATTATATGATATGATGCGAAAAATTTGTAGACAACACATCAAACATTTTTTGAAAATCTATCTTCTAATTTAAAAATAATAAGACGAATTGCCACAAATGATTTAAATTCAAATTTAAAAGCATATAATCCAAGTTGAGGTTAATCACCTGATATAATTTAAACTCGAATAAAATTTAAATTATTTGGTGATCCATTTTCAACTATTAGTTTTAAACTTTTCAATTAATTTTTATCACTTGTCTAAGTCAGGATCAACTCGTTTATTCAATAAATTAATAATAAAATAAACCAGAATTCATTTGAAGGAAAATAGTAATAAGATACGAAAATTTATTTTACACATTTATTTATAATCCATTGATAATGATTTTAACAACAAAATGCGAACTACTGTAAATATTCAATCAGCCGATTCTTCATTAGCTTCCTCAATATCTTCATCCTCCTCATCATATAAGTCTTCGTCATTATCACCTTCTTCTTCATCAAGCTCCGACGCCAAATAATATTGCATAGGATTATTCCACAAATCATCCTTAATTACTTCACCAAAATCATCAACATATCCAGTAGTATTGTCATCGAAAAAATTAAAAAATGAATCTTGCATTGCTTCTGCACTGCGCTTTTTTTCTTTGTTATGACTTTTAGCTGTGACATCTTTGCCTGGATACCACTCAATTTTTGTGGATTCTGACGCCTCACCATTTTCATTAACATTGAATTGTTTGGTCAAAACAGTATTTTTGAAATATGGGTTGGAAGCAAATGTCTATCAATAAAATAATTTTATATGATCGTTATAAATAGTATTACGAAAATAATTTTATATCCAGATTTTATATCTTCACTTTCTTTAACTACCAGATTTTCTAAATACTCCAATATCTTCTCGTCTTCATCGGTAATAACAGCTGAGAATTGAGGATGATTCATAAAAGCTACAGCCCAAAAATGAGGAATTTGCTTTATCAAATTAGATCTTTTCTCATAATAAGGCTGCCTAATTTCATTATACTTTTGTTCAACTTTCAGTATTTCTTCACTCGCTTTTTCGTTTAAAACATCTACTTGATTTTGAACTTCGTCTATCTTTTCAATTATCTCTTGGATATTGACATCTAATTATATACCAACATAATTATATACCTATGTTATTTAAAAAATCATTAGAGTTACCATTGTCACCCTGTGCATCAACTTTTGATATCTTCTCAGCCGACGCCATTTACTTAAAGTGTTTTAAAATTTAAATGAAATTGATATTTCAAACAATATATTAAAACTAAAAGTAAATTATATAAAAGATTTTTACTTTAGATTTATGTAGATTTCCTAAGTTATAACTGTTTCCATTCACTTCATATGAAATTTTTCAAAAAACTTAAAATATCATTATTATATTTATGGTTAATACTTACAATTTACAAATCATTTAAAATGATTTTAAAATTAACGAAAGATTGATGTTCCAGGTTATTAAATTAATATTTTAAAAATTTGGAATTGAATCCATTGCTCTACTTTTTATCACTATGACTACTAACGCGTTTCTATTTATTAACGTTCAATAGCAATAATCACCGTTCAAAATCGAAATAGAGTTTAACTACATCCGTCAGCAGTGCAGCTTTGGTGTGTTGGGTTGCATAGTGTTGGGCCAGAACGTAAACGGCCTTGAAGAATGTTTAAATGGATCAGAAACACACACGCAAAAATAACACGCAATTTAAATAAACCCACTGAAACATCAAGTAAACCCGATAAAATCTGAGAAAATAAAAGAATTAAATATAAAATAATAAACATAAAAATAAATTAAAATATTAACAAAATGCACCAAGATTCGCACGATACCTATACAAATATAACAAGAAAACACAACAAATTCGACGAAATTGAAAAAATCTATTAAAGTTCATTAAAGTGAAATTTAAATCGAAAAATTGAATTAGTAATAATTCAATAAAAATTTTAAATAAAAAATTATAAAAATAAATCAAAAAATATTAAAATTAAATAATAGAATTTGCTAGAAAAGAACAAGGTCGAATTTTGTTTTACTGCATCAAATTTCACACGTCACACAAATAGGTATATATACTGATCCAATTTCACATTTAACTTAACCACTAACCATTTTTTCAAACCAAGTTTGAACTTTAACCATTTTGAAAATTGTGAATTGTTTTTAAAACTATTTGTAAACCATTTTTCAGACCAGTTTAGAACCATTTCGAGAATTTGTTTTATTATTCTAGGTGAGAAATATTTATGTTGGAGCCATCTTTCCACACCACGTTCATAGCATCTCTGTAGAGCTCTGCTTGACGGCGGTGTGGGGAGAGAGGCATTTATGTTTTCTATTATGATATTTTATGTTTTGTATGAAAATTTTGGAATGGTCATGAAGGGTAATTCTGTTATTTTGTCCTAATTAATAAATATTATTAATATATTTAAATTATTCTACATATATCTAACTTAATTTATATGATTTTATAAATTTTAATGTCGAAATTTTTCCGGCCCACAGCCGACACATAACGCAAGTAATTAAAATCTACATAGTACAGAGGCATGTAAGTGCGTGGAAAATCGCCAATGATATGTACCCGTGAAGACTCAGCGTGCGCAACGCAGCGGTCGTAACGTCAATATTATCCCTATAGCTGAAGCGAGAAATAAGGAAGAAGTCTCTGGCTGCTTCCTCGTTTCTCAATTCTGTAAAATCGACCTAAAATTATATTACACACGGCTTAAAATCATCACACCGAGTAGTCCAGTGGGCACTCAATAAATATAATATGAACACAATATGCGCCTAAGGCCTATTAAAGGGAAAGGGTACTCGGGTTAAATTAACTGAAATCGTTGTTATAACTATTTTGATTAACATTTTGAAATAGATAAAATTTATTGGGAATCATTGAATTCGATTAAATTGAAATTAAAATAACCATTAATTGTAGAAGTAAAGTGTTTTATTTGGATTAACATTTGAAATAAATAAAATTTATTGGGAATCATTGAATTCGATTAAATTGAAATTATTGATAAAAATTAAAATAACCATTTATTGTAGAAGTAAAGTGTTTTATTTGGATTAACATTTTGAAATAAATAAAATTTATTGGGAATCATTGAATTCGATTAAATTGAAATTATTGATAAAATTTAAAGTAACCATTGATTGTAAAAGTAAAGTGTTTTATGGCTAAAAATTAAAGTAAACGTTGGGTAAAGATAATTCAAACGCTCGTAAATTATTGATTAGGGTAATGGCAAATAATTTCATCAGTTAATTCATTATAATTCATTTTCAATAAAAGCAATCTGATCTTGGGTAAGAACGAGTAATGTGTTGATCTAATCCAAATCAACCCCGATAAAAATGAAAATAGTTAAGAATCGAAGTCATTGATTTCAAATAAAGAAACGTATCAATTAAAGGTAAAACGATTTTCGAATAACAGTATGGAATCTCTGAACTTAATTGTTGATTAAAATTTAATGTCACCCCCACATAATTCACCGTTAATTCATTTTGATAAAATTGAAGAAGTGATTGAGCGAGTCAAGGATTTAGATTAAATTATTAGTTAAAAATAAAACGAATACAAATAAATATATCGCTTATTAAATTGTAACAATTTATTGATAACGGTAAAAATGATTAAATTAGTGCAAATAACTATTGAGAAACACCCAAATAATCTAGTTCTGGTAAAGTAGAATATTGAATAAGGATAAACACAATAAGTTCCTTAACGAACTATGATTAGTGGATTAAAGTAACTCATAGATTAAGATTAGAGATGAATTGAATAACCGTAAACATGTAAATTAAAGCAAACTGGATTCACAGATTTAAAACGATTAGCATTAAAATAACTTTGTGGTAATAGTTGATCCAAACAGCCTTAGGGAAGACTAGTAGAAATCGGAATAACAGATGTCGATATTAATTACTGATAATATAATCTCTTAACTAGAATTAAAACAATTCATAAATTTATAAAATAAGTTTCTAATTATCGTGAATTCAGGATTTATAGCAAATTGATTAGCGGTAAAGTGAATGAATATTTACGTAAATTAAATCAATATAATTGAAAAAAACACCAAAGTTTAAGACAAGCGAAAATTTGTATTGAGCAAACAAAATTCCACATAGCGAAGTTATTCCAATAAAAGGGTATCGCATCTATTTAGAAACCTCGGTAAGCGTAGAAGTTTTCCTAAAAGTTGCTAATAAAGTACATTTAAACTAGTCAACGAAATAACTTACCGGAAATTGAGATAATCAGGTGCAGGCGAACATTTGACCAGTAATTCTAAAAACCGGATGTAAACAATGTAATTCACCTTTAGTCAACCGCTTAAGTGTAATGGTAAAATTCGCCGGAAATTATTCGCCCACCAGGATACACCTACACGCGACCAAGTTATCTCGGATCAACATCCGGCCTAAATCTTAAAATGCGAGCAACTGTAATTAAAGTTAATAAACAAACTTTAAATCAATGTCCAAATTCCCTTAAGTCAACGTACGAGTATCCGCCTACATGAAAAACTTCTATGTTAAGACGCATATATCAAATAGGTTAAACGTCAGGTTACCACATCCATACGATTAATCATTAACCTGTAAACATTGCGCGCGTTGTTAAATAAATAGAGTAGTCGTGTTCTTAATTTAATTTGTTCCGTTGATATATTGATATACTAAACACTCGCATCATGTTACTCAACCTTAAATTCATCTCTCCGCAGGCAGATAAGCACCTAATCTTGAACGATCATGAGGGACAGAGCTAAGCGAGCACAGGTCTTCTATCGACAGCTCGTGAACCCGAGGGTTGTCCGAGCAACTATAGTACTAGCCAATGGTACTCAATTTTTGCGGGCAATCCACCACTTGAACACATTTCCAACGTTGCTTAGCAACGGGTGCCAAGTGGCGATTAGTATCATTTTGTATGGCGTTACGAGGGCAACCACCGATTAGTTCAAACAAACAATGAAACCCTGTAACCCACCATACAAATTTGGGGGCTCAGCCGGGATTGAAGCTTTGTTATTTGGAAAGACCAAAACCATCAAGTTAAGAAACAACAGAGAATTATGTCAGTACACCCTCAGCCGGGATTGAATGATCTTCTTGTACAAAAACCCAAGCAAACAAACTGAGACGAAAGTTACATAGATATCAACGTCAAAGCATTCAACATCCATCAATACTTGACGACACAACACCCTTGTAAGAGACCAACGACACTCACAAGACGCATAAGCAAACAACACATAATTAAAAGGGCAAAATGCGGGATAAAATGAAATGGGGTAAGTAAGGGAATAACGATAAACTACGGGGGAAAGCAATAGAACCAAGTAGAGAAGTCAACGATAATAGAATAAATTACAACGAGTAGTGATTAAAATAGTAGTTGATAAAATGAAGCAAAATATATTAAAAGACTAAAAATTGAATGAAGTTAGTTAATTAGTATTTAAATAAATTTAAAGGGTAATTAAAGAGATTTAATAATTTTAGATGGAACCAACAAAAATTATAGAAAAACTAAAGGGTATCCTAAACATCGAAAACGATAACCTAGAGGAACTAATCAACAAACAAAAATTTATTAAACGAGCTAAAGAGGATATATCAACGATTTCAAACCTGTACTCCGATGAACATTGCATATTAATGAAATTGATCGATATTGATAAAGATGTAACAACCGAAAGGATATATGAAATCCTATCCATGAGATTAGAGATAACCAAATTTGGGAAAAGCTGGAATAAGTTAATGGAAAAAGTCAAAAACATTGAGGACGAGATTGCAACAACAATGAAAGAACAAACTAAGGCTTATGTGGAGTGTTATGCGTGCAAAACAGAGGAAGCACGAGTAATGGTGATACCTTGCGGACACCTGAGTTATTGTCATGGATGCGCACAAGAGTCGCACTGTATGTTATGCCAGCAAGATAAAGGAAAGACTAACGGTTTACTTTCCATGAATTGTTATGATGAAATGAAATAAATGTGTATTATGCATTACTTGAATTATTATTAGATGATAAGACGAATATAAAAGAAATATGCAATGTTTATAAATAATAACACCACCCGACAACGATAAATAAAGGTAATAGACCAAATACATGAAAGCCGAATTAGGGAAATAATTAAAACACACGCACAGAGACACAAAATATTGGACGGAAAAATTTCGACAACCGAGTTTCCTAGTGTATGCTTCTTTTTGTTTTATTGATATTATATTTATTGATATTATATTGAGATAGGACGAGGAAAAATGGTTAAACCTGAGCTATCTAATGATAGTACGCTCACCCAAGGGAAACCCTGATCAACCCTACTGAGAAAGGAACTGGTAGGCCAAGTCGCGTATGTCAGCAAGTAACCGGCGAGAGATTGATACACCTCTTTTGGGGAGCTTGCTGATGCGATTACCACAAATTTTGAAGGGGGGTGTGAAGAGATAGACCGAGAGGTGAGAGAAAGAGTGCGCACGGAACAGAATTAATAGTTTTGATTAAAGGTACCTAGAGATGACTTCTTTTTTTTCCCTAGCTGGTGGTGAGGCACCAGAGGACAGCTACGGACTGTCGTGCTCAGGTTGTTATCAGCCAAGGACTGATGACGCTGAGCCGTTCGATACAAAAACCCGGATCACACACCGAGTATCGAACGATTCTTTTTTCGCTGGGAGGCACTCGATACAACAACCCGGATCCCACACCGAGTATCGGGGCCAAACGGTAGGTGAGATGTGAACTAACCGGTAAATGGTTCATACTCAAAATGTCCTACTAAAGCCAGAATGAGAGCGGCCGAATTGAGCCGAGAAATCTGATGGATGGAGCGGGCAGAGATTTGATAGTTTATTCCCGCTCCCACTTTTGAGCCACTTCCTTTCTTTTCACTATTCGGGAAATCAAGTAAACCGCTTTTGGAACTTGATTGAACGTCTAGGCATTTCCATACTTTTATATTCTTCGAGGTACACAACCCGGATCCCACACCGAGTACCGAGGGAATGTTTTTTTATTGCCCAGCGAGGAGTTTGGTACAATAACCCGGATCCCACACCGAGTACCAAATATCCGAATGGCGGTGAGTAAAGCGTAAACCGGAAGAATGCGCGGCCAAAAGACGCCATGGCTTGAGAGTAGTGTGAGGCCTCAAACATAACCAAAAGTCACTGTTGAGGCTCAAGTCCGAGTGAAGATAATAAGAGATAATAGAAGGGCCGGATGATTAATAATCAGATACTTGAGGCAATAGAGGGCTTCGGATGATTATAATCAGATACTTGAGGCATTAAGAGGGCCGGATTTGATTATAATCATGAGTACTTGAGGCAAATAGAGGGCCGGATGATTATAATCCCAGATACTTGAGGCAATAGAGGGCCGGATATTATGATCAATACTTGAGGGCAATAGAAGCCGGATTGATCTCAACAGGGTTGACAGAAAAATGATCAGATACTTTGAGGCAATCCCAGATGTAAGATATGATATGAGTAAAGGATGAATAATGATTATGAATAGATATTAAGGTACAGATGACAGGTAAAAGCAGTGTGAAGCCTGCGAAGCCAAGATAGCCAACGGAATATCATAGAGGCATAGAGCGCCAAGCGATTGGATAAGTAAAGATTTTGGGGACATAGGAAAAACAATTAATGGAATGAATGAAAGTATGAGTATGATGAGTTAATTATTTGAATATATATGATATAGATAATTAGATTACGACTAATAGATAACTTGTGATCAGACGTATATAGATAATTGATACAGACTAATAGATAATTATACGAGGTATAGATAATTAAAAATGGACTTAAAATGAGGGGGTGAGTTCAGATAAAAGAAGACCAACCACGCATAAATGCGAACGAGGGATGATAACCAATTATGTTATGGTTAAACGGAGGAGAAATTAGATATAGAGTATAGATATTGGGGTGTTATTTATTTTTAGGAATCAATAGTCAAAACAAAGCAATCCAAGTCAAGTTATGCAAAGCAAAGCAAAGGAGAAAGATATTTCAGAACAAACGACAAAGCAATTGATAACAAAGAAACTGAATAAACGAAGCAGAAAGAATTTAATTAAACATAGGTAGTTACAAGCAGATAAGCAACCAGAATTTCAAAAGCAACCAAAGCAAGAGAGAGAAACCAGTCAAGCAGACGAATAACCGTAAAACTTGATAGCGATCAGCAACCACACGAGAAGCAAAAAAGCCAAGAGAACAGAGAAAAAAGTTTTTTAAAGCGGAAGAAAAGAAAAAAGTTCGCAACTGGGTAGATAGTGTCAAAACCGAGTATCATTACAGGCAGCGAAAGGAACCGCAAGATAGTGATTAACGACGTCGAATTCAACAGTTAGCGAAGAAAAACGAAATTAAACGATATAGAAAACCGAGTTTGGGCGATAATAGAAAGCAGAGAAGAACCGAGGAAGAGAGATTAAAAAAACTTAAAACATTAACTCAACATGGTGAATTCATAAATCCCAACACGACTTCAACTCCGGATCCAAACTTGATGATAAGATAACAATAATGCACAGTAGGAGATTCAGAGAAAAGTTTAGAGGAGAACCGTTGTGACGGCAGCCTCAACAAATTGGAATACATTCATAAAGGAATTCGAAGGTATTAAAAATATCTGTCACTGGACAGATCAAAAGTAAAAGAGCGATTACCCTTGTATTTGAAGGGAAGCGCACAAATGTATTCGTCAGAGGGAAAGCCGAGAGACGATAAACGAAATTGACAACGTGGACAGAGATTAAAGAGTTTCTTAATAAAATATTCGGAATAGAGAAAAAGGGGGAATAGGGGATATTAGACTTCCTACATCGAAGCAAGACGAGACGAATCAAATTGCAGTGACGCATTGCGAATTAAAGAAATTGTGTTAAAGAAGCCTCGGAGAACATGATCTTGCCCGAAGATAAATGGTAGACGTATTCCATAAGAGGATCAAGAGGGAAAGACATACGAGCCACCTTGGATGCTTGCACAGAACATTAGCATAAAGCGTAAGCAATCGCAAAACAGATGTGAAGCCCATCTGGGACTGGGATATCAAGTTGGCAGTTTGTTGGCCAAGACCAACAACATCAAACAGTTCAATGCCAACAATCAAAACAACAATACCAATCCACGCTATGAATCAATTTCATTCCAAGGACGCAGCAGCAGCATGTTTCAAGCCACAACACACGCAGAAATCCGGAGCGATAGAGGGTTAATAACCAAAGTAGTATAATAATAAGATTTCTAGAACAATCCAAATACAAATGAAAAATCTCCACATGCCAAAGAATAGGACATCGTCAGGAGAATTGTTTCCGAAAACACCTTGTCAAAATGTGGTAGACGAGGGCATACTGAGAAAATTATGTAAGACAACCTAATAACAAAGCATGTTACAATTGTGACAAAAGGACTTCGCAAGGCAATGTAACATTAAGAAGAGAACCCAAAACCAGTCAGATTAAACAACTCCATGGAAATCCACAAATTAACTTATGCAAGAAATTAGACATCTCGCTACTCGAAACACACTTACACGCAATGCACATGAATTAAAAGAGATGATGGGCAACAAAATGCCCCACCAAACAAAACAACGAATCACACGTAATAGAAGCAACGAGGAGATCAAGTGAGAGCTGGAGAAACTAGAGATATATTTCAAGAACAACAACAAGTGAATGGCAAAGAACTACAAACCGAGGAAGGCCAGGAAATCCAGCAAGATTGGAAAATCGAAAACAAAGCCCGAAGAGAATAATATGATGAGAAATGGAAATTCCAGATAACTCACACTGCGGAGCAGTGTGAATGTGTTGAGAACGAAGGGGGAGGAATATGATAAATGATAACGAGGAAAACAGTTGAATTAAATAGATGGAGAAAATAAGAGCATCAAAGATTTACAGAGGAGGAAAAACAAAGACGTCGACAGTTAAAAGAAACGATAATGGGGAACGAAGAACCGGAAAACGCAAGAGATTAGAACGAGCAGAAATGAGTGATAAGGAGGATCAAAACAAGAAACATTAGTGTTACGAGATGATGACTCGAAAAGAAATTTGACACAAAAGGACAGATGTACACTCGAGAAAATTAAAGCAAAAGGAAGCTCTAGAACAAGAGGAGATCATTTAAAGAAAAAAGAAGCAATACCTAAAACAAGAGGAAAGCGGAACTAGAGGAAAGAATGCACTAATATTAAAAATAACGCGAGCGTTAAACATCATAGAACGAAGAACAAGCACTAGACCAAAAATAAAGTGCTGGCAAAAAGCTGCTATCTCAAGAAAGTGAAATGAAGCCAGATTAAAACTACAAAAAATGAGCAAGAACATCAACGTCACAAGGAAAAGAAAAGATATCAGAAACCAATATAACAAAAAATCCGAATCCAGAGGATACTGCTAAACAAAAAATAATGTATTAATCAACGTCCATCAAGTTAACGGAAGCTGACGAAAACATCACCCAAAGGAAATAAAATCGTTCAGAATACGAACAATAAATGAGAAAGGGATTTCAGCAAAGGAATATGCTTTACAATGACGATGAATACAAGCATAAGTTGCAATTCGAACGCAATAGGAAACCAGGAAAATGGAAATACGATCCGAAAATCATCAATCATGCCCAGACCACAAAGATGTGTAGAGATGCACAGAGTATAAAAAAAGTAAAAAAATCAAGTAAAGCCAGGAATAGGCAAATTGCGAATAATAAACAACAGGAATAGAACCATTGAACAAGTAGTATACAAAATAAAATTATTCGATTTTGGAAAATGAATATGAAACAGAAGAATGTGAATGGATGGTTCTAGAGGGCAATGCAGAATATTAATATGTGCAACAATGAGCTATAATAATAACATCTCTAGCCAAACCCTGGGAGAAAAATTCACAACACCAAAAGAAGAGCATAATCAAACGTCGAGTACGAGAAAACAAAAGAAATAATAATAAAAGGGAGCAGACCCAAAGATGAGAAGAGATTAATAGTGAAATATGGTGCCGAAGACCCATCACAAAAGTCTGAGCTGAACCATAAAGATCGAACGAACGATAAAATGAAAAATCAAATGTTCAAGTATAAGAAGATATCAAAAATCAAAAATACCGTATTCCAACTAAAATAAAACGGTATTATACATAGTAATAGAAAGGTAGAGATGACTACTCGTGAATCAATAACCAGAAATTATAGAATCATACGGACAAAACGTCCGAAAAAAGAAACAATTCCACACCTCACGTATCAAACAGATGCAGAGAAAGTAAAAGCGGTAATAATTAAACATAGAGTCAAATGCAGCAAATGAATGAAGAAATTAGTAATTGAGAACACCAGGTGGAAACACCTATCAGCAAAAATCTGCGTATGTGTGAACGAAACAGTAAACAAAAGAATCCAATGTGAAACAAGTAAAAATATAAAGAATCAAAAGTATCGAATCTCAACAAAAAGAAAACTGGGAAACATATGTAATCAAATCCAAAAAGGGAACTTCATGAACTTGGAGAACGATAACAAGGAAACCACTCAAGTCAAATGCGACAGATCAACCTATAATAAAACCACTTGAAGGAAAAAACGAAACATGGAAAAAAGGAATGATCATGGACGACAGCAACCTTTCAATTCACGAAGCATTACAACTCCAGAAAGCACTTAAAAATGTACAACCAAAGAAGAATATGAGACAACTAAAGCAAGAGAAAATTACAACATCAGGCCTAATGAAAAAATTTACATGATTAAATGATCTGGATTAACAACAGCGGTAATAAGCAGCGTAGTAATCTTAGTATTCAATTAGTAAGAACTGTACAAATGCAGACACGAAGCCGGCGAGGAAAAGATTATGGCCACGGTTGGAAAAAATTGCAATACGTATCGAATTTAGACAATTAACGATGTTAGAAAAACCGAGGGTATGATCATAGGAAAACTTCTGTACAAGCGGACTCTGTGAAAAGACCGCCCATTATCGAAGCACAACAATGGTTCCACGAATCTGATGTATACCAGATACATGATATGAAAATACGGGATATTACGGACACTGCTATAGAGTCCCCGGAGACGATGGTGTAAAACGAAAAAGAGACATTGTATATAGTGTAAATATTATGTAGTATAATAGTTAGTTCATAGTATGCACGATATATATAAATATTTTACAAACTGTGTCCAGGAAATAGTAAGCAAACCGAATGAATGCGTAGGAATTAATGAGTGTCATTATAACCAACAGATGAATCCGAACTAATGCAAATCAAACAAAATCAAGTAGAATACCACCATCGTGGAAGGAAGTCAACAAACCAGCAGCTGCCAATGTAAAACTATAGAGATTGCAGAATAAAATCAAGGGAATTATACCAAGATCAAGGAGTCGAGGCAACGTGAGACGACAATGTGAATAAGTGACATAAAACAAAAACAATGCGCCAAACCCAGCTTGACAAATACTCATCTAGTATTAACGGAAAGTCGTGAACAAGGCCTACAACAAAAAGCCATAAGAACTAGACCAGAACAAACAAAGAACCACTCTCCAATTTTACAGAGAATAAACGAAGCAATAGAAGATCAATTAGATGGCAAGCTGACGAAATCTAGAAGACTGACGTTAGTAATCAACAGCACGTAGATCCAGCAATTGGGTGGATGATGGGATAGATCATGGCCAGAATCACCTCCAGAACGATTCAACAGTAGAGTAAAAATAAGCGCACGTGTAAATATGTATAAATAAAGCGATAGAAAGTAAGCAACGTTCAAGTATCAGAAAATTTTTGTCGATATGCAGACCGGATTATCGAGAAATTAGGAGGAAGTTTCCGAAACTACGAGACGAATAATGAAGGAAAAAATCAAAGTAGTGAACGATATAAAAGAAAGACTAAAATGTTGTAAATGTAAAGAATTACTGATTGGAGCGGACAGACGAAAATGCGGCATGCAGAATATGGCACAAGGATTGTACGATAGAGTATAGAAACAAAAAACAAACAATCCCTGATGTGACGAAATGATCGAAGAGATGAAGATCCGACAACGAAGGATAAAGCTACCAACAAAGAGATCACCGAATCTATTAGTTCCCAATGCCGAGTAAAGAATGTGAATGGAAAGGAGTATGAAGGAAGCCGAAATACACGCAAACGAATGTGAATAAACAGATTTATAGCGAAAAAATGTCAAACCATCATAACGAAAAAGACTATGAGAGAACACCATAAAGTGTGCATCAAGAGAGAGGAAAAATGCGAATTCTGTGGAGTCATCGACGAATGGATAAAAATAGAAATGGAACATCGGAACCCAAAAGAGGAACAAATTATGGATCTATATGAAGGAGTATGCCGAAAACAACTGACCGACAGGAAAGAGAAGTCAAACTTAAAGGAACATTGGAACGAATGTAGCGGCAGACAGTCAAATGTCCACTGGAACGTTTAATTGCAGCACAATTTACCAATTGCAAGATGCAAAAGCATATGATTGAAAATAGTATCGAACATGCCGAAAATCATGATGAAAAACGATAGGAATGTTGCATGGGAAGAAAGCTACGAACGAAATGATACACAAAAAGGCAATAATAAGAAAAATAGATCCAGAAAGAATTTCGAGAAAAGCCCAGGAAATACATCCAAGGAAAATAGTCGAAAATAGAAAAGAAATGCAACAAGATGACCAACAGCCTAAAGAATTAGAAACGAACGGAAAACTCTGTAGCCGAAAAAACATCTTACAGCACCATTCATATTGAAAATAAACTATTCGCAGAGAACTCCACAGAGACAAAAGATGGAACAAAAGAATTCTAGATAGATCCACCAATATACAGTTGGAAAATGATACAATTAGGTATAGACTTTACCAAATGGAGATGGAACGCACACAGGCACCATATCTTTCTTCATCAGAGTAGGAAGTAGGTAGATTATGATGACATTTATTAACCATGGCCTTTAATGGACAAAATATGATATTAACGATGAAA